>PVKV010001375.1:0-210561 GCA_004027835.1 Alouatta palliata | reverse complement strand
GGCCGGGCGCGGTGGCTCACGCCTGTAATCCCAGCACTTTGGGAGGCCGAGGTGGGTGGATCACGAGGTCAAGAGATCGAGACCATCCTGGTCAACGTGGTGAAACCCCGTCTCTACTAAAAATACAAAAAAAATTAGCTGGGCGTGGTGGCGTGCGCCTGTAGTCCCAGCTACTCGGGAGGCTGAGGCAGGAGAATTGCTTGAACCCAGGAGGCAGAGGTTGCGGTGAGCCGAGATCGCGCCATTGCACTCCAGCCTGGGCAACAAGAGCGAAACTCCGTCTCAAAAAAAAAAAAAAAAAAAAAAAAAAAACAACAGAAAGCTGAGGTGGGTGGATGGCTTGAGGCCAGGAGTTCACCTGGTCAACATGGTGAAATCCCGTCTCTACTAAAAATACAAAAATTAGCCAAGTGTGGTGGTGAGAGCCTGTAGTCCCAGCGCCTTGGGAGGCTGAGACAGGAGAATGGCTTGCACCCAGGAGATTGCACCACTGCACTCCAGCCTGGACGACAGAGTGAGACTCTGTGTCAAAAAAAAAAAAAAACAAAACAAAACATACAAGTATCGTCTCAGGGTTCACAAGTCTCACCTGACACCTGACATTGTCATTTAATCCTGATACAGATCCTAGCAGGGAAAGGGAGAAGAGCCGGAAGGCTGTGGGAACGAGGGGGTTTAGAGCAGTGCTTATTAGACTTTCTCTGGCAGGCAGAAGTGTCCCATGGAGGCTGCTAGACAAGCAGTGGGCCCACCCCAGAGCCCCTGGTTCTGGAGGGTGGGTTAGGGCCCAGGAAGCTGCATTTTGGCAGGGAATTCAGAGCTACTCTGAGCCATACTTTGGAAGCAAGAGCCAGGAGGGCAGAACAGAACCAGGACCAAAAGCTTCTGTGGTTTCATGGGGATGGGCCCCTGCATCATCCGAGGTGACCATTAGTCTGGTTCCCTGGGACCAGCCCTGAGCACGCACTCCCTGGGGAAAGCGGGACCTGCAGGTGAGGAGGACAGTTTTCCAGGATCCCCTGGCCCCCCTCTCTCACCCCAGCTTCCCCTTACCTCCATCCTCCACCTAGAACTCTGGAGACTTGCCCCTGGAGGCCCAGAGACCAGAAATGAGGGGAGACAGGGGAGAAGCTCCCCTCCCCATTCCCCGGCCACGCCAGTGGGCTGACCTCCCAGGAAGCCACGCCAGTCACTGCTACTGTCCTGGCCACCCTGCCTGGCCCTGAGGCTGGATGATGACAAGCCTTTCCTTCCGCCTGCTTCTTCACCTAAGGCTCCTGCTGAGGCCTGGCCACAGGGCCCAGAGGCATAGCACAGAGCCCAGTGCTGTTCAAGAACGGATAGCTGAGGCCTGGGTCCTATGCCTGGGAAGGGCCGAAAAGGGTTAAAGGAAAACCCCAGCCAGCACGATGGCTCATGCCTGCAATCCCAGCACTTTGGCAGGCCAAGGCAGGAGGGTCGTTTAAACCCAGGAGTTCGAGGTCAGCCCGGGAAACATAGTGAGACCCCATTTCTACAAAAAAATTAAAATTGGCCAGGTGTGGTGGCTCACGCTTGTAATCCCAGCACTTTGGGAGGCTGAGGTAGTGGCTTACGAGATCAGGAATTTGAGACCAGCCTGGCCAACACAGTAAAAACCCGTCTCTACTAAAATTACAAAAATTAGCTGGGCGTAGTGGCGGGCGCCTGTAATCCCAGCTACTCAGGAGGCTGAGGCAGGAGAATGGCTTGAACCTGGCAGGTTGAGGTTGCAGTGAGCCGAGATCACACCACTGCACTCCAGCCTGGGTGACGGAGCTAGCCTTCATCTCAAAAAAAAAAAAAAAAAAAAAAAAAATTTTTTTTTGAATTAAAAAATTAGCCAGGTGTGGTGGCACATGCCTGTAGTCCCAGCTACTTGGTAGGCTGAGGTGGGAGGATTGCTTGAGCCCAGGAGGTCGAGATTACAGTGAGGAGGAGATTGGGCCATTGCACTCCAGCCTGGGCAACAGAGAGAGACCCTGCCTCAAAAAAAAAAAAAAAAAAAAAAAACCCACACTCCATGGAGTTTAGCAGAACCTTTGGCCAGGGTGTCTCAGTTGGAAAATGAGGGCGGCAGCTGCCAGTCCCTGAGGGTGAAGACCCGTCCTCTAACAACCTGCACCCCTGCAAGGTGAGAGGAAGCGCCTGGAGAAACACGTGGCGGAGGCATGGAGCTCAGCAGAGAAGCCACTCCAGCCCCAAAGAGAAAGATAATAAACCTCAGGAGAGTTGCCAAAAGCCATCCCTGGACATGCAGAGGGTGCATTCTGGGACATGGGGATACGTTCTCCCAGGACAGGAAGCAAAACCAGGAGGCAGAGATGCAGGCGGGACAGCCGGAGCCTCCCTGCTCTTCCTGGAGCCCTCCCCTCGCCCCCCAGGGAAGCACAGACCCATCCCCACTGCAGCCAAAAGACTTCCTGTTGGCTTTCCCAGTGTCCAGCCCAGGTCTTGCGGGGAGAGAAAGAGAAAGATGAGCTCCCAGCAGCTGTGACTGGGGGAAGAGAAATGAGTTCCAATCTGTTCCTGCTCAGCCACAGACAGACGGCCGGTGTCTTATTTCAAAATCCAGTGCAGCTGAGGGACTGAAGGAAGATGGGACACCTAACTGGGGTTTTCTTCCATTTCACCCTTGCACAGGAAAGAGCCGGAAGGAGGGGAAGGTCCCGGGCTCCTGGCATCCAGCCAAAGCCTCAGGCAGGGGCCCAGACACAGGGCTGTGCTATCGTTCCAGGTAGACCAGAGCTCAGTGACAGTAGACCTCCACCCTCCACCACCCCTGCACAGCACCCGGTCTCCAGGGCAGCTCAGCAGCCAGGCTGCCCCAGGGTTCAAATCCAGACACTTAACTGTGGGGCCTCAGCCAAGTGGCTGAAGCTTTCTCTGGGCCTTGATTTCCTAATCTGGAAAATAGGATCATGAAAGTAACTGCTGGGCAGGGCGAGGGTAAGTGAAAGCGAGCGTTTGCGAGCGATGTGGTTAGGACCGCCATTGTGATCAGTGAGCCTTCTCTCACCTGAGACGGGGTTTCACTGATTGTTGCTGGAAAGAGCTGCACCCGCAAAGACCAGGCAAGTCATCTCATTCGGAATCCCAGAGGGAAAGGGAGCTCCCCGGGGCAGCTGGCTGCTGCAGGGGAGAGAGTGGGAGACAGCTGGGGGACAGAGGAGCAGGGACAGCAGGAGGAACGGCTGGCAGAGAAGTCCCCCTGAGATCTAAAGGACTGTCCACTGAGAGGACAGCTCGAGCACTCCCTACTGAGAAAGCCTCCTCCGGACACTTGGGCTGAGGATTCCCAGGTCCTCTGGGTGGAGCAGAATCAGCCATCCCTGAAGCCACGTGACCCACTGGCTTGCAGGCACAGGTGGGGAACTGCCCAGGTGTCTGTTTCATAGGGGGCAGGCACCGAGGCCAGGGTGGCCAGAGGACCTCACACAACGCAGTGGGGGCCTCGCAGAACCACCAGCCGAGAAGCTGCAGCAGAAGCATGTTCCGCAGAGCAAACTTCCTGCCGCGCTGAACACAGGAGCGCAGCTTCCAGCTGCTGAGCCGGGCTGTCTGGCCGTTTCCCTCTTCCTACATAGAACATCCCCAGACAGAACAGCCAGGCAATGGCATGGCCAAGCGGGGGTCTACATTCCAGGCCTGGCCTGCAGCCTGACCTGCTGCCGCCCTCCCAGGAGACACAGGACTGGCCAGGGCTCCCCTAGGCTGCCACAGGAATAAGGCAGGGCTGTGACCTCCTCCATGGCCCAGGCGCCTGGAGGAGGGACCATGAGCTCTAGTTCAGACGGCAGACAGGAAACAGAGGGTCCACCTTCCCTCCAACCACGGAGCTGGCTGCTCCTCCACTGCACCCTCCCCAGCCGCACCCCACACCAGAAAACCACTGCACCCAATGGGTGAGTTTGCAGCGACACCCAGCCCAATAAAGTTACCTGGTGGCGGCCTTGGGGGATGAGGCCCCCTGAAATACACACGGGTAGTGGGCGAGTTGGAGGCTGCCTGGGGCCTTGCTTCCTGGGGATGGCAGGGAGGTGCCTCAACCGTCTGTAACCTGAGCCCGAGCCCGCAGTGACCCACTGCTTCCCCATCCCAGCCCTCTCTAATCAGCATCAGATAAGCATTAGTCAGCAGGTGCCGGCAGGGAGCCACGGCCTAAGGCAGGCCTGCAGTTAGACCAGCGGGGAGACCAAGGAGAGAGACCTCTAGAGTGGAAGCCACAGCCGCGCTTCCTCCTGGGCTGGGCAACAGACCACCACCCCCAGCCCGCCCTAGGGAAGCAGGAGGGGTCAGCTGGGCCAAAGTTACAGCGCTGGGGTCCCCAGGGCGGCTGCTGACCACAGGCCTGTTACTCCTTCTCCAGCTGGGTTCCCACTGCAGTCCAGAAAGCGCCTCCCTCAGCTGCCATCTCATGCCCAGGAGACAGCTGACACCCCAAGCGCTGCCAGAGCAGGTGGCTGGGCCTGCAGGTGTGACCCACCTGGGGAGGGACAGAGGGAAAGACCACCACCTCCATTCAAACAGCAGCCTCCTCCCACTCCTCGGGGGTTCCCACGGGGTCTCCTGTCTCTCTGGCCAAGAGGTAAGGAGAGGCAAGAAAGTTTCAGGAACATCAGCAGACAAGAGGCAGGGCAGGCTAGAGGAAGCGGCTGTAGGGTGCCTAAGACTTCGGGCTGGGCTTGGAAGGCCAGGGCAACTGGGAGGCTCAGACAGGGAGAGCTGCCCCGCAGGGACCCTGGGAGACAGGGGAGAGGGGACATGACAGCCGTCCCTCACTGCCTCCGGGCTGTGTCTTCCGGAGGCCTCGGCTCAGACTAGACGCACCCAACACACTGGGTCTGGGTCTAGCCAGGAAGCAGGGCCCATGAGCCTCCATGACTGCTTGGCCACTGATCCCCAAAGGGCCCCCCACCAGCTGGGGAGATCCCGATGGCGAGGGTGGCTTTGCGGAGATTCTGGAGACATCAATGGGCCTGTGAGGAAAGGAGGAGGCCCAGACATCCTCAGGGACTTGAGGGCAAATCAAAGCAGAGCTGGAGGCCGGGCGTGGTGGCTCACACCTGTAATCCCAGCACTCTGGGAGGCCGAGGCAGGCGATCACTTGAGGCCAGGAGCTCAAGACCAGCCTGGCCAACACGGTGAAAACCAGTCCCTATGAAAAACACAAAAATTAGCCAGGCATGGTTGTGCACGCCTGTAGTCCCAGCTACTTGGAGGTTAAGGCAGGAGAACTGCTTGAACCCAAGGAGGCTGAGGTTGCAGTGAGCTGAGATGGCACCACTGCACTCTAGCCTGGGCAACGGAGTGAGATTTCATCTTTAAAAAAAGAAAAAAAAGAGCAGAGCTGGAGACTGGTGGCTCTGAGAGCCCAACGAGGAGGCGTGGGGCTGGGCTGCCTTTCCAGCCCTGTGAGGGGCAGGGACTGGCCCAGCCCGAGCTTCAGACCCACAAGAAGCTGAACCCGAGCAGGATCCAAGATGAGGCAGGGCTACGCTCTCCCCACCTGTGTCCAGGCCTCAAGGGTCATCGTCTCCAGGAACTTGGTTTGACGGTCTTTCAGGCTGAGAGGCTGTCGAGGGGCCATGAGATGCCCCAGCGTGTGAGTCAGTGGGTTCTGAGGTGTGTGAGCTCGGGGCACTGCCCCCCACCACCAGGGGACAGGAATGAGAAGCCCCTATTCTCCATACCCGCAGGCGGGAGGCCGCTGCTGGCCTGTGTGCCCAGGTGCCACCAGCCCCCGAGGGTCCATGAAGACGGCAAATGACCCCTTCAGTTTTAACGAGCAACACCTGTGCAGCACGGCTGGGTTCCTGGAGCCCCCACCCCCTCCGTAGGAGGATTTGCAGCTGAGGAACTTTTAAAATGTTTTTTGGTAGTAAACAAAGTGTGGGGGTGGAGGGTGGGCCTATGAAGGCCCTCACGTGAACATGGATATAGATAGAAAAGACAGCAAACATTTTCAAATAAAAAGAACGGCTCCTGTGCACCGAACCCCCACTTACCAGCCTTGTCTGGCATCAAGTCCCCGGGAACTCTCTGCCAGCTTCAGTTAGAAACATGCTTTTGTTTGGCTACCTGGAAAAGTCTACACACACTAAGATGTATGATGTTTCTGGTCCTCCCTATGAATGATCTGTGCCTTTCTGGGTTTGTGATTCGGAATTTGCAGACCTCTGACTGCTCTGTCCCGGAGTTACAAGGATCTTGGATGCAGGAAACGTTTTCTATGTGCAAGGACCACCCCCCACCACGCCAGGGTCCGCCAGCCTCTCTCTGTCCACAGGTGTCACCCGAGCCCTTGCACCTGCCACCTCCTCTTTCTAATTACCTCCCGAAACTCATCAAGAGCTTCCCCACCTCGAGACCTCGGCTGCTGGGGACACGCAAGGCCCACGAAGTCTGTGAAAGGACACTGAGCATCTATTAAGCACTTACTGTGTGCCTGGTTTGGTAATAACAAGTAAAATCACAACACTCTGGGCACGTCAGTGCACTTATGTTCATCCTCCCAACAACTCAATGAGATAGCTCTATAAGTGGGGAAACTGAGGCACGGGGAGGCAAGACTGGCCCAAAGCCACAGATTAGGAGGAGTAGGGCCAAAATTCAAATCCAAGTAGACTGGTTCCAAATCCCAGCTCTTCACATGAAAAGCATCTTGTAACTCCTCGAGAAGGCTGGGACTATTATTTTCATTGTACAGACAAGGAAACCGAGACACCAAATGCCCAGGCAGCGCTGGAGCCAAGAGGTGGGCCCAGTGACTTATGGGAGCACATGGAATGAAGCCCACGGGAGACTCAAGGTTGGGGTCCCCCATCTTATCCTGGTCTAAGAGATGAGGTGACTGGGAGTGTCAGAGACACTCTGGTATCGGCCATCCGGGCGCTCTGCACCCAGGTCCCGTGTGGAACGTGGGAGGGTAGACGACCTGCCACCCACCAGGACTGCTGTCTGAATCCCAGTGGCTCTTCAAAGCGTGGCTAAGCAGGGCAGGACTGTCTTCGGACCAGTGACCCCCAAGCCGCACAAGCATTCAGTTGTGCTTTGGGGGATGCAGGACTCGGGAGGTCTTCCTCCCACCGCAACCTCGCCCAGTTCCTTGGTGGGGCAGCTGGTTCCAGGCACCGATGCAGACATCTCTCTCCCTGCCTGCTGCCGTCACGTCCCTGGCTCTGCCGCTGCTTCAGGGAGGGACCCAAGAGCTCCCCGGTCTCATTCTTCATCCTCCTGTTACCTTTGGATCTCTGGGTACACAAGGCACCCTTCCCTCTCCGTCACACTCCATTCAGAGGGCCAGGGCCTTGGCACCGATGCCAATCATCCAGCAGCAAAAACATAGGTTGGAAAGGGCCGAGGTGCTGCTCTGATCTGGCCCCATCCCACGTGGGGTGCCGTTCCGGCCAGCTCCTTCCTGTTCCCGGCCCCACCTCTCAGGTACCACGAGCACTGCAGGTCCAAAGCCAAACTCACCAGCCCTTGACCCTCCCCAGCTGGGATTAGGGTGAGGCCTTCACCCAGGTGCAAACGTTAAGGGAGCACCAAAAAATCCAGTAATCAAATAATATTTTAAAGTAACATTTTAAACAAATCAAATTCCACACTGAACAAACTCTGACAGGGCTGTGCACGTGCAGGGCTGGGCCTGTCTTTATTTAAAATTCCAACATCTGTTCATCATGGAGGTTACTTTGCATCATTTCAATATTTAAAAATACTACATTAAACACTATCTGTGTTGATTCCTGGTGTCCCCTTACATTTTGCTCCTGACATGCCTTGCTCCAGCCGGCCCTGCTCTCCAGGCCCCTCCCCAGCCTGTCCTGCCCACACCCCTCGAGGCCATCAGAAGCCACTGAGCCACTGCACCTGCCTTATTTTGCTCCTTAAGCCTCTGCACCGTCCACCTCAGCATGCTTTCCTCGTGTGCCTCAGTCGGACATCAGCTCCAGACAAGAGCCTGGTGGGCTGGGGGCAGGCACCACAGCTGCACGCCCCCTGCCTCAGTGCCAGCCACAGGGCAGCACTAGAGATTTTTTTTCTTTTTTCTTTTTTTTTTTTTTTTTGAGACAGAGTCTCGCTCTATCACCCAGGCTGGAATACAGTGGCACAATTTTGGCTCACTGCAACCTCCGCCTCCTGGGTTCAAGCTCTGCCTCCTGGAATCAAGCAGATTCTCCTGCCTCAGCCTCCTAAGTAGCTGGGACTACAGGTGTGCACCACCGTGCCCAGCTAATGTTTTATATTTTTGGTACAGATGGGATTTTGCCGTGTTGGACAGGCTGGTCTCAAACTCCTGACCTCAGGTGATCTGCCTGCCTCAATCTCCCAAAGTGCTGGGATTACAGGCATGAGCCACCTTGCCTGGCCGAGATTTCTTGAATAAACAAACATTCCGGGCACGGAGATCTGCCCAGGAAAGCTGCTCAGGCTCTGTCTCTGCACCTCTGCGCGCTTCGCCCAGAAGCAGCCTAGGGCTGCTCCAGCCGCCTCCATCTGGCCACCTCCCTGCCCTCACCCAGGCCGGCCTGTCCCAGCCTGTGGGCCAAGGAAACTATCTAGTGGGTGGTAACCACCATTTTTTTTTTAATTTGAAAAGAATGCACTCACGATAGCTCAATGTCCCTCAGCTGATGAAGGCAACGTGTCTGTCCACAATGGAATGGTCCATTCCACGGTGAAATATTACTCAGGGAAGCGCTGGCACTTCCTCCAATGTGGATGAACCTTGGAAACGTGACGCCAGGGGAGACGCCAGACACAAAGTCCAAACGTAAAATTCTCTGTACAAGAAATGTCTAAAATTGGCCGGGTGCAGTGGCTCATGCCTATAATCTCAGCACTTTGGGAGGCTAAGGCAGGAGGATCGCTTGAGCCTAGGAGTTTAAGACCAGCCTGCACAACATGGTGAAACCCCATCTCTACAAAAAATACAAAAATTAGCCGGGCATGGTGGCGCAGGCCTGTAATTCCAGCTACTAGGGAGGGTGTGGTGGGAGCATGGTTTGAGCCTGAGAAGGGGAGGTGCAGTGAGCAGAGATTAAGCCACTGCACTCTAGCCTGGGCCACAGAATGAAACCCTATCTCAAAAAAAAAGAAAAGAAAAAAAGAGAAATGTCTAGAATCCACAGAGATAAAAAGGAGATGTGGAGGAGGAGGGTGGGATTGACAGCTAAAGGTTTCTTCTTGAGAAAAAAGTTTCTAAATTTCCCAAATTTTCAATTTTCTAAAATTAATTGTGGTGATGACAGTTGCACTACTCTCTGAAGAGACCGAAAACCATGGAATTATACACTTGAAATGCGTGAATTGTATAGTAACTTACTTGAATCTCAATAAAGCTGTTTTTTTAAAAAAAAATGAAAAAGCCTTCCCTCTCTCCAAAAAAAAAAAAAAGAGAGAGAGAGAGGAAAAATAAAATAGAAACTGGCAAAGTGCAGCAGAGGCATGGTAAAGGTAAGAATTCCATCACGGAAATTCTGCTTCATTTATACACACATACCACCCTCCGCCCCCATACATAGCTGTGTCCTGGGTCGTGGTGACAAACTCCTTTCTGGAGACCGCAGTCCAGGCTGATTTTGAAAACTGCTCTCTGGCAACTCCAAACTTCCCAAAATTCCTGAAGCCCTTGGCCTGCTGGGACCTCTCAGCCCGCCAGACACAGTCCCCTGTCACCACCTACTCAAGACTCAAGACTGCAGCCTCGGGGAGGGGAGCTCTCTCTTTAGGGTGCAGGGGCCCTGTGGATTCATCCCCTCTCAGAATACACACCACCCTGCACTCTACATGTGTGCTTCACCACGGAGCATCCCAGGACAGCAGCCACAGCCAGTCACGTTTACACACTGACTGATCGAGCGTGCCCTGCCGATTAATCATGTCAGTTATCCGGCTGCACGCCATCCTCACAGACCAAGCTAAAGCAATCCCCTCAGAATATGCTGAGGGATTTTAAATAAGCTAAAAGAGGCTTTTCCAGAAAAAAAAAATGAATTTTAAGAAGAAAGAAAAACTCCAAAAATCATACACCCATGGAAAAAATTTAAGTTTTTAAAGTATTAGACTCCCACAAAAGTATCAGGCTCAGATGGTTTCACGAGTGAATTCTTGAAAAGTTTTAACAAAGAGATTATTGTGTTGCTGCTTAAAATATTCCAGAACACAGAGAGGGGAAAAACCCATCCAATTGTTTTTGCTAAGTCAGCACAATACAGACACCAAAACTGATAAAAATGGCACACACACACACACACACACACACACACACACATGCCCCAGCCACTCCAGGCCAAGCTCGCTGCTGTGTATCCAGGCAATACCATCTACCGCTACCTTGATGCTGAAACTGAAATATATTCCAATGGATTCATGATTTCAACACATAAAAATGAAGCCACAGAAGTACTAGAAGAAAATGTAGGTGAAATTCTTTCCTATAATTTCAGAACTCAGGAGACCTCTAAACAGAACGTGAATTCTAAAAGCTAAAAGAGAAAGCAGAGACTTGACAACATCAGGATTAAAACGTTCTGTTTGGAAGAACATCCCAGAAATAAAATCAAAAGTAGGCAACTGGGGGCAAGACACTCGTACCTACTGTGATAAAGATGTACACATAACTCTCTTTTTTTGTTGTTTTTTTAGACAGGGTCTCATTCTGTCACCCAGGCTGGAGTGCAGTAGTACAATCACAGCTCACTGCAGCCTCAAACTCCCAGGCTCAAATGATCCTCCCACGTCAGCCTCCCAAGTCAGTGGGACTACAGGCACACCACCTCACCCAGCTAATTTTTGCAGAGGTAGGGTTTTGCCATGTTGCCCAGGCTGGTCTCGAACTCCTAAGCTCAAGCGATCCACCCACCTCAGCCGTCCAAAGTGCTGGGATTACAGGTGGGAGCCACCACACCTGGCCTACAAAGAACACTTTTTTAAAAATGTCAACAAGAAAAGGATGAACCATCCAAATGAAAAGAGAACACAGGGCCCAGGCCTGTAACATACGAACAGATAATCCCTCTTGCTTGACCGACATGCACAAAATAAAACATCAGTTGGAAAGCGTTTGGCTCTCAGCCAGGGGTGAAGGGCGCAGGACCTCCCTGCTGGACACTGCACAGGGACGGGCAGACACTGAGCAGGCCAGTGAGGGGAGGGGTCCTGAAAATTGTAGTAACCACTTTAGAGGCTAATTCAGGAACAAAGATCAAAAAATTTTTTTATTTTATTTTATTTTTTATACAGAATCTTGCTCTGTCACCCAGGCTGGAGTGCAGTGGCATGATCTCACTCACAGCAACCTCCACCTCCCGACCTCAAGCGACTCTTCTGTCTCAGCCTCCGGAGTAGCTGGGATTATAGGCGCAAGCCACCACGCCCAGCTAACTTTTATATTTTTAGTAGAGATGGGATTTCACCATGTTAGCCAGGCTAGTCTTGAACTCCTAACCTCAGGTGATCCACCCACCTCAGCCTCTCAAAGTGCTGGGATTACAGGCTAAGCCACTGCGCCCGGCAGATCAAAATTTAAATGGACACATCCTTGATACAGTTCACTCCTAAGGGCCCATCCTACAGCCATGTGCGCTCAGATACACGTGTGAGAACATCTGTTGCGGCCTCTCAATCACAGGGGGAAGCTGGAAAAGCCTGGCAGGGCCATGGGACAGCCGATGGCACAACCATTAAAAGGAACGTGCTACTTTGGGAGGCCGAGGTGGGCAGATCACGAGGTCAGGACTTCGAGACCAGCCTGGCCAATATGGTGAGACCCCCGTCTCTACCAAAACTACAAAAATTAGCCCAGTGTGATGGTGGGCACCTGTAATCCCAGCTACTCGGGAGGCTGAGGCAGGAGAATCGCTTGAAACCAGAAGGCGGAGGTTGCAGTGAGCCAGGATCACACCACTGCACTCCAGCCTGGGCGACAGAGCAAGACTCCATCTCAAAACAAAGCAACGTGCTAAATCTACAAGCACCAGCAGTGCTGTTACACGGAAGAAATAAAAGCTGGTTGCAGAAGTCTGATTTCCTTTGTGTTCTTGAGAAGTCTATATATACACATTGACTCTTCACACAAGTTGAGTGACTCTGTACACATAAAATTCAAAAGGAGAATGCCACACCCAGCTGTCAACATGGCCACCCCTTGGGAGAAAAAAACTTCCTTTCCAAATTTCATGTGATGTTCATTTTTTTATCTAATAATGACTGGCTGGGCATTGCCTCCTTTTTTTTTTTTTTTTTTTTTTTTGAGATGGAGTCTTGTTCTTTCTGTCACCCAGGCTGGACTGCAGAGGCACGATCTCGGCTCACTGCAACCTCCGCCTCCTGGGTTCAAGCGATTCTCCTGCCTCAGCCTCCCAGGTTGCTGGGTCTGCAGACATGTACCACCATGCCTGGCTGTGCATTGCTTTTTAGGATGAAGAAAGGAAAATGTCACAAGGAGAATGGGGCCGAGACACACAGCGGGGCTTCTAAACACCAGCTTCCCAGTGGGAGAGGCACGGGGCAGTGCCACTGGCCTGGAACTCAGGAATAGGTTAGCAGCATGAAGTGCTTACTCAGGGCTTCAGACAAAGCCTGCCTGCTCATGAGAAAAGGCTTGTGCTCGGCTTTTGTTTATGTGTGTGTTTAACACGAATCCCCCAGGCGCTCCAGCCCTGCTTCACGACTTATCACTGTTCATTCTAACGACGCTGCTCTGAAGGAATTGTGCCCACTTCTACAATGAGAAAACAGACCAGAGAGGACAAGCCACCAGGCAGGGCAGGGGCAGCAGCCCAGGCAGTGTGAGGGCAAAGCCGGCGCGCCTCTACAATTTCCCCCACACACGGGCGGGTAAGGCATTACAGGCGTCTACATCGTAACCTCTACGGGCCATTCTGGAAGGAGGGAGACAGAATCAGTGATTTTCAGGGCCATTTCCGGTTCCAGGTTTCAGACTGGGGCCGTGGAATGGAATCTAGCTTGACCCAGGTGTGGCGACGGTGGCCATGTGACTGTGGACAAATCACTTTCCCCTTCACCTGCACTGGATGAGACCAGGAATCTCCAGTCTGGGTTCCTTAAGAGTCCTGGGGCTCCACAGAGTACACCCAGTAGCAGCAGTGGGATGAGGGGACAGGGTGGGGGAAAGGGCAGGGGCAGCTCCATGCCTCTCCTAACCGAATCAGAGCATCTCCACTTTAACCCCTTCCTGAGCTCAGCATTTGGAAAGAATGGAAAGGAAGCTCAGGCCTGGCCATGGGCTACTCTAGCCTGTCTGTTACAACCCAGACCCCAGGCACCCTCCCTGGACTGTTGGGGACAGGGTCACTTATCACACCCACAGAAAATCTCGGAGAGGAAGCGGAGTCCAACCGAGGAAGCGCCTCCCTGCAGTTCTCAGACATGAGGCCCCAGGTGATACAGTGGGTCAGGGTGGTTTCCCCATGAAGAGCATCCTCTCAGGCCGTCTGCTGGAATCCAGGGTCTGGTCAGGGGCTGCCCACACTTCGGGGCCCCAGGCGGAGACTGAGTACGCTCCTCTAGGGTTGAATATGCCCTCTGTCCACACTGCACAGAGCGTGGTTGTCTGGCCGGGGCATGCCCCTCCGGACAGGCTTGTCATTGTGCAGACCCTCAATCCCAGCAGCTGTCCTGGGCCTGGGAGGCTGCGGGTGCAGACACAGCTCCTCTCGCTTCTGGCAGCTGCTCTGGCTTCCTGGGACAAGTGCCTAGAGGAGGCCTTACCCGGTGCCATGTGTCTGGGGGCCGGGGCTCCATCCTGGGGCCAGACTGGGTGGTCAGGGCCACAGATCTGCAGGGGGCGGAGCACAGACACTGCCCCCAGCGCCTGCCTCCCCGCCCCACCCTTCTCCGCAGCTGCGCGCTCTATTTAAGGTATTGCACAGCTGCTCGGCTCCCGCTGCATTCCTGGACTGGCCCTCCTTTCCTCTCACCACTGCACAGGGCTTGGCAGGCAGCTGGGCAGGCCGGGCAGGGGAGGGGTTCCCTTCCTGGGCCCTGGAGCCAGGCTCTGTCCTCTGGCCCCGGTCTGTCCCCCCATGAAGGAGACACACATGGCCTGGCCGCTCCTCCCCCACCAGTCCTCCTGTTCCCCCAGCGCATAGGGGACTTCCTGCTTCAGACCTGGGTCTGAGCAGCTCCAGGGACAGCTAGGAGAAGGGTACTTGTTCTTAGAAGGAAAGGGCCGGGCGCGGTGGCTCACGCCTGTAATCCCAGCACTTTGGGAGGCCGAGGCAGGCGGATCACCCAGGGTTGGGAGTTCAAGACCAGCAGGACCAGCATAGTAAAACCCCATCTCTACTAAAAATACAAAATTAGCTGGGTGTGGTGGCTCATGCCGGTAATCCTAGCTACTCAGGAGGCTGAGGCAGGAGAATTGCTTGAACCCAGGAGGTTGCAGTGAGCCAAGATTGCACCATTGCACTCCAGCCTAGGCAACAAGAGCGAAACTTCGTCTCGGAAAAAAAAAAAACCACGAAGAGGAAAGAGAAAGAGATCCAATCCCAAAGTAAAAGGGGACTTGGGTGCCCTCTGGAAGCAGCTCAGGAAAATGGGAGGAGGTGGGAGCAGCAGGGCCTTCCAGATGAGACACCCCAACAGAAACGTCCATGCCTTCTGGACACCTGGCCTTTAACCCTCCAGAAACAGAAGCACGTGACCCCACACAGAAAAATCCTGCAGGCGCAGGGCCTGATGCACAACGAGATCCAAGCTCACCGCTTCATCAGACACCAGTGAGTCCCTTGACTCACCAAGGCCCCCTGCCTTATACCTGGTATTGGATGAACCTACAGACCCTGCCCACAGGGAGTCCACAGTCCGGGGATAGACTCAGAGCATCTGTGGGTGTCCTGTAAACAAGGGGCCAGGAGCTGCGCTGTCTGTGGGGCCTTTGCGGAGCCTGGGCCACTTCCTCCCTAAATCTTATGGCGGTCACCCTCTCCCCGACTTCACGGTACCTGATCCCCACCCAGGAACTTCTGGGGCCCAGTAGGTGTTCCTCCCTTGCAGGCTGATGCCCACCCACCCCCCAGACTCAGCTTCGACCCCACCTTCACCAAAGCCTCCTCTTCACTGCTCTGTGTTGGGCGGTTCCAGGGAGCCCTGTGCTTTGATTAACCCTATAACTCAACACTGTCCTGGCAGCCGCTGCTGTCTGAACTGAGATTCCTCCCTGTTCTGTCCCTGGAACACGGGCCCTGGTGCAGAGGAAGTATGCAAAGAGCCACACCCACCATCACTGGCTCTGGGGGCCTGACTCCCAGCTTCTCAGTGCTCCACCCACACGACAAAGATTTCCAGACCCTCTTGGTCACAGGCAAACTACTGAGACATGCTGCCATGTGTACCCCAACCCAATTTTACACCCATCCACAAGCGGCCCCAGCACCAAGGACTCCCTTCTTGGTTCTTGGGGTGGCTGGATACGCGAGAGCTCAGTCCCCAGCCATCTCTACAGATGCCTTTTTGACATATCAAGAAATTGAGGCTGGGAGGGCCAGAGTGATGGTTCAGAACCAGTTGGCCCATGGGGCAGAGCCAGGACATGCTGAGAACTGAGCTGGGCACCGGGCCTGGCCTCCCTCGTGCCCCCAGTGAGCATCCCATGAAGGCAGAGAACCAGACCCACGAACGAGCGCTGAGCACCCTCCTTATAAGGCAGCCCTGGGGAAACTTGGCTGGTGTGGCTGAGGAGTTGGAGGAGGGAAACGCTGGTTGGGGGAGACTGAGCCAGCGGCCCGCCCTTACAGGCTCAGTCCTGGGTGCTGCAGCCCAGCCCCGCCCCGCCCAGAGGCACCCATGGTGGAGGGGAGGGCAGGGGAAGAGCAGGGACCCAAGAGAGGAGGCAAGGCCGTCCTCACCCAGAGCCTGAGAGGACCAGGGATGACCCCGAAGGACGAGGGCCCTTCTAGGGAAGGACAGCAAGGAGGGTGCTAAGTCCAGTAGCAGGGCCAGAACCTCAGAACCCGAGAACCTGCCGCACCAGCACAGAGCTCAGACCTCACCAGACCCTGGTGCGGAACAGCAGGCAGGGAGGCCTCTGCCCTCTGCAGCCACTCTCTTCCTCTCCCTCCCCTTCAACCATCTAGTGCCCACACTCCCTCCTGAAATGCTGATCCTTCCAGAACCCCCACACTGAAGCCAGCACCCACTCACGGGGCCCTCCAGCATGACATCCCGAGGAGAGACCAGGTGCCCTGGGGGTAAAGTTGGTACCTAGGGCCGCCCATTGGGGATCACTACATCTGCCTACAAGAGCCACAAAGAGGCTGTCCCCATTTCACCACCAGTGGGTCATTCCTTCAGCATAATTTCATGGCATACCTATTATGTCCAAGTCACTTACTCGGTACCTTATGAGATTTTTTTTTTTTTTTTTTTTTTGAGACAGGGTCTCACTCCGTCGCCTAGGCTGGAGTGCAGTGGCACAATCTCAGCTCACTGCAGCCTCGGTTTCCCATGTTTAGGTGGTCCTCCCACCTCAGCCTCCTGGGTAACTGGGACTACAAGCGCGTGCTATCACGCCTCACTAATTTTTTGCATTTTTTTGTAAAGACAGGGTTTCTCCATGTTGCCCAAGCTGGTCCCAAATTCCTGGGCTCAAGCAATTCTGCCTACCTCAGCCTCCCAAAGTGCTGCATTTATAGGAATGAGCCACTGCACCTGGCCCCTTATAGGATTCTTTATAAAAACCAAGACAGGCTGGGCGTGATGGCTCGCGCCTGTAATCTCAACAATTTGGGAAGCCGAGGCAGGCAGATCACAAGGTCGGGAGTTCAAGACCAGCCTGGCCAATATGGTGAAACCCGTCTCTACTAAAAATACAAAAATTAGCTGGGCGTGGTGGCATGCATCTGTAGTCTCAGCTACTTGGGAGGATGAAGCCAGAGAATTGCTTGAACCCAGGAGGCAGAGGCAGAGGTTGCAGTGAGCTGAGATCACGTTACTGCACTCCAGCCTGTGGGCGACAGAGCGAGACTCCGTCTCAAAAAAAAAAAAAAAAAAACACGACAACAGCCCCACCCTCAGAATCTAGTGGGGGCATGGAAGGAATTCTGAAGACTAAGCTATGGAACAAAACCTTAAGCACGGATATTGCTGGCTTACAGGTAAATTTTAGGTTCTTTCTTATTTCTGTACTTCCTGCATTTAAAAAAAAAAAAAGGGGTAAGGCCGGGCGCGGTGGCTCAAGCCTGTAATCCCAGCACTTTGGGAGGCCGAGGCGGGTGGATCACGAGGTCAAGAGATCAAGACCATCCTGGTCAACATGGTGAAACCCCGTCTCTACTAAAAATACAAAAAAAAATTAGCTGGGCATGGTGGCACGTGCCTGTAGTCCCAGCTACTCGGGAGGCTGAGGCAGGAGAATTGCTTGAACCCAGGAGGCGGAGGTTGCGGTGAGCCGAGATCGCGCCATTGCACTCCAGCCTGGGCAACAAGAGCGAAACTCCGTCTCAAAAACAAACAAAAAAAAGGGGTACTCAATTACTTTTTGTGATCTGAAAAACTATTTTTGTATTTTAAAAAAAGTCTGGCAGAAGAAAGAAAATTTATACACAAATCATTTATAACCCAAGCCAACACAACGTATTTGAACGGGGTTTTGAGGGATGCATAGGAGTTCAACAAGGCAGTGATGTAAAGAGAAGCAGGTTAAGGTTAGGAGGTCAGGGCAAAGAGAGGAAAGGTGTGGGAGACCAAGGGAAGACCAAAGCAGGAGAAACTGGGAAGCAGAGGTGTGAGCTGAGCAGGAGAATGAATCAACAGCGGAGGGGCCTACAGTGAGTGAGCAGTGAAGGGTCAGGATGGGAAGAGATCTCTGCAGTGCTGTGCTTTGGGAAAGTCAGTCTGGGAGCAATTCAGCTGGGGCCCCAGGAGACCCTGCCCTGTACCCACAGCTCTGGGTTGGAGACAAACCACAGCATAGATGCTCTCCCGGAGGCAGAAGCGAAGGGGCTCGGCATCTGCTCAGAGGGCATGGAACTCCCTTCCTCCCTGATCCTTTTCCCCATTGTGCCAGCTGGATCCCTGGGGCTCAGGGGGCAGGGGGGCCTCGGAGATTGGTCAGAGCAGTGCACGTGGGGGCTGAGGGAACTCCCAACCCAGCCCCACATGGAGGGGCAGAAGAGGATGGGCCTGCTGGGCCTGCAGGAAAGATGGCCAGGAAGTTGAGTTGAAGACAGCTGGATCTGTGTCCAGAACAGTCATGACAGAGACAGGGAGGACGGAGAAGCAAGCAGGCAGTGCCTCGGAAGAGGAGCTAGTGGGGGTCCTCGAGGCCTGGGCCCCCCGAGCAGCCACTCCCATAGGATTTCAGGATCACCCCTCCATTGGGAAGGCCCTGCCCTCGTCTCTCCCTGCCTTTCCACAACCCGGACCTGGGGGTCTGAGATGCTGACGGTTTTCTCCCACGCCCAGGCTCCAACGTGTACACCCTGTTCCACGGAGAAAGCCACCGTCCCCGCAGAGCTCCAGGCTCTGGCCAGCTCTGAGCACTGCTGCCTCCACGAGTGCTCTCCCTCTCCTCCTGGCCTGATGAAATTGCACTTCCACTGCTGGGGATGCTCCCTGGACACTCCCTGTGTCCCACACATCCTGCTCACGGCTCGGTGAGCTCCAGAAAGCACGGTCTGCAGGACATATCCCTGGGCCTGGCTCCCGGCACAGTCTCTGTAACAATTTAGGGGCTGAGCTGTGTCTGCCCCTGGAGGAGGATAGTTTTGTACATCCCCATGGACATCCCCCAACCTGAACCCCAGAGCCAGGACCATGTCCCTGTGCATTCAGCACCAGCCATCACCAATATTTAGATGGCCCAGTGACAACCGCCTCCCCAGCCACATCCTGTTTGACTCAGCTGAGTGTGAACACATCAGCCCAGGAGGGGGTGTATCCGGCACACCGGCTGGGGAGGAAACAGTCTCCTGCCACTCTGCAAACTGCCCATGCCTTTGTCCTGACACCATGCCACCGGCAGGCTGTCACCAAGACTGGGTGGGTGGCACGGGGTGGCTCCACAGGGTCAAGCTTAGAGAGGGAACATGGACTCACACACTGAGGGCTGGAAAGGACCTTCCAAGGCCCGCTGGCCTCTGGCGACTCATTGTGTTCCAATGCCCCTCTGTAGGAAATGCAGAGTCCCAGGCCTCAGACCTGCCAAGACAAATGTGAGCTCCACACCGTGAAAGCATGAGGAGCACTGGTCTCCCCCCATCCACACCCTCTCCAGGCCCCGCATGCTCCCAGCTCCCAAGCCTACTGACCACTGGAGAATTCTCATTCAAAAAGAAAAACCAAAAACAGGTTGGGCGTGGTGGCTCATGCCTATAATCCCAGCACTTTGGGAGGCCGAGGCAGGAGGCTCATTTGAGCCCAGGAGTTTGAGACCAGCCTGGGCAACCTGGTGAGAACCTGTCTCTACAAAAAATCTTAAAAATTAGCCAGGCGTGGTGGTTCGCAACCTGTGGTCCTAGGTGCTTGGAAGGCTGAGGCTGGGGGATCACAGAGGCTGCAGTGAGCAGTCCAGCCTGGAAGACAGAGTAACACTATCTCAAAAAAATCAAAGAAAAGCCAAAGAAGATGGAAAGCAGGGACTTAGAGAGAGATGGAAACAACGTAAGGGTCCAGCGATGGAGCACAACAGAGTGTTATCAGCCTTTAAAAGGAAGGAAATTCCGCCCCACGCTACAGCACAGATGAACCTTCAGGACGTCATGCTGAGTAAAATGAGCCAGACACAAAATGGGCAATTATTTTATTTTTCCACTCATGCAAGGTTCCTAGAGTCGTCAAATTATTTCATAATAAAGACAGAAAGTAGAATGGTGGCTGCCAGCGGCTGGGGAAGGGGGATGGGGAGCTTGGTCTAATGGGAACGGAGCTTTGTTTGGGAGGATGGGAGGGTCCCAGAGATGGATGGCGGGCTGAATGTACTGAATGCCACTGAAATGTAAACTGCAAGGTGGCTAAAACTGCACGTTTTATGATGTGTATTTCACCACAATTAGAAATAAGAAGAAGAAAAAGGTAAATCAAAAACCTAGACCATGCTGTTCATACAGCCCAAAGAGCGGTTACTGAACACGTTACTGGAGTTCTGAGTCCTGTACCCAGAATCAAACCTGGCTCTCGAGGGGCTTCTAACCCAGCTGGCATCTTAACACACGATCCCTGCTGGAGCCTGGCAGCACGCTTCTGAGAAAGGACCCAACCATGTCCCACAGCCTGGCATTTCCAAACAGGCCGTGTCCCGCAGGACTGGCACCAAGCCCCTGCCCATAAGCTCCACATCACACAGCTCCAGGACTGAGCCCTCTGAGGACACGGCCAGAGCCCCTGTCCTCTCTCCCCTCTCCAGAAGGGCACCACCGAATAAAGCTGTGTGCAGCTATCACGAAGCCCCCTGGTCTGGGCACCCCTTCCCAGTGCTCTGAGAATCTTGTCCTGTTGGCTAAGGTGTTCCTCATGTTCCCCTCCCTCTGCCACAAGCATCCTTCCTGGGGGAGGAGGAGGACCAGGCCATGAGCTCCGATGTCAGCTGCAGAAGGCATATGTCCCTCCTCCCTTTACCGAGCCCTCAGCCTCTGCTGGACACGTGCAGGCAGCCTGCGTTCCTCGAGCAGGAGCCACCGGAATGTGAGGGCCCATCCAGGGGTCTCAACCCCACCCTGTCCCACACCCCTGCACGAGCCTGCCTTGATTCCTATTTGGCTCCTCATTCTCCAAACCTCCCAGGCCCTCCTGGGACACACAGCAGACAGAGGTCCTACAATGGTCCATGGCGGCCCATGGTGACCAATAAAGGAAGCTCCTTGAAACCCAGAGAATCTTTCCAAACTGTCACTCAAGTCCCACTTGGGGCATCTTGGCATGTCCCCATCAGGCAGAGGGAGCCACAGCCACCTCCCCTGAGATTGCAGACCCCCATCCCCATACATTCCGATCTTCCTGGGCTCCAGGGGAGCACCCCCCACCCATATCCAGCTTCTTCCTCCAAGATTCTGTGGCAAAGCCAGCAACCCGGTCCCCCGTGACCGCAGTATCCAAGACCCCGCGCTCTGGGACTCACCCTCCTGGCTCCGGGATGCAGCCTCAGCCACAGGGGGCTGGGGCTTGGGCTCCAGTCTGCTCTGCAGCTGAGACATGGGGGCGGGCTCTGAATTCTCCAGGGTCTGGGCTGGGCTGGGGGCGGCAGGCGCCTCAGCAGGCTTGGGCATCTGGATCTCCACCCTCTTGGGGGCTGCGTCAGTGGCAGGGGCGGTGGGCACCTCAGGGAGCTTGGAGGCGGGGGGCTCCATCCTCCGGTGGGCTGACTCCTGCGGTTTGACGATGGTGAGCTCCGTCCTCCGAGGGGCCGGCTCTGGCGTCTTATGGCCCAACACCTCTGCCCTCTTGAGCCCGAACCGGGACGGCCCGATGGCCCCGGCGTTCTCCACCTGCTTGGATGAGATGTCAATGGACAGCTCAGTGCGCCGGGACACCGGCTCGGCCACCTTAGGGCCCGAGAGCTCCACCCTCCGCAGGGACGCCTTGGGGGAGCGCTGGCTTAGGGAGTCCACATGGCGGGCCGTGGGCTCTGAGTTCTTCACGCCCAGGTCCTGGAATTTCTGGGTGGAGCTGGCCACAGTGGCTCGCAGCAGGGGAGTCTGGACCCTCCGGGGTGGGGTGGAATTGGGTGTCTCGACCTCCTCGACCTCAAAAGATCTTTTCAAGGCTGAAAAATAAAGAGAGGGGGTGCAATTGGTGAGTGGATGGCTCAGGAACACTCCGGCATGTTTCCTGCTAAGGAGCGGTGGAGGAAGCCAGGCGAAGCTGCGGAGAGGCCCTGGGGCTCTTCCCATCCTCACGTCTCAGCAAGCGAAAGGGACAGCCCCATCCTAGGAGACCCATCATGGGTTCTGGGACAGAGATGCAGGCTAGAGCGGGAGGAGCTGCCCATCCCGGCTTGCCATAGCCACAGTGTAAACCACACAGCCTCCCGCTCCACTTATGTCTACACAGGAACGTTCCAGTTCCAGAGAAGATTTTGATTTCCTTCTTTTTTTTTTATTTTTTTTTTTGAGATGGAGTCTTGCTCTGTGCCCTGGCTGACCAGTCTGCACTGGCACCTCCTGGGTTCAAGAGATTCTCTGCCTCAGCCTCCCCAGTAGCTGGGATTACAGGCACACACCACCATGCCCAGCTAGTTTTGGTGTTTTTAGTAGAGATGGGGTTTCACCTTGTTGGTCAGGCTGGTCTCGAACTCCTGACCTCAAGTGATCCACCTGCCTCGGCCTCCCAAAGTGCTGGGAATCCAGGCGTGAGCCACTGTGCCCGGCCTTGATTTTCTTCCTGTCGTGCTGTCTTTATCCTTCCTCACCTCCAGCCAAGGCAGACACCCAGACACCACCAGCAAACACACCTCCACCACCAGCCACAGTGGGGGACACACTTCCAATAATAAGTGACCACAACTGTAACCAATCAGAACCGCAGCGGGAACAAAACCCAATCAATGACACCAAGAGAGGACATGGAGCTGAGTGCCAGTGAAGTGCTGGGCTTACTGAGTTCATCACATCTATAGCCATTTATCCCTGGGACATAAAGAATATCATGACCCCCAGTACAGATGGGGAAAGTGAGGCTCAGGGTAGACACAGAGCCAGACTGTGCATCGGGCTGATGCCAGAGCCCAAAGTTCCAACCACTTGGTTATCCGGCTCCCCCAGCTTGGTCCACAGGAACCAACTTCCTCAGTCATCAGCCTCTCCTGCATCTTTCCATCCAATACCAGCAGCCCAAGCAGGGATGCCAACACCCAGCTCCCGCCCTGCAGACATCCTGCGTTCTCCACCGGGGTCTGCTCCATCGGAGGCAGGGGCGATGGTACCCGGGAAGCTGCCACCCTCACAGTCTCCACAACTGCACTCCCAATGAGAGCCAGCTGCTCCCGGTTATTAGGGCCAGAGCAGGGAGGGGCTCCCTGGCAAGCACATTCACCAGCTCCTTCCTGGGCCAAGCCCACAGTACAGCCCCGCCGTGCAGACCCACAGTGTCTCCCCCAGCCACTCCCTGCCTCACCAGGCCCCGAGTTCGGGTCTCATGGGATTCCACCACTGCCTCCCCTGCCCACAGGAAAAGGGATGACAGCTGGTCCCCAGCCCCCAGCAGTAGCTCTCCAGGACCACTTCAGTGCCTTTCCCTCACCCTTCCTCCAAATGCACTCAAGCACTGGGAGGGGAGAGGCCTAATCCTGGCTGCCTCAGCTGACAGCTTCCTGGGCAAGGCACTCCTGTGGGTGCCCTCTCTAAGCCATGGGCACCTCTCCCTCTTGGTGGACACAGACAAAATCCTGGGTCATGAAGCTCAATCCTTACCAGAAGCTGGGCAGGGAGCCACATGGACTCCAGGGAACTCTCGGTTGTCACAGGCCCTGTTTCAGCTCCATCACTGCCCTAAAGGACGTGGGTCCCGTGTGGCCAGGGCTGCTCACTTCTCAACAGAGTAGAAATCTGTATCTTTATGTGAAATCTCCTGATCTTTAAACGCTGGCACAAAGCAAAACAATCCCTTTTTAAAACACCAACCAGCCTGGCTGACATGGTGAAACCCCATCATTACTAAAAATAAAAAATTAGCTGGGTGTGGTGACGATTGCCTGCCGTCCCAGCTACTGGGGAGGCTGAGGCAGGAAAATCATTTGAACCCGGGAGGCAGAGGTTGCACTGAGCTGAGACTGCACCACTGCACTCAGCCTGCAGAGTGAAACTCTGTCTTCAAAAACTAAAAACAAAAATAAAATAAAACACCATAGGGCCAAACAAAATCAAATCTACAGGCTGCCTTCGCCTCTGGGTCCAGCCAGTGACCTCTGGCTGATCATGTGGCCTCAGGGCAGCAGGATCCTGAGCCCTGGAGTCAGAGGCATGCCAGGTGTGGGCTCCCGAAGTGGCGCCACTCCACCCCCTGCACTCTCCATGCAAACTGCTGGCTCTGTTCTGCTTCTACAGAAGCCCCAGGGCCCCGAGGAAAGGCTGAATGCCCACTTTCACCGGCCAGAAAGTCTGTTCAATGCCCGGAACTGAGTGTAATGAGAAGGGCTTACCAAGCTCATCACATCTACACCCACTTAATCCTGGAACATAAAGAATATTATTACCTCCGGTACAGATGGGGAAATGAGGCTTGGGGTAGACACAGAGCCAGACCGTACATCGGGCTGATGCCAGAAAGTGCAGAGCTCAATGCCTAGGTCCTCATGTGGTTCCCAGGGCCTCCCGTGGTGCTCTGGTCCGCCCCCTGCCTCCTAAGCACTGTCCAAACTGTTCCCACAGGGCGCGCCTCTGTCCTGCAGGCGCTGTAGAGCAGGGGCCGGCTTCCAGGTGTCCTCGGCGCCCTTCTGTGTGGCCAAGTTGAAGAAAAGAAACTAGACAGGAAAAGGCCTTTTCCCAGGTCCGCACCAAGAAAGCAAAAGACCCTCCCTGGGAGATTGGGTGAAGCCCCTCCTTGGGGAGTCCCCTAGGAGTCATCCCCCAGTGGCCAACTCATAACATAAGACCCTGCACCAAAGCAGCGCCCTCCCGGGTGTGAGCTCACGATTGAGTCTACAGTGCGTATGCAGTGATGTATTCCAGCCAGGCCCACACGCACATGCGGATCATTCTAGAACCGAAGCTGGCTCCTCCCAGAGCACGCCTCCTACCCCTAGCTGTCTGCGTGGCTCACGCTTCACCACATTGGCCATCTGCACAAAATGCTCACGTGTGCCAGTCCACAGCCGGCCTCTCCTCTCTTTCAGTGGTTGGCATCTTTTCATGGACGGGCCCCTCCCTCCTCACCAGCTGGCCTCTGTGCTTACCGTCCAGCTTCTACGATCCATCTGGGTATTTCTGCCCAGCACCACCCCTGTGCCCACTAGCGCTAAGTAAGCACTGAGATAGCAGGGGCAGTTCCCACTGCAGAGGCCACCCCACCATCAGGATGGCGCTGCTCAAAGGTGGGCTTTTCTGGATAACAGCCAGGAGATTTCAGCCTCCAGAACTGCGAGAGAATACATCTGTGCAGTAGGAGAACAGTGAGAATAGGAGACACCCCATTCTGGGGGTGTCCATCTTCCCCAAGGAAACCATGTCCCAGCTGGAATGTCAAGAAGATGATATCTAAATGAAGAGGTGCTCACCCTGGCACATGCCATCCCCCCAAACAAGCATACCACCGCCGCCATCTCCTCCTACACTTGTGAATCCTCCTCAAAGCCAAGCCTGCTCCAGCCCCTTCCCAGAGCCCTTCCTTCCCTCCCACACAGTCCACACCACCTCTTTCCACGTCATCCTGGCCACGGCATGACTGTTGAGATTGGCTGCAGGGGCTGTGTTTGGGCTCCCCGGAACAGAGTTGAACGTCCTCTACTCCATGACACCATCCCTTCCACCAGGCCTCAGCTGCTTCTAGAAAATCTACCAGGCCAGGCGTGGTGGCTCATTCCTGTAACCCCAACACTTTGGGAGGCCAAGGTGGGTGGATTGCTTGAGCCCAGGAGTTCAAGACCAGCCTGGGCAACATGGCAAAACCCCAACTCTAATAAACAATCCAAAAATTAGCCAGGGGTGGTGGCACATGCCTGTAACCCAGCTACTTGAGAGACGATCACTTGAGGCCAGGAGGTCAGGGCTACAGTGAGCCATGATCACACCACTGCACTCCAGCCTGGATGACAGAGTGAGGCCCTGTCTCAAAACAAAACAAAGACAACCAAAACTACTAAAGGCCAGGCGCGGTGCCTCACACCTGTAATCCCAGCACTGTGGGAGGCCTGGGCAGGTGGATCCCCTGAAGTCAAGAGTTCCAGATGAGCGTGGCCAACATAGTGAAACCCTGTCTCTACTACAAATGCAAAAAGTTAGCCAGCCATGGGGACAGGCACCTCTAATCCCACCTACTCGGGAGGCTGAGGCAGGGAGAATCGCTTAAACTAGGGAGGCGGAGGTTGCAGTGAGCCCAGATCGCGCCACAGCACTCCAGCCTGGGCAACAGAGCAAGACATCATCAGAAAAAAAAAAAAAAAGGCTGGATCACAGGATAGGCACAAGCCCTGAGGAAGCCCCCAGGGAGGAGGGAAGCACTAGACCTTCACCCCCATTTCAGCCTGCGAAGCTTCACTTTCCTCTGAGGTTCTGTAGAGGGTTGGCTAGTGACCCCATCAAGACATGTCCACGACGTAACCCCAAGAACCCAGGAATGTGACCTTATTTGGAAAAAGGGTCTTTGCAGACTGATTAAGGACCCCGGGATGAGACTCTCCTGGATTCTGGATGGGCTCTAAATGCAGTGCTCGGTGTGCTTACAGGAGAATGGTAGAGCAGGACTCAGGACACGGGGAGGCACGGTGATGGCAGGGCAGAGACTGCAGAGACGCTGCCCAAGCCACAGAGCACCTGCGCCCATGGAGGCTGGAGGCAGCAAGGAAGGGTCCTCCGCTCAAGCTGTCGGAGTGACGCGGCCCTGCCAATACCTTGATTTCAAACTTCTGGCCTCCAGAACCATGAGCGAATCAATCTTTGTTGCTGGGTCTCTCAGTTTCCAGTAATTTCTTCCAGCAGCCCCAGGCCACTCACAAGGAGACCCCTGGGAAGAGGAACCCCTGGGCTGCACCGTGGCCCAGGGCCAGTCTCGCCGGTGTGGGCAGCCACTCTCCAGCCCAGCCCCAATCCCACCACAATCACACTCAACAAACGGCCCACTGTGCGCCAGCAGACACGTGGCCGCTCCAGAGCTGCCGCATCAGGAGCCCAGAGGAGCGAGCGCTGCCTCCTTTCCCCTTCTTGGAGTTGCACAAAACCCCAGATGGTTGGAGAAGTCTTCGGAGGAATCACATCACTCTAGATTCTTGTTTCATTGCTGGGATGTTTGGCAATGAAACAAGATCATCCTGCCAGGGACGCCTCACGGGCAACTGCCTCCCCACGGAGGATGTTGTGAGCAGTACCCAGCTGGGAAACATTAAGAGATGCCTGTCACCAGGGTCCCCCAGCACCTCCTCCCCCATCGGAGTCCTAAAAATACGCCCTGGGTCCTGCACTCACATACACAGTCCCCTCAATCTTCCCAATGTCCCCTGCCATCACCCTCACGGGGAACCGGTATAACCTGCGTGGGAGTGGGTCCTTGTCACTGTATTCATCTCCGTCTTCCCTATGGACGGAGAGGCACCCAAGGGGTGTCTGTATTCACCCATAGAAGCCAGAGTGTTCTCAAGCTTGCCATTTTGCAGATTTTAGACCCCCATGTGACTGCACAGATCCATGGGACCAACTAGGCAGAGGAGTGGTGTTCACAGGACCAGGCAGCAGAAAGAACACAGACGGTTTCCTCCTCTGTCTGCAAGGAGTTAATGCAACCAAAGGACATACAAGAGGCTCCCAGCTGCCAGGCACGGTGGCTCCCGCCTATAATCTCAGCACTTCAGGAGGCCTAGGCAGGTGATGACCTGAGGTCGGGAGTTCAAGACCAGCCTGACCAACATGGAGAAGCCCCGTCTCTACTGAAAAAATACAAAATAGCCGGGCGTGGTGGCACATGCCTGTAATCCCAGCTACTCGGAAGGCTGAGGCAGGAGAATCGCCTGAACCTGGGAGGCGGAGGTTGCAGTGAGTCAAAATCACGCCATTGCACTCCAGCCTGGGCAACAGAGTGAAACTCCATTAAAAAAAAAAAAAAAAAGGCTCCCAGCTGAGCATCAGAACTGTGGACTATGCAGAGTATCAGAAAGATGTGGGGCCAGGTCATGTCGGGAGGGTCCCCACACTGCCACTGGAAAGTAAAAGTGTCACCCCCCAGAGGGCAGGAGGTTCCCACCTTTGCCAGCCATCTCCTACATCTGTGAATTCAAGTTCCCCAAAGCCAGGCTCCAACCCTGCGGGCTCCCAAAAGCCTCCCTTGGTCCTTTCTCCACTCCCCACCTAGCTCGACTTGCTCCAAAAGCCTGAAGCCCGTTCGTGCGCTGTGGCCCACTTCTGGGAATTTATCCCAAGGAAATAATCAGAAGTACAGAAAGATTTATGTACGAGGACATTTACATCAGCATTAAACTCACAAACCCTGGAAACAATCCGCGTTTCCTCAGATTTTCTAAATCCATATGTCAAAGGCCTGCACCGTCATCAAAATCACATTTTGAAGATGAGAAATGCTGAGGATATTAAGTAAAAATAGCAGGACACAAGATGTATACGAAGATCCTAATTCCATTTCATACACACATGTGCAGTTTGCACGCACACACACACACACACACACACGCTCACACCCGCGCAGAGAATAACGATCTCTGGATGGAATGAATGGTGGTGGGTGTTCCTCGTTACAATTTCCTGCCTTCTGAGATGCTTACACTACATGTGGGTCACTTAGCATTCTCAGGGAATAAAATAATCGATATTGTTCTTAAAAAACACCCTGTGGTACCAGCTGGGCACAGTGGCTCACACCTGTAATCCCGGTACTTTGGGAAGCTGAGGCAGGAGGATGGCTTGAGTCAGGAGTTTGAGACCAGCCTGGGCAACATGGCAAGACTCCATCTTGGAAAAAAAAATGTTTAAAAAGCTACACACAGACCTTGATGCCAACAAGCTGGAGGGTGTGGATAACTGCAGGCCAGCCCATCCCCATCCCCACCTCCCGAAAAACATCTCACAGCCCAGGATGGGCACGGGGCTTCTCCTGTCGGCAAGCACCTACGGTCTCAGCCGCCACACAAAAACAGGCCACAGCGGGCCTCCCTCCAGATGCAAACTGTTCCCCTCCATGCCTATGAGGGGTTGAAGCAAGAGCAGCCGGGATCTGGGCCTGTTTAGAGAGGAATGTGCCGCACAAGGGGCCATTGTTAAGGCCGCTGCTCTGACCACAGGCTGCCCGGCAAACTGCTCCCAGCTCCTGAAACCAGATCAAGCGCTTCCTGGTGCACATACCAGGCCTCCGTCTGGGGCGGGGACACCACGTGAGCCACGAAGCCCTGCTGCAGCCTGGGACAGTGTCCTGCAGAGAAATGCTAGAACCCAAGGTCAGAATAAACTCATATGCAGCTCCACTCTCGCAGGACCGGGCAACGGGGCCTCTGCCCAGGGCAGGGTGCAATTCCGAGCTCAGGCTCCAGGAACGCCAGCCCTGGTCAGACAGGGTCTCCTCCAAGCAGCAGCTATGCAGGTTCTGACCCTGGCTACCTAGGAGCCAGGATCAGGGCCCAGGGAACCCAGACAGTGTACGCTACCCTGAGCTTGGAGGAAAAAGCTACAGGAAAACCCCATCTGGTGGGTAACTACCCACAGCGCTTAGGACCTACAGAGCAAGTCCAGCAGCACAAACACCGTGGGCACTCTCCTTGTCTTCACTCTCCTGTGACGCTGGACCTTGGCACAGGTCCCTGATCTGTGCGGGGCGGGGTGGGGATTCGGGCAGGGCCATGGCGAATCCATGGGGTCCAGCTGTGAGGGCCTCTTCGCCTCCTACTTATCCAGCACTTGGGGGATGAGGCCAAAGGCCTGGTGTGCCTTGGAGGAGCTTAAGGACCACCCCTGGGCTAGAGCCGACATACGGGCCTGCACAGGGACTGTGCTCTTTATTTCAGGGCTGAGAGCAGGAGACACAAACAGGAGAGTGACATAACCCGGGTCTACCCTGAGCCTCAGCGTCCTCACGTGTCACCTGCTGTAGGAGGTGATGGGGTAATAAGGTGCCCTGGGGCAGGCACGGCACGTGGCAAGGATGATTGTTGCTAGCGTAATTACCATCTCCTGAGTGTGCACCCCGTGAGGGGTATGCATGCTGACATGTGTGGTCACCTTGCTGCTGGCTAAGGCTGTCCTGGTCTTACTGCAATCACACCCGCTGACTTCACATAGCCTGTTTCTGTGTCTCAGCCCACAGCCTTTCCTGATGGCTACCTAGAGCCCAAGCCATCAGAAGGCTGGAAGGAGTGAACAGTGCAGTCTTTGGCCAAGAACGGAAGTATCAATACCCCAGCTCCTTTCCCCAAACCCAGGTGGGACAAGCCTGGGGGCACGGTCTGCCGTCTCCCAGTGCTCCCCGCTATGGGGACTGAGCAGCCACATGTGGTCACAATGAGCTGATGATGCAGGCTTTATTGACTGGATTCCCTGTCTGGCCCATTCCCACATTCAGACATTCCCCCAGAGTCACCTCCCACTGAAATCTCTGTCTCAGGATCTGCTTCTGGAGGGACAAAATTAGCCCCAGCCCTGGTCTGGGCTGCTCGGTGGAGGAGGGAGGTAGCTACTGGGGCAGGCAGAGCAGGCTCCGGACAGGCAGGAGGACACAGTTGGGGTGATGGGGAGGGGTGTGTTCTCAGGAAGCAAAACAGTCCAAAAGGAAGGGCTTAAAAATAGGCGCAGTGAAGCTGAGTGGAGCCTGCAAAGGGAAGCCAGGAAACAGCACTGTCAGTGGAGGCCGGCCCCGGGTTCCCCATGGAGAGCCACGTTTGTTTAGAGACAAGGACAACATGGACAGAAGGCAAAGTCCACAGGAAGGCGGAGGAGACGCTCACTCCCTCCTTAGAGGGCTGCAGCCAGATATTTCAAACCTGCTGAGGGTCTGGGAGGGAAGAACGGGGGTGCCATCACCCCTAGATCAATCCCTTTCCCAGTCTCCTCCCCCTCTGCCTTCCCAAGGCCAGGCCAGGCCACGGAGCTAGCGGCTAAGACCCGCCTCCAGTGCTGGCCCATTCTGCAGGAGGCCAGCCTGGTGGCCAAGGCTTGCTGACTGCCCAGGCTTATCTGCACACGTGGCCGACGACTGAGGCCTGGGGCTTGGGGCATCATCCACACGTCCCCCGCTCCCTGACTCTCCAAGTGGATGCAGGCCAACCGTTCAACGCCCAGCCTTACCAAGGGTCTGACCTGTGCCTCTAGACGAGGAGGAAAAGGCTGAACCACTTCCACCAACCCCTGGATGGAGGTACAAGGAGTGTCAACAGTATCCCTGAAAACTTCAAATTCACCAGGGGGGTCAGCACCCAGGGAAGAGCCACAGGAAGGAGGCCACTTGGTGACCAGGAGGTGACCCTTCCCCATCTGATAGATTCTGATGACTGTCTTTGCTTGAGTGCTTAGAAGTCACAGGCACTCCAGGCACTCTGGGGGTCCTTCCTGCTCGTCACAGCCCCACCCAGGAGGCCTGGCTCTCTTTGCAATGAGGATGTGAGAATGAGCAGGTCAACCTTGTGCCAGAGCCTGTGGTTGGATTTTCTGCTGAGGCCAAGAGAAATAAACAAGCCCCCTCCTTCCCTCTGCACGCTACAGGAAGAGCAGCTCACTGGCTACAAGGGCACCCGCCACCCTGCCTATGGGGCACATCGGCCCACAGCATTCCTTCCAGAAATGGAGCGCTGGCAGCCCTGGTCCCTGCAAGATGAAGCACAAAGGGATAGGCAGCTGACCTCAGCAGCCAGCCCTTAGGATTCCAAAGCTGCTCTTATCCCCCAGCTTCGTGATGTCACTTTCTCCCTGGATAAAGCTCTCTAACAATCTAGCAAGCCAGCACCAGCTGAACCAGCAGCTTTCTCCAGGCCAGCTACAGTGTCTCATCCCTCCAGAAGAGAAAAGAAGTCCTACGGGATTCCTTCACTAGGGACTTCCAGAGTCTGTGGGGGACACTGGCACCAACTCTGGGTTTACCAAATGTGCTGAGTTCCACAGTGTCCCTCAGAACGATATGTCTTAAGTCCTAACTCCTGGAACCTGCGAACATGATCTCATTTGGAAAATGGATCTTTGCTGACGTAATTAGGTAATGATCTCAAGGTGAGATCATCCTGAATTTAGTGGGCCCTAAATCCAATGGTGAGCACTTTATAAGAGATAGAAAAGGAGAAAGACACACAGAGAGAGGTAGAAAGCCACATGGACACAGGGGCCAGCGATCAGAGATGGTGGTGATGCGTCTGCAGGCCAAGGAATGCGGGGCTCTCCAGGAGCTGCTGGAAGCTGTTTGCAAGCCTCCAGGATCCGACACTCTGTTACAGCAACCCCAAGACATAGACCCCAGGAACAGAACACAGAAAGGAGAGGGGAGGAGACCTTGGACCTGCTATGCCACTCTGGCCCTTCTGTTCAATTCCCTGAGTGTCCTGTCAATCCTGAAGCCCCTTCTAGCCACTGGCTCACCAGTTCCAAGAAGGGATATGGGTACCCTGGAGCTGGACCAGCTGGGCAGGAAGCAGCCTCGCCCCAGCCCCTCTTGTCAGGCCCCGGCTCACACAGGCCCTTCAGAGCTGGCAAGCGCATTGCCCCGGCCTCAGCCAGCCCTTCTTCTATTCCGTCCCATCACGTTAGAGCTCTCCACTGTGTCTCCTCTGGCTCAAGGGACCCATGCATCCAGCCCTCCTGGGACAACCCCAGCACATATCTGTTGTCCCACCATAGTCATTCAAGGGTCCCTTCACTCCCAAGTGTCCCCCAAGGGACAGTAAGTTATATGGTCACTCTACCTGGGGCCAGAATTGCACCGCACCAGAGAAGGGTCTTAGAGTAGCCACACCCAGGATCAAGGAGCCACCAAACAGCTGTGACAGGCACCTGGGACAGCTACGCAGCATCTTCTTCTGCTTCAAGCCGTCTCTCTTTACGCAAAGCAGAACTAGAACCACGGTTAAAGGCTCCAGAGGAGGCCCCTGCTCACGGGGCCTCGGGGCCTCTTCTTGGAAGACAGCCCTGGCTCCAAGAGGGCAGAGGCAACTGCCCCGGGACGAAGCCCCTCTGCACAGTGCCTGGTCCCGCCATCCACCCCATGCCCCTGGTTCCAGCAGCCCCAGGGTCATTCCAGACAGACTTTAAAGTCGCACGAAGCTGCTGGACTTCCTTTTCTCTTTACTAAATCAGAGTGATGGGAATGTGAGCACATCTGGCACACACTCAGATGTGAGGCACTGGTCTCGAGCTCCCCACCCCTCTACCCCGCCCCCCTCCAACCCCTGGGTTTTAAACCAGCTGTTGGCTGCTCCACTAGGAGCAGACTGTGGGGAAATGGACTGAAGCCACAGGGAATGAGATGTGAGGCAGATAAAGAGGGAGAATTTCCTGGCTGGGGTGGGGCCGCCAGGGCGCTGGGTGAGAGGCTGCCCTCCCGCCCTGGTGAAAGGCTGCAGAAGTGCCAGGAGGTCGGATCTGTGTGGGAGGGTCTAGGTGTGGCCTGCCTGGGGGTAGGAGGGGGATCAAATGACCTTTCAGGTCTCCTTGGGTCAAAGACTCCCTGATAAATGGCAGTCACTGAAGGCAGGAGGGGCCTCAAAGGATGGAGTACCCAAAAATGAGGCTTTCCTCAGCTTTCATCCACCCACATCCTTTAGGTAGCCCCAGACACCCCGCCAGGACATCTCTCCATCCTCAATTCTGGAAACGTGATGCTGGCTCCGGTCTGCCCGTCCCAACAAAGGGTCCCTGGCCACCTCCTCAGCCCACCATTTGCCCCTCCTTCCCCTCCACTCCCCACCCTCCAGCAACACCAGACACTTTCCCAAACACTCCTTCCCCAGACCCCAGGCTTCCCAATGCTCTTAGAAATGCATCCCAGCTCCCTGTGAGAAGGGTGGGGAGTAGAGGGAAGGCTGTCCAGGGCTCCCTTCCCATGGATGGGATGCTGTGCCGGGGACCCGGAGCAGTCCTGGAGACCCTCGGGGCGTTTCGGTCAGTGTCTGCTCAGTGGCACCAGACTGGGCTGCCAGGCACAGGCAGTCTCAGTGTGAGGGTCCAGCCTCTGGGGAAGCTCTTCCCTGTCTGTTCCCAGACCTGTCACTGCACACACAGGCAATGGGCATTCCTGATCTGCCTGGGCAGAGAAGCCACCCCTCCCTCCTGTCACACTGTTGATTAGGGGAAATGTTACAAGCACTTAAAAAATGCAAAAAAAAAGCGTAACACCAAGGGCCAGTGGGCCCAGGTGAAGCGTCCATTAATCACAGGGTCTCCGTGTTGTGGCCCCAGGGCTGGCAGCAGATGGCCTCTGCCCAGGCCAATATGAGCTGCAGCCTAATTACAGGGGACAGTGACCCCAGGGAGCAGAGTTCAGGCTCTGGTCATAGCTGCACCCAGGAGCCAGCTGCTCCCCGGGCCTGCAGAGCCAGGGGAGAGGTTTGGGGGACCGGGACTCAATGACATGACCCAAAGTGCCCCAAGCTGGGCTGGAGGTGACGGCAGAGCCACCATGGCCACAGAGCCCCATGGGAACCTACACGGAGCCACCTAGTTTAGCTTCTGCTGAACCCGAGAGTGAGGGGGACCTGGTCTCCATCCTCAAAGACTCGAAGAGGCTGGCAAAGAAGAAGAGTCACAGATAAGAAGGGGAGATGGGTACTTTGTGTGGGAGAGGCCACAGCTGGACACAGAAGATTCCAGAAGGTAACCAGAGAGGGGTAGCACCTCCAGAAGACGGGCTGTCTGGCTGCTCCAAACAGCCCAGGGCAGGACTGAGAGGACTCTCAGACTGGGCCAGGGCCCCTCTTGCTCTGAGACGACACGCTTGGGAAACTCCATGAAGCCCAGCCAGAACTCGAAAAGCTACCTAGAAACCTAGTGGGCAGGACGGGCCCCTGGGTGGACCCCTGGTATACCCCAAGAGTCATACACAGCTAAGGGGCCCCATACTTCAGCCCAGAAGCCTCGTGAGGGGCCGGAGCCCAAGGAGGAGTGGGTGCTGCGACCAGAGGGGCCTATAAGAGAGGGATACAGGGTAGGAGCAGCTGCTGAGAAGTCCAGGGAACGCCACCTGCATTTGGGGAGGTGAAGCTTTGGGAACACGGTTGGTGAAGTGAGGGTTGGGTGGGGTGGTCAGGCTACATCCTGCACCTTCCCCAGCGGCAGACGCATGAGCCTCTGGAATCTGTCCACAGAAATGACAAATGTTCCGCTCTCACTCCTGTTCCATACTCGTCCATCAAGAGTAGCAGAGTCAAACACCTCTGACCATCCACCTTGGGACCTGGACCCAAGTGGGAGTTTCTAGAGGGGTAGGTGCAGGGGAAAGGGTCTCCTCAGAGGCAGCTGCCATTCAGAGGGCCAGAGATGAGAACCTCACCAAGCCCTCATCAGACAGAGGAGACCCATGGGGCCTCCAAGCCCGGCCTCCTGCTCCCCACCCAGCGCTCCCTCCACTCACCCCAAGCCTAGAACATTCTGCTTCCCCTAAGGTCAGCTGCTGCAGTGGACTGAATAGTGACCCCTGTGATTGTGACAGGGTTGAAATAGGGTCTCTGCAGGTGCAATTAAGGATCCCAAGATGAAAGTGCCCTGGGTTTAGGGTGGGCTCTCAATGCAATGAAAAGCGTCCTTACAAGACACAGAGACACAGAGCAAAGGCCATGTGAACACGCAGCAGGGAGTGGCATGACACATCTGCGTGCCCGGGAGCATCTGGAGCCACAGAAGCTGGGAGGGAGGCCTGGGCCAGAGCCTCCCTCAGAGCCCCTGAAGGATCAGCCTGGTCGACACCTTGGTTTTGAACTTCTGGCTGCCGGAACCCTTTTAAGCCCCCCAGCTCGTGGGGCTTTGTTGCAGCAACCCCAGAAAACTGGCACGGGGGCTTCCTCCCCTGCTAAGCCTGGTACCCGAGGCTCCCCAGCCCTCTCTGGCTAACCACACTGACCCCATGACTTTCAGGTGATTCATGTGTCCCCCTCTTCTGTTTAACTTCCAGTGCCTGCCCGGTCACAGCTTCCAGGCGGTGAGCAATTTATTATTCTCTCTCGTTATATGAATCCCCTGGGCCTCCGACTGCTCATCTGCCTTTCACTGAAGGCTGCAGCTAAAATCCTGGAGAGAACTGACCCCTTCTGTGGGCAGGGCTGGCACTGTGCCCCCAGCACGGCCAGAGTGTAACGGGCTGAAACGTGTCCCTGTAAAGTGTCTTTCTTCTGCCCGTACTTTCCAAGTGGGAAAGCTAGAGAGGCCTCCCCACCACCCCTCAACACCCCCAGGGCAGGAAGCCTGTGGTCACCTGTCCAAAAGGATTAGGTGGACAGACAACTACCCCTCCCAGGTCACACCTCCCTCAGAGGGCCCCTCAGTTCTTCTGGTGGCCTATGAGAGAAGGAAAAACTGAAAGAGTTGTTTACAGTAAACTCTAAACCCTGGTGCCAGAGAGGCCCAGGGCTGAGCCAGGTGCCCCCACCCCCACTGCCCCGAGCTGCCAACTCAGCCTAGCTCAGCACTGTAACCTCTGACCTGCCTGCGGGCCACGGGAGCCAGGCCTGCCAATCAGCACCTCCCGGATTCCCGGTGGCTGAGTGCTTCCCCGCCCTTCCCGGACAGCGTGGGCTGCAGGGGACACTGAGCAGAAAGACAGCCAAGCCTCCACTGCCCAGAAACTGACCAGGCCCCACTGCAGCAGCAGGGACACCCAACCCCCAGCACAAGACCCGTCTGAAGGAGGGGTTGGGGGCAGGAGAGAGCATGTGGGGCACAGGGTGCAGAAGGACTCATTCTTCTCTTAATTAAATTGCAGTCTTCAGCCAAGTCGTCCCCAGCATGGCTGCTTGCATGGGAAGCCCACGCTGAGGGGCTGTCTGGGCGTGGCATTCAGGAGTCACAAGCGCCATCTACACCCCACCCCAGGCCAGGCAGATGACCTCTCTGGCCTCAGTTTCCTGGTGAGGAACAGGAAGGGCTGGACCAAAAGATCTCTTCCAGCCTGGACACAGAATGACCCCACAAGGGCCATGGTGAGGTCTGTCCCAGCTCTGCACGCTAACTCAGGGAGCAATCTCCAAAGCCACAGCCGCAGGGGCCTTGGAGCAGGGACAAGGAGGACCAGCCCGCTTCACCCTCCTGGACAGAGGTCAAGGACCCTGCCTCTAGCCCACATTCCTTGTGGCCCAAAATGCAGAAGGCGGCAGTGCTGGCAGAGGTGGCACCCAGCCGCCTGGATCTTTGGGCAAAGCAGAGGCGTCACCTGATACCTCAGACCTGCAGCACGAGAGTGCCAGCCCCAGGCCCCTGGTGCCCTCACTGCCAGCGACCAGGGACCAGGGAACGGGTCACTTTCCGGCCTCTGCTTCCTCGTCTCTCAAGCCCAGTGGGGAGATCAGGATGGGTGATGTGTTTTTCTTTTTGACAGAGAACTGTCACTTATTTTTATTTTTATTCTTGTTTTAAGAGGGGGTCTACCCATATTGCCCAGGCTGGTCTCAAACTCCTGAGCTTAAGGATTCCTCCTGCCTCAGCCTCCCAGAGTGCTGGGATAACGGACATGAGCCACCATGAACTTTAAAAAAACAACATCTATTGCTTTTTTCCTGACTATAAAAGGAATTTAGGCACAAGGCAGAAAATTTGCAAAATGCAGAAAAACAAAGGGAAAAATCTAGAAATCCACAACCCAAGTAACCTCCATCAATATTCTGACAAATATCTTTCCACTCTTTACTGGTGTGTGTCTGTGTGTGTGTGTGTGTGTGTGTGTGTGTAAAACAAGTTCATACAATGACAATGCTGGGTGCTTTTCTCCATGTGGCACTATGTCACTGAGGTCGTGTGTGTGTGTGTGTGTGTGTGTGTGTGTGTGTGTGTGTGTTTGAAACAAGTTCATACAATGACAATGCTGGGTGCTTTTCTCCATGTGGTGCTACGTGGCTAAGGTCATGTGTTTGTGTTTGTGTGTGTGTGTGTGTGTGTGTGTGTGTGTGTGTATATGCTTGTAAAACAGATTCATATAGTGACAATGCTGGGCGCTTTTCTCCATGTGGCGCTCATCTCCCCCAACTCCTCATCCCTCCCCTAGAGAGTCTACAGAGGAAAGCCTCCAACTGGAGGCTGCTGGGGATTTGGAGTTGCCAGCTCACAGCCCCACCCTGCCCCCACCTTCCCGGGACAAGCTATCCAAGGACAATGTCCAGCCTCAGCTGACAAGCCTCGGCTCCAGGGTCAGTCACACACCGAAGGACATGCAGAAGCTACTTCGTGCCGGGCACTGCTGAGGACAAAGACCTGAACGACAAGGGGAACATGGTCACAAGGTCCCAAAACCTGCCCAAGGTCTCACAGGCAGGGCCTTAGAAATCCATGATAAAACCAGCTTTAACACCCTGCCGTGGAACACAGGCAGGAGAGGGAGGCAGTCCCCAGCCAGCCTCGAGCCAGCCTCTTCGAGAATCACCCCGCTCCAGGTCACAGCCAGGGCAGCCGGCGCCTTCCTCCCCACTCGACAGCCCTCGAGGTCAGGAGCCAGCTAGCCCATCGTTGTCCCCTTTCCACTAGGGCCTGGCACCCTGCCTGGCATGCAGCAGACACCTAAGAAGGGTTCACTGTGTTGCTTCTGCCACAGTCATTGTGTATGAGTGCTTACCATACACGAAGACAGTGACTTAGTCTTGTTGCCATTTCACAGATGGGAAACCGAGGCACTGAGAGGCTGACTCCCCTACACTGCTGTGTGGGCAAGGGTAAGGCCAGACGTGAGCTGACACGCCGGGCCATCGCACCCTCTGACTCCACGCTCCTGGGCCTGGGAAAGCTTCCCTTGGAGATCCCCACAATGCTGGCACCACACTCAGCCTCTGCGGGCACCCGCTCCCATGCCTCCCAGCTGCCCTGCCAGGTAGCACTGTTATTCTGGTTTCGCAAACACAGTCACTGAGTGGGAGAGCAGCCAGGCTAAACTGGGGCAGAAGGTAGCCCCCAAAGGACCACAGGGCCGGGACCCCCAGCCATCTCCACTCTCCAAGGACTAGTAGGCTGAGATTTCCACTATGCTCAGCCAGGAGCCGGGGAACAGGTCTCCGGAGCCGGGAGTGACGGATGGATGCAGGTGTGGGACAGGAAGGACCCAGGCCAGCCTTCCAGTGCTGAAGCCTCAGCAGCCCAATCTACCTTGTTGGGCCCTAGGGGGGGATTAAAAAAGACCTTGTATACAAAGTACCAGCCCAGGGCCTGGCACCTAGGAGGTGCTCAATAAAAGGAAATGGTTATGAAAAATAACAAGGAGAAGCTCAGTCAGAGGAGGTGCCTGTGGGTAACAGGGGAACAGCTGGAAGGGCCTGGACTTGGGTCAGAGACAAAGAATGTAAGAAGGAGGCGGGGGAAGGGAGGGAGGGAGGGAAGGAGAGAGGGAGGGCGGGGCCAGGACAGCTGGCTCCAGGGCAGCTGTGTGCAGGAGCCTGCTTCATCATTTAAATATTAGGAGAGGTGTAAATATTTGAGTGAGGTCCTCCCAGCCTGGCCTTGCTATGGCCACAGCCAGGGCTGGAGGAAGAGTTTCTCCCACACCAGGGTCTCCGTTCTGTGCCCCCCACCCCAGCCGTCCCAAGATTCCATGTTTCCAGGCCAGGAGTAGGGGGCTGGGAGCAGCAACCAGGCAGGGCAGAGGGCTGAGGGGACCTGCGTCTGCCTCCACTCCCCTCCCTCCGCACTGCACTGGGCCTGCAAAGGTGCGAATGAAGGGTCTCCTCCCCCACCCACCCCCAAGGGGCCCAGGCGGCCAAGGGTTTCTTCTGTAGTTTAGAAAAAAAGCAAAGCAGTCCTATCTGAGGTTTCTGGTGGAGGCCGAGGGTTTAAAGCTCGCTGCTACAAAGCTGCAGCCCCCTCTGCCCTTCCCATAGTGCCTCTTTCCTACCTGGGTTACTTCACCACCCAGGCCCCTCGTAGCTCTCCAGGCCTCCTGGGGAGGAGGACAAATGCAGAGCCTGGATCTCATGGGCAGCAGGGCCCCTCCGATGCTACGGTGCACCCCACTTGGATGGAGGAGCCTGTCTCATGCACCAACAGCCCTCTCCCCCACCTCCCACCGCAGCACCGAGGGCAGCTGCGCCAGGCACGAGCATACAGTCTTACACACACACTACGAGTCTGCAGAAACGGCAAGAGAAGGCCAAGCGTGCTGGCTCACGCCTATAATCCCAGCACTTTGGGAGGCCAAGGTGGGTGGATCACCTGAGGTCCGGAGTTCGAGACCAGCCTGGCCAATGGGATGAAACCCTGCCTCTACTAAAAATTTAAAAAATTAGCTGGGCATGGTGGTGGTTACCTGTAGTCCCAGCTACTCAGGAGGCTGAGGCAGGAGAAGCGCTTTAACCCGGGAGACGGAGGTTGCAGTGAGCCAAGATCGGGCCCCTGCACTGCAGCCTGGGCAAGAGTGAAACTCTGTCTCAAAAAAATGGAGAAAAAGAAAATAAAAGGGGGAGCCACAGTGGCTCCAGCCAGTTGTCCTGGTGCCTGAGGAGGCAAGGTCAGGCATTCAAGGCCAGCCTGGGCAACATTAAAAAACCTCTCATCCATAAAAAAAGAAAGAAAAGAAAAGCTGGCCAGCATCACCTGCCTGGAAACTTGCCTGGCAAACTCCTACCGCAGTCTCTGGCTAGGAGGCCTTCCTCCAGGAAGCCCTCCTGTTCTACCCCTTCTCCCGAGCCCATGCCTAGATCCCTAGTGCCTAGAACAGAGCTGGCCCTTGGGGTACCCATGGACAGCTATTGGATAAACAAGTAAGTCGACTGCCTCTCCCACTCCCAGCGACGCTCCTGGCCCGGCAGGGCATTTAGCAGTAACACCCCTCACGTGACTACCAAGGAGCACCTCTCACCAGGCAGTCTGTGCCAGGGATTCCAGGCCTTCGTTTTAAAGCAAAGGAAAAAACCCACCAGCAAAAGTACAGAGCACTCCATTCCCTGGCCTTTAATGAGGGACAAGAGGCAGAGGACAGAGGAGGCGGCCGCCCCTCCAGGCCTGGTTTGGAGCCAGGAAGACTTGTATGATCTTACTGCAGATAACACTGGTCTCAAGGAGACACAGGGCAGGGGCCTGGCCTGCCCCCGCAGCGAAACTGCCCACCCATGTGGAAAGCAGGGCCAAGGGTCCCTGCTTGGAACCAGCTTCCTGCACATGGGGTGGGGCTGGGGACAGAAGGAGATCCTGCCGGACCGCATGGAAATCCACCAGCCGCTGGCTGCTGAGCCGGGCAGAAGTGGAACCGTCTCCATCTTCCAGACCCCGCCTGGGGGTGTGAGAGGCTAGGTGGCTCCATCCAGGCCACACTCCCCACACCTGGGATTGCTCTCTTCCCACCAAAAAGAAAGATGAGATGGGTCCATCCAGAACCTCCAGGAGACAGGAAGGGGGTCTACCTATGCCCCAGGTGGCTCTCTCCTCATGCCCAAGGGGTCCCAAAGGAGGTACCAGGACCCCCAGGCCCTGCCCCAGGGAGCTGCTGTTGCCTGCAAAGTCTGTAGGCGGAGACACCCAGGAATGCCCTTCATGCCCCTGGCTACAGGTTGGAGGCTGCGAAACCAGGCTCAGAATCAGAAAAGACCCGCCACGGGCTACAAAGGGCTCCTGAGAGCTCCAACCCCTTCGAGGGGCAGCGATGTGCAAGGGAAGGGACAGAAAAGCCAACGGCCGGGACCTGCCCATTCAGAGTCTACATAAGACCCAGGCGGCACGAGACAACCCCTACTCCCCACCCCAGCCTTCTGCCGCCCCCCAAGACCTGAGCCCCTGAGGGTGCCCCTTGAAGACAAGGGGATGTGGGGTAACTGCCCCCCATCTGTACACCCGGAAGGAACCTGCGCCCAGATGACCCCTCCAATGGCCAGAGTTAGGGAGAGGGGATAGGAAGCAGGTGGATGGGAAGGCTGGGGGAGACTCTCCCAGGAAAGCCGCTCCAAATGTCCGCAAGGCTTCACTGCCCGCGTCTAAGGCACAGGATCCTGGCTCTGGGGACACAGGAAATTCGATGCCATGTGGGGAGCAGGGCACTGCCATATGTTTGAGGCCAGGCCCCTTGATTTTCTGGACATTGGACAAATGATGGCTTCACCAGTTGGCCCAGATGCCAGGGGAAACAGAACCCCAAAGGCTGTAGGGGGAGATTCAGGAATTTCAGGGAAAAAAGATGGACAAGGAAAAACAAAAGAATACAAGAAGCCAAGTGGAGTCTGAGCCCCGATTTCTCCGCCTCCCCCACAGCCACGGGCAATCCCTAGAGACCCAGTTGCAGGAGCAGTGGGGGCAGGCACAGGGTAAGGAGGTGGGGGTGGGAGGCCAGAGGGGTGCCTCACTGTTTATGCTGCTGGCTCACATCAATGTCATCTTCTTGTCCCTCTGTCTAAATTTCTGGGCATTGGCAGGACTTTTAAAGACGACAACAAACTGGAAGTCTCTAGAACGTCTGCTGGCACAGTCTAAACGGAGCCTCAGGCTGTGTAGACCAAATTAAACAGCCTGAGCCCAGAAATGCCCCCAGGCGCCTGGGGGTGTCTAGGGGCCAAATGGTGGGTCTGTTTGGCTGGACAGATGACAAATCCTCCCACTTCTGTGACTGTGTTCCAGAGAGTTCCAGACCCTTTGGTCTCATAAGCAACTCAGAGCCTCCAAATTTGGGAAAAAGCAAGAGAGCTTTGGAAAGAAAGCCAGTGTTTGACCATTACTCCTCAGCGGTTTTGTCAAGGGAGAGAGCACAGGAACTTGGTTTTTGGCTGGGTTTCTGGGATGAATAAAAAAAAAAAAAAAGAGGGGGGTGGGAATGGCGGAATCGCCTGGAGTTGCAGCCTAGAGGGACAGATGAGCCCCATCCCTGGCATGGTGAGGGAGGGGCATTTGGCTGGCAGGCAAAGGGAAGAGATGGCAATAGTGATGCCCTGAACCTGGTGGCCAGGCCTCATCCTGAGTGTGACCTCCCCTGATGCCTGGGTATGCAAGAAACGGGAGGTGGAAAAAGGAGGAGACCCTGGTTCTGCTCTCCTGGCACCCAGATATCAGGAAACGGCACCTCTCTCCCAACGGGCAGGCAGAGGCCACAAGTCACCAGGCTGACACTGGCTCCTACAGGACAAGTGCACAATCTGCACGTCTGCACCTCCCTGGTGACACCCATCATGTGTGGCCACCACGCGCTTTCCACCACCAAGACAGCTGACAAGAGCAGGTGGCTGCTGTGTGCCAGGCACTGTGCTGACTGCGCCTGATACTGACCCCTGGGGGCTCCGGCTCTAGGGGATTTGTTTTTCCAGGCACCCACCATCCCCCACCTGCTGACACCCGAGGCCCAGTGTCGGGGTGTGGGGATTCTCTGAGGATGGGTCCACCGGCTGGACAAGCAGCATCCAGCTTTGGCCCATCAGCCCTGGGTCTCACCACTGGACAAGACGAGAGTGTTCCAGCTGCCGGCCCAGCTCTGCACCACACTCGACTGGGCCCTTGCAGAGGCCTGCTGGATGAGGATGTTCAGGGAAGTGGGCACCCCTCCCTGCCACACACGCCCTGCCACAACCGCTTTTCAGGGCAAGGCTGGCCTGCAGAGCCACAAGCAGGCTGCCAGCGCCCCCGCTGTCTTCACGGTCCAGTTATCCAGCAAGTGCTGGCGTCACTGTCAGCACTTGGCCCTGCAGATGGGCACATGGTCCACCCATCTGTGACAATCCGGTGGAGGCAGGGGTAAAGGGTGGCAGGGAAGTCCAGGACTACCTCTGTGTAAGAGGAACCTGAAGCACACATGACCCCAGCCTCCAGATAGAGTGTCAGCCAGGCAGGCAGGAAGAGGGTCCCACAGGTGCACTGAAAGCCTGGGTATCTGTTAGGCTCAGAGGGACCCCATGTGGGCCCTATGGGCACTGGTGTCTGCCGTGGTTTCCATAATTAGTGGTGACCGCGTTGTCTGGCCTCATTCATATAGCGGTATCAGACAGGCCCTCGTCCAAGATCTCCCATCCCCCAGACCTGTATCTTTAAGCATCCAAACCTATCTGTCCTTTGCAAATGCCCCCATTCCCCCCACCCAGATGCCACACCAGCTGAGGCACCCACTACACCCCTAGGAGGCAGGACCCATGCTTGGTGCCATGGGCTGCATCTCACTGACTCTCCCAGCACCCCTCGAAGAGAGCTGTTTCTAACCCCACTTTACAGGCGGGAAACAGACAAAGAAACTGAAGAAATCTAAGCCACCCAGCTTCCAACAGCAGAGTGAGGTCGGCCTAGGCATCCCTAAGCTGTCATATCCATCACTCATCTAAAGCACTGTCCCTCCGGATGCAAACTCTGTCCACTAGCCCCATTCAAAACCTTCCCGGATAGCCACAGCCCACAGAAAGCATTTCCAGCCTGTGGTCACCCAGTCACTGAAGGGGTGTCCTGGTGTTTACCTCCACCTGCCTCTCTCTGGACATGCAGCCCAAGCAACTCACAGCCCAGCTGCAAGACTGATCACAGCACATCTGCCACCTGGCTGCTGTGTCTGCCCCCCTCTAAATGAACCTGCTTGCAGTCGGGACAGTGGGTCTGTCTGGCCCTGGGCTCTGAACTCAAAGAGCATCGAGTCAGTGTGGCCAGTGGCTGTGGGACCTGTGTAAGAGGCCTGCCCCTCCCCACCACGGCTCCTGCCTCCCACCACAAAGCCTGGAACTACACGGAAGCAGTGTTCACAGGAGGCCTTGAGTCTTGGCTGAAAGGCAGGATTCATCACGCAAGAGGCCTACTGGCATTAATTAGGGGCAGGTCTGCACCTATTACCAAGCAACAAGGCCTTTTTCTCTAGAGAGAAAGGAGGCACCTGAATCCAGCCAGCGCCAGCACCCACGTCCTGGAGGTGTCGGGACTCAAGCGGGCACTGTTCACGTGGTCCTTCCCACCCAGGAGCCCCTCCCACGGCCTGCTCTGCCTCCAGGACACAGCTCCGAGGGTCCTCCTTGGGCGACAGCAGGGGCTCGGGAGAAGCTCGGATGCCACACAGCTCTAGGATCTGAGCATGTGGGTCCTGGGCCAGATTGTTTCAACAAATATCAAGGACTTTTGGATTCTTTCTCGGCGTGCAAATCTGGTTACAGTGAACCCCGCAGAGCAAAGCAGGCCAACAGCTGGCACTTGGAATGGCTTTTGTTACACAAAGACCGGAGTTGTTAATCGTGTTTGCGATAACAGATTTGGCCTGAATTTGAGAAAGTACATGCCGTCTGCCAGCCTCGTGCCTCCACCAACCAGAAGGGAGATAGAGAAAGGGGTCACCCCTCTTGTCACCCCGTTACAGGGCAGTGGCGGGTGCCGCAGCCGCCTGGAGGCCCGTTTGTGCCGTGGAAAAGTAGAAAACAAGACTCCAAAAATCTCACTGGCAAAATACAAAACATTCTCCTTGCCCCTATGTGAGGGGCCTTCACAGAACCCTAAAACCCTGAAGCCCCAAGACCTGTCTTGAAAGGGGAGCAAAGGCGGGATGCGGGAAGTTTGAGTCTGTGGAAAACACTGATATCCTCTCCGTTCCTGGGAACCCTGAGCCTGAAGGACCCGGCCAGAACAGCCGAAGGACTGAATCCCCATGCAACTCACCAATGATGGAGCATAAAGCCACGGTACCCTCTGTCCCCAAGACAGGAGGGATGGGGAAGGCCCTGTGTGAAGGAGACAGGCAGGGAAGGGAAAGGTGCTCCCCAGGGAGGGGGTAGATGTGCCCAGGACATGGGGCACTGGCAGAATGTTAACTCCGAGCGTGCACACGTGCCCACAGACGGCTTCCCGTCTACCTGCTCCTTGCGGGTGTGCTGTGCCAGCCTGGGCACCTACCCCCTTCCCCAGGCCAGGTCAGTTGCCCTCTGCCTTGCATACTGCCACTAGTTCTAAACCTCCCAAGACACCCTGATCAGGGCCTGTGGCCTCCATTGCAGGATTCCAGGCCTAGAATTCTGCTCAATTTGAAAACTGCCCCCGAGATGCCATGGCTCAAAGCCCGCCCTGCTTTGGGGGTGGCCCCTGGAGTCTCCGCCCCTCAGCAACCCACATGGTGACAGGAACCCACATCCGCTGGCCTCAGGAACCGTGGGGCCACCATCCCAGCACTGCAAGGAGCCAGCAAAATTTCCTTCCCACCTTTTCAGCCTACCTTGCAGGAACTGAGAGACCAGGTGAGCTGCTAGGGGAAAGAGACCTGTGCTCCCACGGCGCCACTCCCAAGCCCATTCCCAGCTACTCCAGATGCTTCCTGTGGACCGGCTGCACTCCTGGCGGGCACGTCTGGCCCTCCGCAGCCTGGCCCATCTGATCTTCACAGGCAGGCCCCTCCTTATGCCCCAGCCCTCTCTCCAGCCAGCTCATTCCGGCCTCCCCCACTGCTGCCGGCTGCCTCTGGCCAGAAGGCTCTCCTCCTTCCTCTCGAAATCCAATTCCTACTCTCCCTCAAGGTCCGCCTCCTCCATACTGACTTCTCCCCCACTAGCTAGTGCTGACCTTTCTCTACCCTGTTTTGGAAGCTGCCAGTTCGCATCACCCCTGGCTGGGCTGAATGACACTCTCTCCTCCACCTCCTCCACATCCGTCTGTCCCATATACACACCCACACCCATCAACTACACTCCAGGTCCCTTCGGCATCACGGAGGGCCACCCTTCCATACCCCAGGTCAGCTCCCATGCACATGCACATGCATGCACAGACACACACTCTCATACACTCACACTCATACACACGCACACTCTCATGCACACACTCTCACACTCACACACACAGTCCCACACACACACACTCTCACACACATCCACTCGGGCCACCTATGGCTCTAAAACCAGAATCCCCAGTGAAACCATTCAGGGCACACAAGGGGGAGACTGACATGCACAGGGAACCAGCAGATCAAAGCCCCCACCTCCCCAAGACTGAGAAATCTTCCCCCAGAGCCAAAGGATTGCCAACTGTTGCACCAGGATGGTCTCAATGAGCCCATTGTCTTGGACTAAATTACAGGGTCACGAAACCGGCTGGGGAGGCAGCCACAGAAGCGGCTCCAGATGGAGACACATGGGTCGAGGGTGGAGTTACACACAGAGACCCAGGGCAGGGGCACTAACAACCTTCATGGTGCAAACGGTGACAGCTGTACAACCAACACAGCCCCAAACGCTGGCCTCCCCTCCCCCCAACAGGGCTTCCACTGATACCCGAGAGCTCTTCCCCAGAAATCCCACCAGCGACTCAACACTTTAGGGACTGAGAGCAGAGCTCGATCCCGCAGGTAGGAGGAGAGGTCCGCAGAGGCAGAACACAGGCTTCTTGCCACAAGCGCTTAGAGGAAAGCGGTCAGACCGGCTAAGTGGTGCCACTTGGACATTCAGGATAAGGGAGGCCCCTGGAGGAGCAGTTTCAGGGAAAAGTTGCAAAGGGGCAGGGGCAGGGAGGCCACGTCCACTTGAGGCCTGCAGGAGGCTCAACAGAACCCAGTGGACCTAGGGAGACCCCAGTATGAGCATGTGCGCACGATGTCCAGATGAGGGGGTGTGGCGGACGGACGGTGAGCCATCCCAGCTCTGCAGATCCAGACCTCCCCTCCTTCTGGCAAGCATGGAGGCAAAGGGCTAGAACCTGAAAAAGTGCTTGCACCACTACGGTGACAAAGTTCCTATGATGTCTCCAGCTCACACTCTGCACAGCAAGAGCTGGCCACTGGATCACAGCACCCTCCTGTCTCTTCACCACCCCACACCCTCCTCAGGCCCAGTCCTGAAGCACAGCCACTGGCACTTTGCTTGGCATCCAGCCAAGGTTCTGGTCCCCCAAGAGGCCCCGCCTCCCCCACCCAGATGGGGCTGACCCTAGGTGGGCCATGTGGGCACCTGGGCTCACGACACTACCCAGATGCCAGCCCTGGTTCTGGCCATGGAGGGGGGAGTTCACCTCCCAGCTTGGCCGGACACCTGGACATTTACTCCTTTCAACCCGGCCTTTCCCTCTCCCCGCCCACCGGAGGGCTCTGCCCAAGTCTGCCTGGGAGCCCCTCGGAGGGGGCGGGGGCTCCAGGTCCCGGCAGAAGCAGGCCCGCCCCTCAGAAGCCCTGCCCCAGAGCGCCGGAGACCATTGTGTGAGCTTCCCCTCCGCCGGCCGTATTTACTCCCGCGGACGCAGGATGCAGAGCCCCAGCACCGGCAGTCACGAGGACGCAGGAAAGCACACGCACTCACAGGCTCAGGGACGCGGACGCCAGACCCAGGCTCGGAGGGAGCAGCCTCGCGAGTCCAAACACACTTTGTAAACCCCGAAGACAGGAGAAGGCCAAAATGCTCTCCGTGCCCGCACGCAGGCCCTTCTGCCCCCCACAGCCCGATTCTGGGAGGCGGATGAGGATGTCCCAGGCCTGGATGGGGGCCATGGGACATCCCACTCTGGATCCTGCCACAGCCTGGGCTGTGTCCGTTCGGTGCTCGCGGCCCGCGGGCTGTACAACTTGGCGGCCCCGAAACTGGCGTGGGGGAGGGGAGGGCGGTCCACCCAATCAGGATGCGGCTGTCCCCTTGGTCGGAGGTGAGGAATGATCTCCCTATCCCGGCGCCGGGTCCAAGGGGTCCCGAGAGCCGCTGGGAAGAGCCAAAGGGAGGGGACCCATGGATTTCCCAGAGTGAAACTGCGCGCCCTAGAGAGTTCGGAGGCAGCCCCGCGAGCCCTCCAGGCGGTCACTGTCGCTCGGCAAACAAAAACAACAATAAAAGGAAGGAAACCCAGGCGGCAGTGCGCAGGGCGAGCGCAGGGTCCTGTGAGGGCGCGTGGGGTCCCCGCAGGTCCCCCAAACAGGGTCCCCCACGTAGGCGATGCGGGCGCGGGCCTGGGAGCGCTCTTGGAGGGAGGGCGCCTGGACTGGGGGTCCCGTCTCCCCTCAGCGCACCCCCGTCCCACGCCAGGCCCACCCGCGGAGTCTCTCCAGCAAGCCCCGCGGCAGCCAGCCCAGCACCCACCTTCGAAGTCCGAAATGATCCCGTCCAGCTGCGCGTTGACCGCAGGGTCCGACATGGTGGCTGGTGGGCAGTGGGTCGCCTGGAGGGCGGCGGCGAGGAAGCGCCCCCGGCGGGGCCCGGGCCCTGCGCGCTGGCTGGGGCGCCGCGCCCGCGCTCCTGCAGTGCAGAGCTCGCTGCCGGAGGAGCCCCTCGGCCCCCAGGCTCAGCTGAATGAATGGGGGAGGAAGGCGGGCGCCGGCCCCTCCCCGCGCGCTGCGCCCCCGCCCCGCCTCCGCCTCCCGGGCGGATCAGGTTCCTGCACCCGCACTGGCCCTCCCGGTCTCGCACTGGCTGCTCCGCCCGCCTGTCAAGGCCGGGCCTGGGGGGCTGGGGCCCGAGCGGCCGCTGGGGGACAGTCCTGGGCACAAGACCGGAGGACCCCCTTCTCCTCGCCTGGCCCGCGCCCAGGGGACGGTGAGGGATGCGGCCTCAGCCCCTCCCCTCTGGGCTCCCCGCTGCGGCCAGATGTGGGCGGATGTGGAGGCCGGGCTGTGGCGAGGGGGGCGGGCGCCCAGAGGGGAAGAGATTCCTCCCCTTCCCCGAGCGCAGGGTCCTTCTGCGGGAGGCTGTATTTGGGCAGCCAAACAAAGTTCGCTGTCAACGCTGCCGCGCGCTCTGCGCTTGCAAGGGTTAAGTAGAGGCGCACGCGGCGGGCGGGCGGGATCCCAGCCTGTGTGCTCAAGACCGAGGGACGAGGGGCGAACACGCGAGTCCCGTGGCACCAGCTAGAGGCCACCAACTCCCACCCACCAAAGGCACCCCTGCAGCTAACACCCCCACCACGACCCCCCCCCCGGGGGCCACTGCTGCACCCTTGGGTGGGCCCTGGAGAAGGCACTGGCCTGGAGAGGGGGCACAGGGCGGGGATGGAACACGGCTGTCAGAGAAGCCAGGGACAGGCGCCGCCTCCCTCCCTCCCCAATCAGGGCCTCCTGAGAGCAGGAAGTAGCAGTAGTCAGGAGGAGACGTTTCCCAAGGTGTGAAGGAAGGAGCTAGGCAGCGAGTGAGCAGAAGGGGAATGGTCCAGGGGCTTCTCCCTCCCGCCTGGCCCCTATCCTGGGGCGCGGCCTTCCCGTCCAGGCCCGCGATCTCTCCCTACCCTTAAACTCTTATTACCCACAAGGCAGGCAGGGCCGAAGGGCTGGGGTAGACCTGGGGACCTGGGTTAGACACAGAACTTGGAAGCAACAGGGTCTCATCCCCAAGAAGGGCCCTCCAGGTCTGGCACCTACACAGAGAGAGGTGCTTCTTCCACTCACCCTGGGGAGCCAGAAACCCACTCCTGCGTGCTCTCCCTGCCACCCGAGTCAGGGGCCATGTGAGAATTCACAGCATGGAACAACACCCCCACCCGCGCAGCAGCAGGCTGCAGCTCTCCAACTGCACTCGGTCCCTCAAGTGTGTGGCCTGGGAGTGCCTGAGAGCTCATCCTGGGTCTGGGGTCGCTGACTGCCCGCTTGTCCCTCCCCCGCTCTGAAACATCCCAGATGTGCTGGAGTACTGAGACTCCACAGCCCTCCTGGAGAGTTGGAGGGCAGGAGGTGCTGCTTGCTCGGTTATACCCAGGTCTGTTTCGGAAAAGGCTCTGGGTTTGGTTGGCTTTTTAAGTAGATGAAATCAAGTCCTTCCTTTTTAAGAAAAGCAGTCACTCCCTCCTTCATGCTTTGGATATTTTGAACTATTTTCAACCAAGGGAGTTTGTGGACATGGGAACTGCAAAACCACAGACATTTCAGATGCGCGCACACCCTTGTCTGCCTGGGATCCCGGGTTTCAGAAATGGAACCATTGCTGCCATTAATAGCCCCCCGCCATCTTCCCCGCCAGGCCAGGATATTTCTTGTCTGAACTCCAGCACCTGGGTCTATCGGACAGTCCAGCCCCTACTGGCCCATCTGTCCATGCCGCATTTGGGGAATTGGGGGTCCATTCCCTAAGAAACTCAGCCCAACAACGCAGCCCCCTGGGAAGATGCCAGGTCCGGTACAACATCCATCCCGAGCCAGCGCATTCTTCTGCAGTGTTTTTATAAAAAGCACCTGGTGAGTGTGGACACACCCATGCAATTGTTCTCTCCCAGGACTGGCATGGAGTCCCACCAGATTAGCACAGGGTCAGCTGATCATGCATCCTCTGTCTCCATGCACAGGGCAGCCAACATATTTAGCTCCCTGGGGAGCCCCGCCAGGGTGCACGCCTCACCAAAATGGGAACCCAAGGGCCAGTGGCAGGAGGGAGGCCAGAAAGTGCCTGTGCCTGCATGACTGTGCTCAGAGCCCACCGGCTCCAGCCCCGGCTGCCCCCTTCAATGTAATCACTCAGCACCACCTGTTCAGGCCTAGAATCCTCCAGGTAAGGAGGTTCCCCAAAAACCCAGGCTTGACCACACTCCCAGCCAGGAAGTTCACCCTCGTATCTAACCAACTGCTCTAATTGTACATCATTTATTTCCTTTTTCTTTTTTCCTGTCCTCAGAGGAAATGGGAAACAGCTGGGCACCACCCTTCAAGTCATAATTACCTTTTCCAAATTCTAAGACAATCCAGTTGCTCCTTGGCCTTCTCTTTCTCAGCCTAAATCATCTTTCCCCAGCCCTTTAATCATATCCCAGGCTGTCCTTTGATCATCGCTAAGGGCTGGGTCCAGTCTGGGGCTCCAGGATTTTAATAAGGCCTGATTGCTACAGGGTAGTTTGGAGGCCCCCCCAACTCCCTTTCCTAGAGCCTCGGGGGCTGGACACACAGTCCCAGAAGGGGCACTGGGCAGAGAAGATGCATGTCAGCAGCAGAGAACAAACTGAGCTGACATTTGGCAAGAACAAAAGAACTCTAAAGGCCTGCGCGTGCAGCAAGGTACATTCTTCCAAGGTCACAAGAGACCGACTGCAGGCCTGGCCAAAGTGACGCCCTGAATCTTCAGTGCACAAGACCTGTAGTGGGCTGAATGGTGACCCCCCCAAAAAAAATATGCCCCCTGGAACCTCAAATGTGACCTGATTCTGTCTAAGGGTCTCTGCAGCAAGAATTAAGACAAGGATCTCAAGATAAGATCATCCTGGATTAAGGTGGGCCCTAAATTCAATGCTATGTCCTTCCAAGAGACAGAAAAGAAAGTAGAGAAACACAGAACAAGGCCTTGTGAAGATAGGGGCAGACACTGAGTGACACGGCCACAGGCCAGGGAACACCTGGGCCACCAGAAGCTGGAAGAGGCAAGGAAAGGCTCTCCCCTGCTGGCACCTTGATTTCAGACTTCCAGTCTCCAGAACTGTGAGAGGACACATTCCCATTGCTGTAAGCTGCCCAGTTTCAACAGTTGTTACAGCAGCCAGGAGAAACTCATGCAGACCTTAGTTCCCATCTGCATCATGCCTTGAGGTCAAAGCTTCATACAGCAAAGATGTCTAAGCAATCACAAACCTTCTGTGGGTAGCCCACGCTGTCCCGAGGGAAAGGGGATGGGGACAGGGAAAAGAGGCATCGGAAGCCCTGTGCAGGCCTTTCTGGAAACGGGAAGGAGCAAGTCTGGAGAGAAACCCCACAGGTCAGGCCCTGGGGAAATGAAGCTTACAAAGCATGGGAACAGAGGGCGGAGGAAATCCACCAGGAAGCAGCGTTTGGCACACACATCCATACCCGTGACCCCCTCTCCAGGCACGGCCTCCACGGACATGCTCAGCTGAAAGGGAAGCAACGCAGCAAAAGGGGCTTGGGGAGCAGAGGGAGGTCAAGGGCTCTCTCCCAGCAACACTGAGGCTCTGGATGGGACACCCCATTAGGTGGCGGGTTGGGTCCTCATAGACGGAGGCTTCCCAAGGCCAGGGTCCAGAGGGTCTCACCTCTGCGTGGCCTGACACACGGTAGGCCTCCCAGAGCTGCCAAGCCCTGGGACCATCAGCAGCAAGGTCTTCCACAGACCCCCAAGTTCCCTCAGCCCCCCATCTTAGGAAACGGCGCTACCGTCCGCCTAGTTGCTCAAGCCAGGTCTTCAGGCATCACCGTTGACTCTTGGCTTCCCCGCACCCTCAGCACGCAAACATGGTGCATTTCTACCCGCAGTGTGTCTGCGGGTCAGTCCGAGCGTCCCTCCTTCAGAGCTGTGCCGCTAACGTCAACAACCGGCCACCTGGCACCTACGAAAGCAGCAACACCCGGTCCCCGATCTATGGCACTTGCCTATTCCTGTGGTGTCAATACTCCCACCTTGGCCAATTTCTTTTCTTTTCTTTTTTGAGACAGAGTCTCGCCCTGTCACCCAGTCTGGAATGCAGTAGCACGATCTCAGCTCACTGCAACCTCCGCCTCCCAGGTTCAAGTGATTCTCCTGCCACAGCCTCCCGAGTAGCTAGAATTACAGGCACCTGCCACCACTCCCGGCTAATTTTTGTATTTGTAGTAGAGACGGAGATTCACCATGTTGGCCAGGCTGGTCTCAGACTCCTGACCTCAGGTGGCCCGCCCACCTTGGCCTCCCAAAGTGCTGGGATTACAGGAAAGAGCCACTGTGCCCAGCCGGCCAGTTTCAAGTTATCCATATGACATCATTAGAGGCGAGACTGGGATGAGATGTTCATTCAGCACCAATATAGTGTCTCCATCATACACAGAAAACCTCAAGAACACGACTGCAGAAGGACAGACAATAGTTAAATGTTGCATAAAACCTAAGAGGTGATAAAAGGTATTTATTATCTTTTGTTTTAAATATAATTACTTATAAATAACTTTGTAATTTTTTCCTTCATAACTTGTAAGTAATTTAATTCATATTGCATAAATCTATCCTTTTCTTCTAATAGAGCAATGTATTTTTTCTAATAGAGCAGTGCATTTTATTGTGATAAAATATATGTAACAAAATTTACCATTTTAGGCTGGACAGTGAACCAAGATCACACCACTGCACTCCAGCCTGGGTAACAGACTGGGACTCCATCTCAAAAAAACAAAATTTAACATTTTAACCACATTTAAGTTTACGTGTTCAGTGAGATTAAGTACATTCACGTTGCACAACCATCAGCACCATCCACCTCCAAAACTTTTTCAACTTCTCAAACTGAAACTCTGTACCCATTAAACAGTAACTCCCCACCCTCCCTTCCCCTAGCTGCTGGCAGCTAGCATTCTAATTTCTCTCTGCATTTGACTTCATGTAAGTGAAATCATACAGTATTTGTCCCTGCGAGACAGGCTTATTTACTTAACATGATGTCTGCAAGTTTCATTATTCAAGTTTCACAGGTAGCATGTAACAGAATTCCATTCTTGTTGAAAGCTGAATGCTATTCCACTGTATGGACACACGCTTTCCAAGCCACTACTTCCACTTTTGAACAATTGAGAATAAAGCTGGTACAAACATAGGTGTGCAAATATTTGTTCAAGTCCTTGCTTTTATTATGTTTTTTTGACACAGAGTCTCACTCTGTTGCCCAGGCTGGAGTGCAGCAGCACAATCTCAGCTCACTGCCTCCTGGGTTCAAGCAATTCTCCTGTCTCAGCCTCCTGAGTAGCCGGGATTACAGGCGCCCACCACCATGCCCGGCTAATTTTTGTATTTTTAGTAGAGATGGGGTTTCACTGTGTTGGCCAGGGTAGTCTTGAACTCCCACCTTGGCCAATTTCTTTTCATTTTTTTTTTCTTTTTTGAGACAGAGTCTCGCTCTGTCGCCCAGTCTGGAGTGCAGTGGCTCAATCTCAAAGTGCTGGGATTACAGGCGTGAGCCACTGTGCCCGGCTGTCACTTCAGTCTTAAACATCACAGCAACTCTCCCAGTGTCCCGTGAGACTCCTTGAGACGGTTGCTTTCCGCCACCGGGCATGTGACAGGGACTCCCCACATACCTGTTCAATCCTATGCAGTGACAAAGTACAGTTTCCTTTGCAGAATGGCAGAGTCAGGTGACTCCTGATGGGAAATGAGCTCAAAGGGGCAGCGGGGACATTCAGGACATTCAGGACACACGCAGACTCTTCATGTGTGTTCTGCCAAACACCAGGCAGACCTGGCCCAGCCTTGGCAAACCCAGGATCACTGACAGTGCGTGGTTTCCACCTGGGCCAAGCCCCTGAACCCCTTCTCCCTTTCCATCACCTGTACTGGGAGCAGCCACCAGGCTGTGGACTGCTAAGTCTCTTTCAGGCCACCTGAGCTTGAATCTTCCCATTCAGCCTGACTGTGACATGGTGTGCGGCTGCAACACCCCGTCACACCCTCTGCCTGGCTGCTTCCATGCCACCGTAAGTTTTCACTCAAAGGAGCACATGACAGTCTGTTCCCCAGACTTCCCAGTTATTGCCCTAGCCTGCTTTGTGCAGAAATTTTACAGCAAAACCTGACCACAGCGCCCGGAGCTCTTATCTCCAAGGCAGGGGACTTTTTAAACAAAGTATTAGTGTTCCAAATTCATGCTTTCCCAAGGAGGCTCTCGGCCTTCAGCACAGCAAAGGCTCTGCTCCTTGGCTCCCCAGCTCCCCAGCTCCCCAACCTCCCACCCCCACCTTAGCCGAGCTCCGCACTCCAGCACTTGGGGGCTGAATCAGCTTGGAGTTCCCCAGCCCTGCTGGCTCTGATGATATGATCAGAGACAGCAGCACTGACTGGACCTCCTGTTGATACATTTCACCGCAATAATATTCAACCTGATGGAATCCTGGGAGCAAGGGGGGTGGGCAGGGGCTGCTCACACAGAGACAGAAGGACTGGGTGGAAAGTATGACCCTCCAGGATGATTCCTCAGCAGCAGAACCCTGGCTGCGCCTCCCGAATAGCATTTGTTTATTTGCACGTCCAGTGAGCTTCAGATGCCTGTGAGGCCACCAGTGGCTCTGGTGAGTTATAACCCAGACACGATGGCTCATGTTTTCTTCCCGATCAGTCCCATGACCAGAGATTTCTTTCTCCTGTTCCTACTCCAGCCCCTCAAGACACAGCCTTGACATGGCTAAAGTCTCCCACTTCTAGCACCCGTCTGCGGCTGGAGTACAGAAATGAGATGGGAACGCAGAATCCTGCCAACACCAGGGATGGACAGACACCCTCTGACCCTTCCGGGAGGCCTGCAAAGTCACACTAGGGGACAAAAAGAAGTGGCCAGCCTGGCACCGACCCCCGCCTCAAAGCAGCCAGTGACTAAGGCATACAGCTGGTACCTCCTCACCCCCAGGGTGCCAGGAGGCCTTGGCTAGAACACGTGCCAGCCAAGAGAAACAGGCTGTCCCCGGGGCCCTCGGCGTTCTGGCCTCCCTTCCCTTTTTCTCAAGGAGGCACCCTGCTCTGTGGGGTCTGAGGCTGGAGGCAACTTGCCACCGATGCAGTGCAGGGACGAGGGCTGAGTCACCAGCCTGCCCTCATTCCACGTCAGCAGGAACAACAGGCACTCGAGCAGAGAAGAGAGCATTTATTTTTAAAGTCACCACAGAGACTGAGGCAACGTTGTCCCCTGGGAGCTCCCGTTCCTGCTGGCCCTCTGTGGACCATGTGGCTCCATGTTCTAACAATGCCTCTGCCCATCCCGTAAGACCCAGCAGGTGGAAGGAAAGAGGGCGGAGGTTGGGAGTGGCGGCCAGGCAACTCGGGAAGGGTGGGGAGCAGGAATATGCCCTCCCTCTTCTTCTCAGAAGGTTCCGCAGGGCCTGTCCTGCCTTCCACAACCCCGGGGGGTACCTCCCTCAGTGCCTGCCCCATAAATGCCTATCCACTCTACATTTGAACACCTCCACTTACAGGGGGCTCACTACCTACCTATGCCATTCAGGCTATCTTTGGCTACTTTTGGCTGTTCAAAAAAGAGGGAAGAGACAGAAAGAAAAGAGGAAAGAAAGAGAAGGGGAGAAAGAGAGAGAGAGAGGAAAGAAAGGAAAGAGAGAAGGAGGGAGGGAGGGAGGAGGAGGAAAAGAAATAGGAAAGGAAGGAAGGAAAGATAGAGGGAGGGAGGGAGGGAGGGAAGAAAGGAGGGAGGAAAGAGAGAGAGAGAAGAGAAAAAGAGAGAAACAAGCCAGGTGGGCTTCATGGAGCAGAGACTCAATAAGGGGGCAAAATACATGTATAGTCAGACTGTAGATGGATTTCTTAAGTGGAAAGATTTAGAGATGTGGGTTTGTGGTGGCTGTTTCCGAAGGCCTGGAATTTGGGGCGTCAGCCCCCTCGGTTTTAAGAAGGAGAGTAAGATCACCAATACCCACAGTGAAGACAGAACCCCATAAGGGCTGCGGACCGCATCTCCTCTGCGTCTCCAGCAAAGACCCGATATTCTGACTACGGGAACCTGTGGAAGAAGGAACAAAGCGCACTCTGGGGCCCTCTAGAGAACTGGTTTTCCATCCAGCAGAGGCTGTGCAGAAGAGCTGCTGGAGCCAGGCTGAGCAGCCTGGGCCTGCACAGCTGAGACTGTCCCTAGAAGCTGAGTGAAGGTGGGGCTCCTCCAGGTACAGCTGGGCTCTGCTCCCCACCTCAGCCAACAGCCCCAGGACCTCTGGGTGCTCCAGAGCTTTCTCCAGAGGGCAAATCCAGGGTACGAGGGAGCGGGGAGATGCCCGAGGTGCAGGGTGGGGAGCTGCCCAACTCTTCCCCAGGCCTCGCTGACCTGAACAGGGAGGCCACCGGTGTTTTGGGGTAGAACTGTGGGCCCCCGCCCTGACCTCTCCCTGCCCCCGCTCTCCTCACTGCCACTGACCATCTCTGGCTACATGTTGACACCTCACGAGAGGATGGAGAAGAGAGAAGAGGAACCTCTCCGCTCTGCCCAGCACACTCGAAAGAGCCTCCAGTGCAACAAGACCGACATCCGCAGCCGGATGCGTGTGGGGTCTCCCCAGGGGCGGGATGTTTCCACTCCGTTCCAGTCTGCCATGAATAGAGAGAAGGTTTCGTGTCACCAAATGTACCCCATTAACAAATTACCCTAACACTTAGTAAAAAAATAAAATAAAAATAAAAAGACACGCAACTCGTGTCCCCGCCCCGTGCCCCCATGCCGCACCCATCTCTGCACCTGAGCCTTGGCTCACACTCTTGGCCTGCCGCCTTGGGAACAGAACGCTCTGCGTGGGAGGCAGACAGGAAGCGTGGGGTGCGCTGGCTGGCCCCTCCAGACGATCTGGTATTGCTTTCCCCGGATAATGAAATCTTCCCCACCCTGAGTGTCGCTGGAAGCCAGCCAGCAGCCAGATCGACCTAAATGAACCATTTATCCCTCCTGTGAAGTGATCTTGGGGACTTAATGGGTTTGCTACTAACACGGTCCCCCGGCACTCTGTCCCCCCCCTTGCTCTTCCCCCCATGTGAGTCACTGGCTGCAATGACTCGGCCCGCCAAGGGCCCTTGCCAGCTCTGGCCAGGCCACACAAGGGACAGACTAGCACAAAGGACCAACACTGTGGGCCCCCCACACGGACCCCTGGAGTGCCTGTAACTGGGGGCTCCTAAGGCTGCTCCTTGCTTCTGGGGACCTGCCCACTTGGGGACAGTCTTAAGGGAGACTCTTCAAAGCAGGCAGCCAAAAGGGTGAACTAATACGGAAACACGGAGGACCAGGGAGAACATGAAGAAGACAGGCTCAGCCAGGCACGTGGCTCAGGCCTGTAATCCCAGCACTTTGGGAGGCTGAGGTGGGTGGATCACCTGAGGTCAGGAATTTGAGACCAGCCTGGCCAACACAGTGAAACACCATCTCTACTAAAAATACAAAAATCAGCCGGACGTCGTGGCAGGTGCCTGTAATCTCAGCTACTCCGGAGGCTGAGGAAGGAGGATCGCTTGAACCCAGGAGGCAGAGGTTTCAGTGAGCCAAGATCACACCACTGCACTCCAGCCTGGGCAAAACAGTAAGACTCCATCTCAAAAAAAAAAAAAAAAAAATAGGCAAAGCCTGGAGAGTCAGAGGCCCCCTTCCACCTCTGGGTGGCCCACTTTGAGAGCGCAGCACTTAGAGACAAGTTGGAGGAGTGTCTGTTTGCAATCCATAAGCAACATTGTTTCCTTCTCCCACTACTCCTGGCTCTAGCAGGCCCCTGACTCCTGCCTTCCCCAGGGTCGTGGGTGCCCCAAGCTGGACTCCAGGCTGTTGGTGGGATGATCGTGTGAACTGTCACTTCCCTGCTCATAGTCCCAGGCAGCTTCCGTCACCTGCCACATACAGAGTGAGAGTTTAGCAAGGCGGAGGCCACTGAGCTCCTGCTGGCCACATCTGCCTCCTCTCACTTCGCTTCTCCCTGCCTTGGTTGTCCCCAGCGGCTCATAGTTCCCCACAAGCCAAGAGCCGGACCTCTGTGCCTGCCCTAGCCTGTTCCCTCTGCCCGGCAGGCCCTTCCTGCCCTCCCTGGCCTGGCTCAGGCCCAATCTGCCTTCAAGTCTCAGCTCATCAGCTGCATCTTCTAAGAAGCCTTCCTGGGACCACCAGATGAAGGGATTCTCCTCTGGGCCCTTCCTCTATTTTCCCAGCCCTGGGGGCAGCCTCTAACTCAGGACTTAGAGGCATCCAGGAGAGCCACAAGTGTGTGATGAATGTGTTGAAGGGAAGCCTTTTTAAAAGCAGAAGGAGCCCAGTGAACACACAGCACTGTCAGCTCAGACTGTCAAGGCACAGGGGAGCCAGCCTCCCTCAGCCTCGTCCGCCCCCTGGCCTTCCTTTTGAGGAGGTGGGAGCCAGTCAGCTGAGATCAGGAGGTGGGCTTCATGGAGCAGAGACTCAACAAGGGGGCAAAATAAATCAGAGAATTCTCTTGCTGCAAGGAACCTAGACAAGGAGCACCCCACCAGAGGTGGAAGGAAGAGAGTGGCAACAGACCTCCCTTGCCCCAGCAGTCCTGCAAGCCAGATGGGCCAACTTCTCAGCACAGCTGTTCCCCAGCACAGAGAAATTTCTCATGTTCAGCAACAGGGTGGGAACATTCTCAGACAGGGCCACGGCTACTCTGGTCACAGGAACCACGGAGTCTGAGTCTCTGTGGCTTGTGCCATTTATGTGGCCACAGTGCTGGCCCCAGGCCTGCTATCTGGAGCACACATCTGGAGTTGCAGAGCTCAAAGGGCAGGGCACGGCAAGGAGGGAACCTGCCTGATTGGTGAAAGCCACCCCACAGTCCCGACTACCGACCTGCACCCAAATCCATGCCTCTGATACACAGCATTGATTCCAAGGAGGTGAATGTGGACATTCAAGGCCAGTGAATGACCAGGTGCCAGCACGTCGACGGGCCCTTGATCTCTCCCCTAACACTGGGGGGAGGGAGGAAAGCAATGGAGCCTACATGGTGCATATGGTCTCCAGAGCCAGCAGGGCGTGCAAGGCGCAGCAGCTGAGAAAACTGACCACTCGATTACGAATAATCTGGAACATTGATCCAGGAAAAAATAATCCATTTTTGTCCAACTGGGGACCTAAAATCTCAGGACATATGTCCCCTTCCCGTAGAACCACGTCACTTTCCTAATGCCCACCCTCACTCCCACCTGCCCGCCAAGCTTCAGTTATCCAGAACACACGTGACAGCAGCTACTGTGAATCCCACATGTCTTCCACACCTACCCCAGGCATTGCTACCTCTTTAGTTCTGAGCAGCAGGCAGTGACACACATAATCTTCACCCAGACACAGCAAGATCTTCAAAAGAAGGGCAGGTTCTGTCCAGCAGGCAGCATCTACTGACATAGAAATCAGTATGCAAATCTTTCGGGAAGATTTTCATTAAGAAAGAATGAGGCCAGGTGGGTGGCTCACACCTGTAACCTCAGTACTTTGGGACGCCAAGGCGGGCAGATCACCTGAGGTCAGGCGTTCAAGACCAGCCTGGCCAACATGGTGAAACCCCATCTCTACTGAAAACACAAAAATTAGCCGGACGTAGTGGCAGGTGCCTGTAATCCCAGTTACTTAGGAGGCTGAAGCAGGAGAATCGCTCTATCCCAGGAGGTAAAGGTTGTAGTGAGCCAAGATCGCACTGCTGCACTCCAGCCTGGGTGACAGAATGACACTCCATCTCAAAACAAAAAGGATGAAAGACACACAAGGCTAAGACAGTGGCAGACTGGTACATGTTTAACAACCTGCCCTAGTGGGGAGAGGGAGGTAAGGCCTGATATGTCGTGTTTGCCAATTCCTGTAGTGTAAATACTCCCACTGGGGCAAATCTCAAGCTACCAACAGGACATCACTGAACACAGTTGGGACGAGACGGGCACCCCACTGGATGGAATTCTCAGGCAGCTACAGCTTATTCTTTCCTGGGAAGGGGGAATGTCCAGGATGCCCCATGCTATGGACGATGGCTATGGCAAATAGGGTTCAACTGGCAGGCCAACCCAATCAGCTGCCCACTGACATGATGTGAGGCAGGTTTCTGAGGCTGCCTCCATGCTCAGGGAGGAAGGTGGCTGTGTGGCTACAGCCTGGCCCTGGGTTTGTGTTTTTTGTTTTTTGTTTTTTGTTTTTTTTTTTTTGGAGACAGAATTTTGCTCTTTTTGCCCAGACTGGAGTGCAATGACACAATCTTGGCTCACTGCAGTCTCTACCTCCCAGGCTCAAGAGATTCTCCTGCCTCAGCCTCCTAAGAGCTGGGATTACACATGCGCACCACCGTGCCTGGTTAATTTTGTATTTTTAGTAGAGGTGGGGTTTCACCATGTTGGCCAGGCTGGTCTCAAAATCCTGACCTCAGGTGATCCGCCTGCCTTGGCCTCCCAAAGTGCTGGGATTACAGGCATGAGCCACCGCTCCCGGCCAAGTTTGCTATCTTGAGCACATATCTGAATTTATGTGCTCATGATTTTCTTTTCCATTTTAAAACTTTGATTTTATTTTATTGTTAAAACTTTATTTTAAAACTTTGATTTGATTTTATTTTCAGAGACAGGGTCCTGCTCTGTCACCCAGGCTGGAGTGCAGTGCTGCAATCAGAGCTCACTGCAGCCTCGAACTCCTGGGCTCAAGTGATCCTCCCATGTCAGCCTCCCAAGTAGTTGGGGCTGGGTCTACAGCTGGAGCCCACCAAGCAGGGTACCCACCCTTTCCAGGCCTGAGTTCTCACTTACAGAACCACTTACAAAAGGGCAATGGAATAGGACATCTGGGGCACCAAACTGAAGCGAGCCTGGAGGCTGAAGGCGGAGGTGAGGGGAGGAGGGGAGAGGGGAGGAGAGGAGAGCTGAGAGAGGACAGGGCAGGGGAGGGGAGGACAGGAGAAGATGGAAGTGGAGAAATAAGAACAAAAGGAAACACAGGAGGAGGAGGAGGAGCCCCCTTCGTGGGGGTGGACTGTGTCCAGTGCTCTACCAAGGACACTACATTGATCACCTGGCTTGGTTCCCAAGAATACCTTCGAGGTCGCTCCTCCCTGGCCCCCATTTTTCCATGTGGAAGAAGAGGTGCAGAGCAGGAAAGAGCTGTCCCAGGCCCCCGAGCAGTACATGGAGCCGCTGGGGGTTGCATTCAACCCCACGTCTCTGTCCTCAGCCACACGATAAACCACCAAGGTTCCACAGCCACAGGAGCTGGGCCCAGAGTCCCCACCAGGTCTCCCAAGGCAGGGAGATAGGGCTGGAGGCCATGCCAGGTACAGGGTGCCCAGAGCTGCTTGGGAGGTACGGGCTGGGCACCAGGCAGTGTCTGTAGACTGGAGAAATGAATGAGGCTGAGACGCAGCGTCGCCTCCTCCAAACTTTCCCTAAGTTTCCGTGATTGGTCGCCGAGAGCAGAGTCCTGGTCTTCTGGCGTTTACATCCAGGTCTAGGATGCCCTCCCCAGTCAGGTTTTCTCTGAGGATGGAAACTCAAAATCTCGCCACAGGAGGAAGAGCTGGGAACACTTCTAAGACCTCCACGGAGGGTGCTCAGGTCCAGCCTAAGTCCATCACCACAGAAGGCCTTTCAGATGCAGCAGCCGCGGTGCATGGGTGGAGGGTCTGCACCCACCGCAAAGCAAGAGAGCCTGATGCACATTTGGCCCATGATCCCCACCCACTTGGGGGCTTTGCATGCAGCCACGTGACACAAGGGAACAGCCACCGCAGCAGGGCCACAAGGCGAGTGCTGGCCAACGTGCAGGGGCGGAATCTTGGCAGCCTCCCGTGGGCTGGCAGCAGGGAGGGGCACATTTGCACAAATCCTACATGCACAGCTCTTTGCACACATGTGGCTGACAATCTCACCCACACATCCATGCCAGTATCTGGCGGGTAGCCCACCAGCAACAGGCGCTGGGAATCCCCAGCTGCTCCCCTGCTGTTGCGCAGACACCATTCAAGGCGGGATGGAGAGAGTCACTGCGTCCAAGCTCATACGCCCCAAGGGAGATGCTGGGCCGTGGAATGGAAACGGGCAGATCAGCCAGAGCCATTGGCTCTGAGCCACTCAGGAGAACAAGGACATACAGGTCCATTCATTCCACATTTTTACTGAGCAACTACAGTGAGCTGAGCTGCACAGATCATCTGAATAATCAGCGTGTAGAAAACCATTCTGATCTTTTCCTGGCCCTGACATGGGAAGAACGTGGACTTCTGGAATCACAGAGCTAGATGGAAATCCTGGCTCAGCCAGTTATTGGCTGGGGGAGCCCGGGCAAGTGACTCAAGGCCTCTGAGCCTGTTTCCTTGTAAAAGAGCAGTGCTTGGGCCTGCCTCGCCAGCTCAGGGCAAGATAACAGAAGAGCGAGCGCCTGGCACCAGCCAGGGGTCAAGGTCCTCACGGACACAGAGTGCGACAAGCAGACGTCAGCACTGCACTGCCCTCCGCTCCTGTGGCAAACACACGAGCAAAGATGGCTTCGTGCCTGTGCTGGGGGGCAGGGACTTGGCATCAGGAGGACGCTGGTCACCTCAGCTGCTTCTCCCAAAGCTTCCCGGGAGGAGAAATGATCCACCCCAGTGGCATTTCCTTCCCTGACAGCTGCTGAGAGCCTCAACCCACAAGCAGGCCTGCCCACCCAGCAGCGGCCACGTGCAGCCAGGAGGGGCTCCGGCAGCCTCAGGAGTGAGGGGTCGTTCAGCCCTCCTCAGCTGGAAAGGAGGCTCCAGGCTGGGCGGGAGCATTTGGGGAAATACAGTCCCTGGAGCTAGGCCATACCAGAGAGATGAGGCTACTAGAAGCTTCGATGGTGTCCACAGCAAAACACAACCCAAGCAGGACCCAGACCTTGACCAGCTCAAGACCTGACTCACGTCAGAGGGAAACTCGCAACAGCTGCATGAGTGAGGGTGCATGTGTGTGTAAGGCAGGGGCAGACCTTGGGCAAGTCCCTTTATCACTCTACACCTCAGTTTCCTCATCTGTAAAATGGGGTAACACGACCTACTTCACAGGGTTGTCATGAAACAAACACACATCAATATCTGTAAAGTGCTGAGAAGAGCGTCTGGCACAAAACAAGAGCTACAGGTTTGCTAAATAAGTAAAAAAATAAGACACAAGCTCAAAGCAGAGCCTGGCACATCATGAGCATCAAGAGCTGTGCCTCCTGATGCCCCTGCTCTGAGATCCTCCCATCAGAAGTGGGAGGGACCACTGAGGCTGGAGCCTTGTTCTAGGGACCTTCGTGGCGAGCCTTTCAGCCCAGAGGGACCTGTCTCAGAGATGATCTGTGTCGGGTTTCCATGTTCTTGCGCATATGTGCATGCCTGTGTGTACACGCATGCAACGTGCATGTGTGCATTCCCATGTACGTGTGACCATTGCACACACGTTCCCAGAACCCGTCTGACACTGTGTCTAACTAAGATGTTGGAGCCCCGATGAACGGATTGCGGGGCCGAGACACTGTTTCCACAGGAAGCTGCTGCAGCGGCAAGCTTCCTGGTCCTCAGAGGCAACCAAAAAGAATGGAGCCTGCTCTTATCCTCTGCCCTAGAAATGATGCATGGTGTGTGGGGCCTGATGGCAGGGGCCCTTCGTAGACATATCTCCAAAAACATGACACTCCAAAAGTTATGACAACTTCAAGTTGTCCTAAAATAAGACTCTTGGCATTGGCGGGGACCTCGGAGGTCCCCTCTATACATTCCTGAACAATTCCCACATGGTCCCTGCTTGAATGCTTCCATGGGTGGAGAACTGACTACTTTGTGGAACAGCCTGTTCCACTGTCCTAAAGTGAAAACCGTGAGAAAAACAGCCATTTCTGTAAAGAGTCAAGCTCCACTCTCTAGTACCTTCCAGGTACCGGGTACCAGCTTCATATTTTGGAGGAACTTAAAACAAATGCTCTAAACTTAAAATAAATGCTCCCTTTCTACCTGACAACCCACCAATTACTTGGAGACCATGGCTGTAACCCCTTGCTCCACAAGCCACCCCATCCAGTCCCCTTCGGAATCCCTGACCTGAACCCAGGCCCTGTCATCACGCGAGTCCCTCTCCTGGGCCCCTCACCTGCCCATGCACACCCTGGAGAGGCCCTTCTGTGGGTGAGACCTGTTACGGGTTGAATTTTGCTCCCCCTAAAAGACAGATGCAAGTCCTGACCCCCAGTACCTGTGAATGTGACCTTATTTGGACATAGGTTCTTCGAAGACATAACTGAGTTAAGATGAAGGCACACTGAATTAGGGTGGGCCCTAAATACAGTGACTGGTATCTTTAGAAGACAGAGGTAGGTTGGGCACAGCGGCTCATGCCTCTAATCCCAGCACTTTGGCAGGCAAAGGTGAGAGTATTGCCTGAGCCCAGGAGTTTGAGACCAGCAACATCGTGAGCCCTCATCTCTACAAAAAAATTAAAAATTGGCCAGGTGCAGTGGCTCATCTATAATCCCAGCACTTTGGGAGGCTGAGGCAAGTAGATCACAAAGTCAGGAGATCGAGACCATCCTGGCCAACATGGTGAAACCCCGTCTCTACTAAAAATACAAAACTTAGCTGGGTGTGGTGGCACACACCTGTAGTCCCAGCTATTCAGGAGGCTGAGACAGGAGAATCGCTTGAACCCGGAAGGCGGAGGTTGCAGCGAGCGGAGATTGAGCCACTGCACTCCAGCCTGGTAACAGAGCAAGATTCTATCTCAAAAAAAGTCTCAAAAAAAAAATTAAAATAAAAAAGTAAAAATTAGCCAGGCATGGTGGTGTGTGTCTGTGTCCAGCTACTTGGGAGGCTGAGATAGGAGGATTGCTCTCTCAGAGAGGGCAGTTTGGACAGAGACACAAGAGGAGACACAGGGAGAAGGCCAGGTGGAGAGGGAGGACGAGACAGGAGTGCTATGGCTGCAAGCTCATAAACACCGGGCTTGCTGGCCCCGGCAGACCTCGGAGAGCGACATGGAACAGAGTCTCCCTCGGAACCTCTGGGAGGAATGAACTCTCAGACACCTGGGTCTGGGATTTCTGGCTCCAGAATCCAAAGGGAAGACATTTCGGATGTTTTGAGCCACCTCGATTGTGGCCTTTTGTTATGATAGCCGCAGGGCCGTTAACACAGGGCCTCAGCACGGTGGCCCGGCAAGGGCCCCTCCCCCACTGCAGGCCTTATTTTGTAACATCCGCAGGGTCACCCAGATGCTCACCCCCACTCTGGTCAGCAAGTGTCAGTGGATTTTCCCACGTCCAGCAGTAAGGGCAGTCACGCCGCTGGCCAAGCACCTGCTATGCTGGGGCCCCGTGAGGTCCTGGGCTCCTCTCTCCTGTTCACACTTACAGCTCCCTTCCCTTCCCTGCACCACATCTGAGGCTGGGGCTCTGGGAAAGGCTTGGGGACCTGTGCTTTATTTTACACATTTCCCAGCTGATTTCATCGGCCCCTGCATGGGCCTGCCAGAGTGGGGGCTGATCTGGGTGCCAGCCAGCGTCCTCAGCGGCAGCCTTCCTGCCTCTCTGACCTTGGCCCAGGACGCAGGGGTAGGGCCTCCAAGGGCCCTGGGGCTGTCTCTGAGGTCAGTGTTCCTGCTGACCACAGCTCACCTCAAGTGTGGCCGCCCGTAACCTTGAGAGATGCCCAGAGCTGCAGACGTGTCTCCAGAGCCTGGACAGGAGCCATCAGGGCAGCCCCTCAACGTGCTCAATGCCACAGGCAAAATTTGCTCTTCTCAACATAAACTGTCCCCAGCCCCACTTAATGTTCCCTTCAACAAGCAGCAACAAAAACATGGTTTTGTGCCAAAGGTGGGGCCTACAGTTTCCCAGAACCCAGTTTCCTGCCAGGCCTAGGTACAATCCACAGGAGTGCTCGCCCCTGACTCCTGCGTGTGTGTGTATGTGTGTGTGTGTGTGTGTGTGTGTGTGTGTGTGTGTGTGGTGTGCCTGCACAAGTCCCTCCATGTGCAGCCTTAAGAAGGGTGGAAAGGCTCAGGAAAATTCTTTCTGGCAGTTAAGACAGAAAAAAGGAAAATGAGATCTGTGTATACGTGTGCAAATGCACACATACACACACACACTCCGCTCACACCACACACACACTCAGCACACAGCACACACTCAGCACACAGGTACACACACACAGCTCACACCACACACACACTCAGCTCACACCACACACACATTCAGCACACACACAGCACACACACTCAGCTCACACCACACTCAGCACACACACTCAGCACACAGCACACACAGCTCACACCACACACACAGCACACACGCACACACGCACTCAGCTCATACCACACACACACTCAGCTCACACCACACACACAGCACACACGCACACATGCACTCAGCTCATACCACACACACACTCAGCTCACACCACACACACTCAGCACACAGCACACATGCACATACACACTCAGCTCACACCACACACACACTCAGCTAACACCACACACACACTCAGTGCACAGCACACACACACTCAGCTCACACCACACACAGCACACAGCACACACACAGCTCACACCACACACAGCACACACACACACTCAGCACACAGGTACACACACTCAGCTCACACCACACAGGTCCACACATACACACATGCTTAGGCACACAGCACACAGGTCCACACATGCACACACACACACAGCACACAGGTGCACACACACACACACACACTCAGCACAGAGCACACAGGTCCACACACACACACACACACACACACACACACTCAGCACACAACACACAGGTCCACACACACTCAGTACACAGCACACAGTTACACACACAGACACTCAGCACATAGCACATAGGTCCACACACACACACACTCAGCTCACACCACACAGGTCCACACGTACACACATGCTCAGGCACACACCACACAGGTCCACACATGCACACACATATGGGCACACAGCACACAGGTCCACACACACACGCAGCACATAACACACAGGTCCACACACTCAGCACACAGCACACACACACACTCAGCACACAGGTACACACGTGCACACACATGCGGCCACACAGCACATAGGCACACACATGCATACAGGGACACACATACCCCTGCAGGAAAGCCCTTCCTTATCTTTCACTCTGCAGGGTCCCCAGGTTTCATGAAACAAGATTAGATTTTGGAAGTTTGATGAAAGATTTGTCTGGAGCATTCTGGTCATCTCCACCAGCCCTTCTAGGTGTGGAAGGCGTGTCTCCTGGTATCCACCCACCTCCTGTTCCCACCCTCACCCCCATGCCTGTTTCCTCCTCTTTGCTCCTTTAGCCCTCATGCTGCCTGCTCCAATCCCAACCTTTGCACTTGGACAGGAATTATTTCCTCTGTAGAAGGGTGTATATGCACGTAGACACACACACACACACACACACACACACACATTGCGCTGGAGGAGAGGAGAGAGGCAGACCTTCTTCCGGATCTAGAGCTCTGGTGAGTGATGGGATTTCTCCCAGAGAACACATGCAGAAGCCTGCGTTACTGGAAGAAGACACTACCCTGACTCTCTCTCTCCCCCTCCTCTCTCTCTCTCTCTCAACTGGGGCCTTTCCTTCTCTGAGCAAGACTCAACTATATACTGTCTACAAAAGATGCCGTTTCAGCGTAGACACAGGTCGAAATTTTCCATGCGGACAAAGACATACTGATGCTGCTTGAATTATGATGGGGTTATGTCAAACCCACCCTCAGTTGAAAATATCATGTCACAAATGCATTTAAGACCTCTAACTTACTGAACATTCTAGCTTAGCCTAGCCTACCTTAGCGTGATTGGAAAACTTATCTTAGCCTACGATTGTGCAAAATCAGCAAACACAAAGCCTATTTTATGATCAAGTGTTGACCATCCCATGTAAGTTGTTGAATACTGGACTGAAAGTAAGGGTACTCGAAGGACAGTTTCTACTGAAGACATACCACTGTCACACCATGGTAAAGTCGAAAACCTGTAAGTCAAATCATCATTAAGTCTATACATCCCAAACAACATGCAAAAGAAGGCTGGAGAGGCTACACAGATATCAATAAAGTTGACTCCAAGATAAAATTATTATGAGATAAAGGAATACATTCATCATGATTAAATGATCAGTTCATCAAGATGCCATTATAACCATAAATGTATACGCCTCTAACCAAAGGAGCTTCAAAATATATGATGAAAAACCTGAAAGAATTAAAGGGAGAAATGGGCAATTCCACAATCACAGAATCATAGTTGGAGATTTTTTTTTGTTTTTTTGAGATGGAGTTTCATTCTTGTCGCCCAGGCTGGAGTGCCATGGTGCGATCTCGGCTCACTGCAACCTCCACCTCCCAGGTTCAAGCGATTCTCCTGCCTCAGCCTCCTAAGTAGCTGGGATTATAGACGCACACCACCACGCCCAGCTAATTTTTGTATTTTTAGTAGAGGCAGGGTTTTACCATGTTGGCCAGGCTGACCTCAGGTGATCCGCCTACCTTTGCCTCCCAAAGTGCTGGGATTGCAGCTGTGAGCCTCTGCACCCAGCCGCATAGCTGGAGATTTTAACACCACCTCCGTCCATTCAGGATGTTAAAACAAAATACCTCAGACTGGGTAATTTATAAACAGAATGTAGTGCTCACAGTTCTGGAGGCTGGGAAGTCCAGCAGATTCAGGGTCTGGTGAGGGCTAGCTCCCTGCTTCAGAGATGGCCTCTTCCTGCTGTGCCCCCACAAGGCAGAAGGGACTTACAAGCTCTCCCAGACTTCCTTTATAGGGGCACAAATCCCATTCACAATGGCTCTGCCCTCATGAGCCAATACCTCCCTGATGCCCCAGCTCCCAGCACCACGGCACCAGAGATTAAGTTTCAACACATGAATTTTGGGGGACACAAACAGGTAGGCCATAGCAGACCTCATTCTCTCGCCATCTGAGAAACAAGCATGAGACAATCTGAAGAACACCAGTAACTAGCAGTTGTCCTGATCAGCAATTATAAAGCTCTAGACTCCGGAAGTCTAGCATACATTTTCGTTCTCAAGGGAAAACGGCGCGTTCACCAGGAGACACCGTATTCTAAACCGTAAGTCTCAAATTTTAAAACCGTGTAAAATACGCTTGTCTGGCCAAAATCAGATTAAATTAGAAATCAACAGCTCTAAGACACTCAGAAGAGCCTTGACAGTTTGCAAATTAAACAACATAGTTCTAAATAACCCAGGAGTCCAAGAGGCAATCACAAGGGAAATTTTACAATATTTCAAATGAAATAATGTAAACACAGCATACTAAAACACGCAGGCCGAAGCTAGAGGAGTGCTTAGAGGGAAGCTTTAAGTGCTTATATTAGAAAAGAAGAAAAGTCAAAAAAAAAAAAAAAAAAAAAAAAAAAAAAAAAAAAAAAAAAAAAAAAAAAAAAAAAAAAAAAAAAAAAAAAAAAAAAAAAAAAAAAAAAAAAAAAGGACCTAAGGATCTGTCTTAAGAATGCGGAAAAATGAGCCAGGCACGGTGTAGCTCACACCTATAAATCCCAGCACTTTGGGAGCCAAGGCAGCCGGATCACCTAAGGTCAGGAGTTCGAGACCAGCCTGGCCGACGTGGCGAAACCCTGTCTCTACTAAAACACAAAAATTAGCCGGGCATGGTGGGCATCTGTAATTCCACCTACTCAGGAGGGTGAGGCAGGAGAATCACTTGAACCCGGGAGGTAGAGGTTGCAATGAGCCGAGATCATGCCACTGCACTCCAGCCTGGCAACAGAGCAAGATTCCGTCTCAAAAAAAAAGAATCTGGAAGCATGTGCCAGTTGTCCGTGTGTTGCCTCTTAGCTCCGAATACAACCTGCTGGGCCCCACTCCATGATGCTCGAGCCAGGCCTCTCGAGTCTTTCGCCTGGGCTGAACACAGTGACGTCAGGCTCTGTCCGTAGGGGACAGCACGGTGTGGGTCTGCCATGCCCTGCTGAGGTAGCAGTTTCTCTTCCTGCTTCCCAGGTCTCTTTTTGCTCTGAAGGCACAGCTGCCAGTGGCCCCTGCTCTCTACTAAGTTCCTCCAGCACCCCAGCTCTAGCCCAATGGGACCCCAGAAAACTCCTCAGACACCCAGTTCCAGCCCACCCACACCCCCAGTAAGTTTCTTGGCTACCCAATAAGCTGCCCCTGCATATCCACCTTTCTACACCTTCCAGCAAGAACCTTTTGCCACCGGTAGGCCGCGGGTTCTGGTGGCAGCCATACTCTCCAACCACGGCTTGAATGGAAGACGCGGCAAGGTGCGGAGGGCGCCCCGAGTTCCTGGTTTCTTTTCCATCAACCCCAGTGGTAGTAACTGCTTCTTTGTGTATGCATATGTGCATTAAAGTATCCATCACATAAAAGTTACCATTTCAACCATTTTGAGGTGTGCAGTTCGGTGACATGAGGCACATTCACGTTGGTGTACCGTCACCACCATCCACCCAGCTCATCTTCCCAAACTGCAGTTCTACCCCATGAAACACCAGCTTCCCATTCATTCTCCTTCTCCCAGCCTCTGGCAACCTCCATCCCACTTTCTCTCTCTATGAATTTGACTACTCTAGGGACCTCGTATAAGTGAAATCATACAGCGTTTGTCTTTTCATGTCTGGCTTCTTTCACTTAGCACGTCTTCAAGGTTCATCCATGCTATAGCATGCGTCAGGATCTCTTTCCTTTTTTTTTTTTTTCCAGACACAATCTTGCTCTTTCACTCAGGTTGGAGTCCAGTGGCTCGATCTCGGCTCACCGCAACCTCCGTCTTCCTAGTTCAAGCAATTCTCCTGCCTCAGCCTACTTACTAGCTGGGATTACAGGTACGTGCCACCATGCCCGGCTAATTTTTGTATTTTTAATAGAGATGGGGTTTCACCATGCTGGCCAGGCTAGTCTTGAACTCCTGACCTCAAGTGATCTGCCCACCTCTGCCTCCCAAAATGCTAGGATTGCAGGCATGAACCACCATGCCCCAGCTTCTCTTTCCCTTTTTTTGAGACAGAGTCTCACTCTTGTAGCCCAAGCTGGAGTGCAGGGGCATGATCTCAGCTCATTGCAACCTCCACTTCCAGGACTCAAGCGATTCTCCTGCCTCAGCTACCCAAGTAGCTGGGACTACATGCCTGTGCCACCACGCCCAGCTAATTTTTTGTATTTTTAGTAGAGACAGGGTTTCACAGTGTTGGCCAGGATGGTCTCGATCTCCTGACCTCATGATCTGCCTGCCTTGACCTCCTAAAATACTGAGATTACAGGCGTGAGCCACCGCACCCAGCCCGCTCCTTCCTTTTTAAGGCAGAATACTATTCCACTGTACGGATGGACCACATTTCGTCTGTCCATTCATCTGTTGATGGACACCTGGGTTGCTTGCATCTTTTGGTTATGGGAAAAGTGCTGCTACAAGCAAGGATGTACACACACCTGTTCCAGTCCCTGCTTTCTGTTCTTTGGGGTATACATCTAGAAGGGGAATCACTGGATGTTATGGTAATTCCGAGTTTAATTTTTTGAGCAATTGTTACATCTTTTCCACAGCAGCTGCACTATTTTACATTCCCACGGGGCTCCAATTTCTCCACATCCTTGCCAACATTTGCTGTTATCCATGTTCTGGCTAACAGCCACCTTCATGGGTGTGAAATCATATTTTATTGTGGCTTTGATTTGCATTTCCCTGATAATTAGTGACACTGGCATCTTTTGCTTCCTGGCCATTGGTATGTCTTGAACAGACATTTTGGAGCAAGAAAAATGTCTGTTCAAGTCCTTTGCTCATTTTTGAATAGGATTGTTTTTCTGTTGCTTAGTTGTAGGAGTTCTTTATATATTCTGGATACTAGTCCCTTATAGGATATATGATTTTCAAATATTTTCTTCCATTCTGTGGATTTCCTTTGCACACCATTGATGGTATTCCTTGATGTACAAAAGCTTTAAATTTTGATGGAGTCCAACTTATCATTTATTTCTTTTGTTGTATTTTTGGTGTCATATCCAAGAAAGCATTGCCAACACCAATGCCGTGAAGCTTTCTGCCTATGTTTTCTTCTAAAGCAGCCACTTCTTATATTTGCTATTTCTATATTCCTTGGAGTCCTCTTGTATAGGGCAAAACAAACTTTCTCTCTCTACTCTCGTTCACAACACTCAGTACTTCCGTTCTGACACCAGATGTGTGGGGCTTTCTCCCCCACAACAAGCAATTCTCCAATACTCAGCAGACACCAACTGGGTGTCCTGCAATTCAGTTCAATTCTGACACTAACTAGTTAGGCAGATCTCACTGGTTAAAGGCTCCATTCCACAAGACTGTCCTCAACTGCAGACAGCAGTCACAAGTGGTGAGACATCAGGTTACCCGCAACTTCTGTCTGACTTGGCTGCAAATGGGAGGTCTTCACAACTCCCTTCTCAGGTTCAGTCATTTGCCTGAGTGACTCACAGAACCCAAAAAATCAGTTTACTTACAATTGCTGATTTATTACAAATGATATTTCAAAGGATACAGATGAACAGCTAAATGGAAGAGATGCATAAGGAAACGTATGGGGGGAAGGGGCATGGAGCTTCCACGCGGGGCTGCACCACCCTCCCAGCACCTCCAGGTATTCAACAACCTGAAACTCTACAAACCTCGTCCTTTCGCGTTTTCAGGGAGGCTTCATTACGTAGGTATGACATGAAATCTTTGGTCATTGATGATCAATTCAACCTTCATCCCTTCTTGCCTCCCAGGAGGTGGATAGAAAGGCTGCAAGTTCTAGCTTTCTAATCACAAGGCTGAGTCCCCTGGCAAACAGCCCTCATCCCCAAGCTGTCCAGCTGCCTCCGGCCACCAGTCACCTCCTTAGCAAACAAAAAGACACCCATCACTTTGGAGATTCCAAGTTTTAGTAGGAGCTGCAAGCCAAACAAAGTTGGGGGACAGAGACTAGATAGATAGATAGATAGATAGATAGATAGATATAATTTTTTGAGACAGGATTGCTGAGATCCAATTCAGTCGGGAGACCCCCCACCCAGGTGGGCTGAAGGTATTGAGAGGCAGACACCCAGAGAGCACAACAGAATGGATCTATCCTGGGGACCAACAGCCTCAGAGCCTGCGGGGCTGACAGCTCTCCAGACTGAAGGCTACGAGCAGACTTTCATCCACATATTTATTTGCTCTTAGACAGGTAATTCTCATTAATACACAGGTGTTCTATATAACTTACAAATATATCAAGTAGGCAGCTGTTACCCACCTCCCACTAACTACAAAGTATCCTCCACAAGGGAGCCATGAGGGCAGGGTAAACTTAATGCTTCTTAAGACAGGATCTCCCTCTGTCTCCCAGGCTGGAGTGCAGTGGTGCAATCTTGGCTCACTGCAATGTCTGCCTCCCCAGGCTCAAGCGATCTTCCCACCTCAGCCTCCCGAGGAGATGAAACTGCAGGCACACTCCACCACACCGGGATAATTTTTCTTGTATTTTTGGTAGGCATGGGGTTTCACCATGTTGCCCAGGCTGGACTCAAACTCCTGAGCTCAAGCGATCCGCCTGCCTCAGCCTCCCAAAGTGCTGGGATTACAGGTGTGAGCCTCCGCACCTGGCCCAGATACATCTTTCTTATATCACAGTGTCATCCCTTTGTGATCCCTTTAGCAGTTAACTACCTTTTGCAGTTGAGAATACTTTACATACAAGTTGCCAGTCAAATTATCGGTGTGGTTTTTAATTCCTGACTGGGCCGTGACTAATGCACCGAGCAAGCAGAAGGAAGGAAGTAATGAAGATAGCAGTGAAACTCAAGGAAGTGGGCAGCAGCAAAGGGGAGTGCAGTGCAGGTTCTTCATAGAGATCTAGATCGATAACCTCCCGGCTAGGCTGATGAGAGGGAGATGGAGAACGTAAACTCCCGGTATGAGGAATGAAGCGTTCTCCCTGCGGATCCCGCAGATGTCACCCTGACGAGGAATGCAGGCACAGCTCATTGCAGGGTGCCTCACAGATGCTGCACTTTTTACAGATTGAAGGTTTGAGGCAGCCTCGCATCCAGTAAGTCTACCGGCACCATTTTTCCAGCAACGTGTTAACCTCGTGTGTCTCTGTGTTGCATTTTGGTGATTCTTGAAACAGTTCAAACATTTTTGTTATTATTATTATATATGCTACAGTCATCTGTGATCAGTAATCGCTTACTTATTTATTTATTTATTATTTATTTATTTTTTGAGATGGAGTCTCACTCTGTTGCCAGGCTGGAGTGCAGTGGCATGATCCCAGCTCACTACAACCTCCACCTCCCAGGTTCAAGCAGTTCTCCTGCCTCAGCTTCCCGAGTAGCTGGGACTACAGGCATGTGTCACCACGCCCAGCTAATTTTTGTATTTTTTAGTAGAGACGGGGTTTCACCATGTTGACCAGGATGGTCTTGATCTCTTCACCTTGTGATCGACCCGCCTTGGCCTCCCAAAGCGCTAGGATTACAGGCGTGAGCCACCGCACCCGGCCATCTATTTCTTCTTTTTCCTTTTTTTTTTTTTGACACAGAATCTCACTCTGTTGCTCAGGCTGGAGTGCAGTGGTGTGATCTCAGCTCACCGCAACCTCCGCCTTCTGGGTTTAAGCAATTCTCCCGCCTCAGAGTAGCTGGGACTACAGGCGCCCGCCGCCATACCTGGCTTATTTAGGTATTTTTAGTAGAGACGGAGTTTCACCACGTTGGCCAGGCTGGTCTCGAACTCCTGACCTCAGGTGATCTGCCTGCCTCGGCCTCCCAAAATGCTAGGATTACAGGCGCCACTGCACCTGGTGATCGGTGATCTTTGATGGCATTACTGCAGTTGTTTCTGGGGGCACGACAAACCAAACCCAGATAAGACAGTGAACTTATTCAATAAATGTTGTGTGTGTGATAACTGCTTCACCAATGGGCTGTTCCCAGCTCTCTCTCCCTCTGCTCAGGCCTCCCTATTCCCTGAGACTCAACAGTACTGAAATTAGGCCAATTAATAACCCTATAATAGCCTCTAAGGGTTCAAGTGAAAGGAAGTGTCACCCGTCTCTCACTTGAAATCAAAAGCTAAAAATTATTGAGCTGAGTGAGGAAGGCATGTCGAAAGCCAAGACAGGCAAAAGTTAGGCCTCTTATGCCAAACAGCTAGCCAAGCTGTGAATGCCAAGAAAAAGTTATTGAAAGAAATTGAAAGTGCGATTCCAGTGAGCACATGAGTAAGAAGAAAGCGAAACAGCCTTACTGCTGATATGGAGAAAGTTTGAGGGGTCTGGATAGAAGATCAAATCAGCCACAACATTCCCTTAAGCCAAAGCCTAATCCAGAGCAAAGCCCTAATTCTCTTCAGTGGTATGAAGGTTGGGAGAAGTGAGGAGGCTGGAGAAGGGAAGTTTGAGGCTAGCAGAGGTCAGGTCATGAGGCTGAAGGAAAGAAGCCATCTCTATAAGGTAAAAGGGCAACGCAAAGCAGCAAGTGGTGATGGAGAGCCTGCAGCAAGTTACCCAGAAGATCCGGTAAGATTACTGATGAAGGCGGCTACACTAAGCAACAGACTTCCAGCATAGATGTACCAGCCTCCTACAGGAAGAAGATGCCATCTGGGATTTTCATAGTTAGAGAGGAGAAGTCAATGCCTCGCTTTAAAGCTTCAAAGGACAGGTGACTCTCATTAGGGGCTAATGCAGCTGTTGACTGGAAGTTCACTGACTAAAGCCAGTGTTCACTGACTATTCCAAAAATCCTACGGCTTGTAAGAATTCTGCCAAATCTACTCTGTCTGTGCCCTAGAAATGGAATGACAGGCCCTACATGACAGCATATCTGTTTACAGCATGGCTTACTGAATATTTAAAACCCATCGTTGCAGCCGGGTACGGCGACTCACTTGAGGTCAGGAGTTCGAGACCAGCCTGGCCAACATGGTGAAAGCTTGTCTCTGCTAAAAATACAAAAATTAGCCAGGCATGGTGTCACATGCCTGTAATTCCAGCTACTTGGGAGGCTGAGGCAGGAAAACCACTTCAGCCCAGGAAGTGGAGGTTGCAGTGAGCCAAGATCATGCCACCGCACTCCAGCCTGAGCAACAGAGTGAGACTCCATCTCAATTAAAAAAAAAAAGGTGGGAAAGTGTCCAGGTCCAGTGGTTCACGACTGTAATCCCAGCACTTTGGGAGGCCAAAGCAGACGGATCACCTGAGGTCAGGAGTTCGAGATTAGCCTGACTAACATGGTGAAATCTTGTTTCTACTAAAAATACAAAAATTAGCCAAACATGGTAGTGCATGCCTGTAATCCCAGCTACTCAGGAGGCTAAGGCAGGAGAATCACTTGAACCCAGGAGGTGGGGGTTGCAATGAGTTGAGATCGCACCACCACATTCTAGCCTGGGCAACAGAGCAAGACTCCATCTAAAAAACAAAAGGCCAGGTGCGGTGACTCATGCCTATAATCCTAGCACTGTGGGAGGCTGAGGCGGGCGGATCATGAGTTTAAGAAATCAAGACCATCTTGGCCAACATGGTGAAACCCCATCTCTACCAAAAATACAAAAAATTAGCTGGGTATGGTGGTGCACGCCTGTAGTCCCAGCTAACTGGGAGGCTGAGGCAGCAGGATAGCTTGAACCCAGGAGATGGAGGTTGCAGTGAGCCGAGATCGCACCACTGCACTCCAGCCTGGCAACACAGCAAGACTCCATCTAAAAAAAAAAAAAAAACTGGGCAAATCAAATTTAGCAATATATAAAAAGGATTATATATCCTAAGGAAGCTGCACTTATTCCAGAAATGCAAGGTTGGTTTAATATTCAAAAATCAGGCCTGCACAGTTGCTCACACCTGTAATCTTAGCACTTTGGGAGGCCAAGGTGGGAAGATCGCTTAAGCCCAAGGATTACAGACCAGCCTGAGCAACATAATAAGACCCCATCCCTACAAAAACTTTTAAAAATTAAAAATTAGCTTGGTGTGGTGGCATGTGCCTATAGTCCCTGCTACTTAGGAGGCTGAGGTGGGAGGATTGCTTAAGTCCAGAAGTTCAGGCTGCAGTGAGTATGGTGGCACCCCTGTGCTACAGCCTGAGCAACAGAGGGAGACGCTGTTTCTTAAAAAAAAAAAAAAAAAAAAAAAGGGAGGCCGAGGCGGACGGATCACGAGGTCAAGAGATCGAGACCATCCTGGCCAACATGGTGAAATCCCATCTCTACTAAAAATACAGAAAAATTAGCTGGGCGTGGTGGTGTGCACCTGTAGTCCCAGCTACTTGGGAGGCTGAGGCAGGAGAACCCGGGAGGCGGAGGTTGCAGTGAGCCGAGGTCACGCCACTGCACTCCAGCCTGGCGCCTGGTGACGGAGTGAGACTCTGTCTCAAAAAAAAAAAAAAAACGCAAAAATCAATCATTGTAATTTACTCTATTAAGAGAATAAAAGACAAAACGATCATTTCAATAGATGCAGAAAAAGCATTTACTAAAATCAGACCCATTCATGTTAAAAATTTTCAGCAAATTAAGAATAGAAGGGAATTTCCTCAATCTGATAATGGACATATATGAAAAATCTAAAGTTAACATTTTAAGTTCTGGCATGGGCAAGGATGTCTACTAATCACTACTATTCAATACGGTGCTGGCAGTGCTAACCAGTGCAATAAAGCAAGAAAAAAATAAGGCATCAAGATCAGAAAGAAGTAAAACTGTGTATTTAAATCCTAAAAGAGCTACAAAACCATTTCCAGAGTAATAAATGACTTTTGGCAAGATCATAGGATATAAGATTTATACACAAAAATCAGCTGTATTTTTATGTACTAGCAGCAAATAATTAAAAATGAAATTTTAAATCTATTTCAACTTAAAATAGTGCCCAAAACAAAATTCTTAGGAATAAATTTAGCAAATGGCATGCAAGATCTTTTTCTTGAAAAATATAAAACAAGGTAATTCTGCAGAGATTTTTTTTAAATAGAGAAATTAAAAAAAAATCTTTAAATGGAGATAGATCATCTATACAAAAGATTCAATATTCTTAAAATGCCAATTCTCCCTTAATTGATCTGAAGATTCAACACAATCTTAATCAAAATTCACCCTGCATTTTTGTAGACATCAACAAGCTACTTCTTAAGTTTGTAAGAAAACTCAAAGGACCTAGAATATTCAAAATAATGTTTTAGATATCTGAGAGACTTTATATTAAGACTTACTGTAAAGTCTCATTAATCAAGACACATGGAATTGGCAAAGGAATAAACAAAATATCAAGAAAACACAATAGTGTCTCAACATAGGGCCTCTATGTATATATGTACATACATTTATAGAGGCCAACATATATAGTCAATGATTTTTAGCAAAGGTGTCAGGTAATTCAATAGAGTAAGGGATGTCTTTTCTACAAATGGTGCTAGAACCAGATACCAATATAGAAAATGAGAGTTAACCCTGACCTCAAATCAAATATAGAAGTTAATTTAAAATGGATCATAGAACATCCTGACAGCTATAATAGGTTAGAACATTGAAACATTTAAAACATTTTAGAAATAAAAGGAATTATAGAATATACAACTAAAAAACTTCTAGAAAATAGGAGAACTTCTTTTGACTTTGAGTAGGCAAAGATTTCATGCGTAGGTCGCAAGAATCATATATCAAAACTGGAAGAAGTTGATAAACTGAACTTTATCAAAACAAAATACTCTTGTTCATTACGTGACATCATTAAGAAAACCAAAAGGCAAGGAACAATATGGAAAAGAACATTTATAATACATGTATCTGATAAAGGACTTATATCTAGAATATATAAAAACGTATGAAACAACCCAATTTGAAAAAGAGGTGAGATTTGGACAGATATTTTGCAAAAGAAAATACACAAGTGACCAATAAGCATCTGTGAAAATTGTGCAACCTCATAATTCACCAAGGAAATACAAAATAAAAGCTTAAAAAAATGAAGTTTGGAACAACTGAATAAGCAAATAAAACTACAACAAAATGACCCCTGATCCTCTACCTCACACCATACACAAAAGTTAATTCATAAAAGCTATATAACTCTAAGCATTCTAGAAGAAAACATAAATATATTTGCAACTTGGCAGGGTAGGCAAAGGTTTCTTACAAAGAACACAAGAGTGATAACCACAGACAAGGGAGTTTGCTAAATTAGACTTCATAAAAATTAAAGTGACACACTTTTGCTTATTGAAAAATACCACTAAGAAAATGAACAGGCCGGGCATGGTGGCTCATGCCTGTAATCCCGGCTCTCAGGGAGGCAGAAGCAGGAGGACAGCTTGAGCCCAGGAGTTTCAGACCTGCTTGGGCAATAGAGCGAGACCTCGTTCTTGAAAAAGAAAAGAAAAGGAACAGGCAAGCCACAGACTAGAATAAAATATTTGCAAAACACATATCTGACAAAAGACCAGTATTCAGAAGAAAAAGTCAAGCAAACCAATTTTAAAATGAGCAACAGATTTGAAAAGACATTTCACAAAGGAAAATATATGAAGAGCCAATAAGCACATGAAAATGTGCTCAACCGCATTAGTCATCGGGCCGATGCAAATTAAAGCCATAGTGAGATACCACTACACGCCCACCAGAATGACTATGATTTCACAGAGTGACAGCACCAAATGCTGGCCAGAATGTGGAGCAACTGGAAAGCACATCCATTGCTGGTGGGAGTGTGAAACAGGAAAAGATACGTTTAGTTTTATCAAACTAAACATATACCTACCCTATACCTACACCTAGGTATTTCTACAGAATAAATGAATGCGTCTATGCACAGAAAAGCTAGTACAAGAATAGCCATCATAGGCCAGTCAGTGGCTCACGCCTGCAATCCCAGCACTTCGGGAGGCAGGCGGATCACGAGGTCAGGAGATCCAGACTATCCTAGTTAACACGGTGAAACCGAGTCGCTAATAAAAATACAAAAAATTAGCCACGTGTGGTGATGGACGCCTGTAGTCCCAGCTACTCGGGAGGCTGAGGCATGAGAATTGCTTGCACCCAGGAGATGGAGGTTGCAGTGAGCCAAGATCGCACCACTGCAGTCTGGACTAGGCAATAGAGTGAGACTCTGTCTCAAAAAAAAAAAAAAAGCCATCATACGCCAGAGGGAAACAGCCAGGGATCTTTCAACAAGAGAATGGCTAAAAACCCACAGAACGTTCACACAGTGGACAGTACTCAGCAATAAAACAGAACAAATTGCTGGCACCTGCAGCGACATGGGGGGTGCTAAGAAACACTCAAACTGGCAAAATTATGTTATGGTGGGGAAAAAAAGCACAACTATGGTTGCCCTGTGGTGGGTGGGCGCTGTGATGCCCCTGGAGGGGCCTGAGGAACTCTCTGGGGTGAGGGTGATGCTCTGTGTTCTGGCCAGGCTGGGATACACTTGGATACATTTGTTAAAATTCAAAGAACGGAACATTTCACACCTGTGAGTCTCAGGGTATATACACTTGGCTTCAAAGAAAAACAAAAATAATCACAGACAAATGCCGCACTCTAGTTAATGAAATGCAAACTGAGGCGTTGACAGGATGTTGTGTGCTGATTTCTGCAGCTCATTTTAAGTGCATCAGAAAACAGCGTAGATGCTGGTGGCTAGAGGGGTTTGTGGTGAGACACACAGCAAAACACTTACTGTGGTATCTGTGTGCTGGGTGCCTGGTTGTTCACTCCAGAATCTCTCATGGTTTCTTTTTTGTTGTTTTATTTTTAAGACGAGTTCTTATTCTGTCACCCAGGCTGGAGTGCACTGGACAATCCCAGCTCACTGCAGCCTCGACCTCCCAGGTTCAAGCAATCCTCTCATCTCAGCCTTCCGAGTAGCTGAGACTGCAAGCCGGCACCACCACACTTGACTAATTTTTTGTATTTTTTATAGAGATGAGATCTCACTGTATTGCCCAGGCTGGTCTCCAACTTCTGGGCTCAAGTGATCCTCCTACCTCAATCTCCCAAAGTGCTGAGATTACAGGCATGAGCCACCACGCCGAGCCCTCTTTCATCTTTTCTTTTCCTTTTTTTTTTTTTTTTTTTTTTGATATGGAGTCTTGCTCTGTCACCAGGCACCAGGTTGGAGTGCAGTGGCGCGATCTCAGCTCACTGCAACCTCTGCCTCCCGGGTTCAAGCAATTCTCCTGCCTCAGCCTCCCGAGTAGCTGGGACTACAGGCGCGCGCCACCATGCTCGGCTAATTTTTGTATTTTTAGTACAGACAGGGTTTCACCATGTTGGCCAGGATGGTCTCAATCTCCTGACCTCGTAATCTGCCTGCCTCGGCCTCCCAAAGTGCTGGGATTACAGGCGTGAGCCACTGAACCCGGCCTCTTTCATCTTTTCTATGTTTGAAAATTTTTATAGCAAAAAGTTGGAAAAATGTAAAAGAGACTAAAAACATATCAACCAAAAATAGGAAAAATAAAAGAGGTAGCAGGAGGCCCCTCCCTTTCCCCCTAACTGAGCTTCCAGCCCTCCCTTTCCCCACCCATTTAGGACAGGAACCCCAAGGGCTCCGCCCAGTCCCTGTGCGGGAAAGGAAGCACCCCCCACCCCGCCCGTGCCTGTGCGGGGGTTGGTCCTCTGCCCTCCGCTGCTTCTCATTCTCTGCCCTAGCCACTTCCCTGGCCCGCAGTGAGCAGCCACAGCTGGCGGAAACTACACCCAGGCAGCCTTTTCCCAGGGTTTTAGTGAAAATGCAAACCCCGCAGGAGCTGGACTCTCGAGAGCCTGCGGCGCCACCTGCTGGAGGAAAGGCTTTCTGCACCCGGGTTCCTCTCCCCTTCCTCGCCGTCACTGGCCTCCCTGCCCAGGCTGGGCCGGTCCCCTCTCTGCAATCTCGGGCACCGATGCATGGGAAATGCCCAATGCCTCAGAACCTCCCCCCACCCACACCTCCACATCCAGTCCTCAGTGGACACCCCACTCCCCGACAAACACACATCACAGAGGCACAGTCCAAGACCACCCACCCCAGGTGGAGAACCAGCCCCAGCCTCTTCCTCTCTCCCTCAGATGCAGCGACATCAGCAGCAGGACACTGAAGACCCCTGACTTGATAAACATGCCGAAATCAATCATTCTGAAGCTGTGGTTCTCTTATTACTATTATTTTATTTTTTGTAAAGACAAACCCTTGCTACATTGTCCAGCCTGGTCTGGAAATCCCAGGTTCAACCAATCCTCCTGCCTGGGCCTCCCAAAGTTCTGGGATTGTAGGCGGAAACCACTGTACCCAGCCTGAAGCTGTAATTCCTTAGTCATTGTCAATGATTAAATATCCATCCCTCTGTGAGCAGCAGGGCCTTGCCGGCATGGCGGAGAACCCTGCGTCAACGGCATCAAATCTGCTGCCTGGGACTCCAGGTGAGCTCCGACTCCTGGCTGCAGGGACAAGCTATGTGGGGCTGGGCAGGGCAGATGGCAGGAGACCAAGTCCAGACTGAGGGCCATCCGCCATGTGAGTACTGGGATGACGGGGACAGCGAAGGAGACAGAGCAACCCCCAGAAAAGATGAGGCCACAGAAGGGAGAGGCCCAGGCCCGGGGGTTCCCTTCTGCTGCCGGACAGGTGTGCCTGTGCCTCTCCCACAGTTCCTGTGATGGTCAAGCCACGTGCTTTCTGGAAGGCAAGCGAGGCCCCCGACACGAGGCTCTAGGCTTGGGTGAGGTGCACAGGCGCCTCCACTCCCGACTTCTTTGAATCCCCTTTGTCCCCAAATCCCACCCATCCTCTCACTGTCCAGGAGAGGACAAAGGAAGAATCCAGGAAAAGCTGCCCGAGGCCTGGCTGAGCCTGCGCCATCGCCAAGAGCAGCCCGAAACTCAGCAGCTGGTGAGGTGATGGCTCAGGGCCCACATCCACAGGAGGGGCATCAGTCCCCTAATCAATGAGCCCGTGTCTCACCGCCTCCTGCCATCCATACCTGAGGGTCACAGCCAGCAGGTGAATCGGGGCCAGCTCTGGGCACCGTCCTTCCTGCACCAGCTCCGCAACGGGAGGGGGAGCCCATCCCCGGGGGCACCCAGAACAGCAGCTGCTCCAAGAGGGTGAAGTCTCCCCAAAGCCCCCTCTCGCCTGTGGCACAAGACGCAGAGGGGACAGAGCATCAGGAGCACCCAGCGATCACAGGGGTGTGTCCCAAAGGGGAAGAGACAGGAGGCCGGGAGAGTGGTGGAGAGGCTAGTCTAGGAGTGTCCGCCCCCCAGCCCGAGGGAGAGGAGGGAAGCGGGAGGTGAGCACAGAGAATCCCCGCAGGCCCTGGAGCTGGGGATGGAGCGGGAGGGCGTGGGCTGGAGGGGGAGGCACGGACTGCAGCCACCAGCCCCTGCCTGGCCACTCCAAAGCCACCCCAAGGCTGGCGACCTCACTTCTCCTGCTCAACCTCCCAGGGACAGTGTCTGAACTCCCCAGCCTCAGCTGGTCTTATAATTGTGGGAGGGAGATTCTGCCTTACTCCCAGCTCCAAGGGCCAGCCAAGAACGTTCTGTACTTCCCTCTGAGTCAGGGGCTGGAGAGAAATCGGAGGACAGCAGTCCTCAGGAACCAGGCACCAGGGCGACCGCTCAGGGGTAGGGGCACCAGTAGGGGCTGAGTGCATCACACCAGGGCTCACCATGACCCTGCCCAGAGACTCAGCATCCCAGGAGACAGGAAGGAACCAGGGACAAGCATGCTACTCCTTCAACGCCCCAGCCCCTGCCTTGAGGCTGCCAGACACCCGAGGTCACCTTCCTAGGACCCAGACCACCTTGGCCTCACCCACGGACACGTGCGTCAAACCACAGCCAGGGCTACTGGGCTCAGACACCACAAGTGTGCCCCCTAAAGCCGGCAGCCATAGGGCAGCACAGGGCAGTGCAAGTGTGGGCAGGGTTGGGCATGGCTGGCCGCCCGTCAGCATCCAGTGGCCTCTGCTGCATGCTGACGGGGCAGCCAGGCAGGTGGGTCCACTCAGTAATCAGAGATCCTCCCTCTCCAACTCCCTCTCCAAAGAGACCTCCTTCTCCAGCCACAGGGCCTGCAGCAGCCTCCTCTCTGGCCAGCCTCCCTGCCTGCCACCTGCCATTCTCAGCAGCCGCAGGGCACTGAGGTCCCACCATACCGAGGATAAAATCAAGCCCTCACCAGGGCCTCCAAGGCCTGACACAACCCAGCCCTGCCTGTCTCACTGGTGTCACCGCTGCTGTCTCCAACAACACACTCAAGGCCACTCCCACCTTCCCTTCACACCTGCTGTCCCCTTTGCTGGGTTGCTCTTCCCTTGGATTTTGACCTGGCTGGGTCTTTCTGGTCGTTAGAGCTTCAGCTCAGCGTCACGCTCAGGAAGGGCCTCCATTAATCCCCACACACACACAAATACACACCCCTAGCAACAGTCATCCCACCTGTTCTTAGCTTCTTCACAGCCCTCGTCTAAAGCCGTCTATGGATTTGCTCATTCGTGGGCTGCCTGACCCGGTTCAGGCTGTAAGTCCCAAGCAACCAGCGACTGTGTCCTTCTTGCTTCTCATTATAGGCCAAGCACCTAGGAGAAGGCCTGCGCATAGCAGGGCCTCAATAAACATTTCGACAGATGGGCCGGGCGCAGTGGCTCAAGTCTATAATCCCAGCACTTCGGGAGGCCGAGGCAGGTGGATCACAAGGTAAGGAGTTTAGAACCAGCCTGGCCAACATGAAACCCCATCTCTTCTAAAAATACAAAAATTGGCCGGGCGTGGTGGTGGGTGCCTATAGTCCCAGCTACTTGGGAGGCTGAGGCAGAAGAATCGCTTGAACCTGGGAGGTGGAGGTTCCAGTGAGCCGAGACCTTGTCACTGCACTCCAGCCTGGGTGACAGAGTGAGACCCGGTATCAAAAAAGCAATAACAAAAACACTCTCCAGAAGAACTAAAGCAGCCTGCCTGTGTCTAACAGAGACTTGAGGGCACCACGTGAACGCAAGCAGAGGACACACAGCGGGCATCCCACGGCTTACACCTGTTGGTGGAGGGAGATGAGGAAAGTGGGGAGAGGCGGTGCCCGCACAGGGACGCCCTGGGCATGGGGAACCCTCCTGCCACCCAAAGCTCCACAGCCTCTTCCAGCAAATTGGTCCAAAGAGCATTTTCAAGTTTCCATGGCAGAATTTCAGAGCCAGCGCCTCTTTGCTGATTTCCAGGATGTGCTTCTGTGTTTATTCAGTGCTCAAGTCAGAGTTTCCCCATTTAGAAAAAAAAAAAAAAAAAAAGAGGAAGGTGGCTCCATGGATGGAGGTATGAGGGCGTCCACAGGCAGAGGGAGCCTCCCAGGCTGAGATCTGCACCGCTCTCTGTCCCAAGTTCAAGGCGTGGCAAACGTGGGCCGCTGGTTAAGAGGAATCTCCCCACCCACAACCCCCTCCCATGCTCAGCCTCCACTGCCCAGAGCATGCCAGCCTTGCCTGCCCTGGGCTTCAGGACTCCTCTCAGGACCCTCAGGCCCCCAGTCAGGGTATACGTGAACCAAGGCAGCCCCAGAACCCATACCAACGTCCCCTGCCAGTAGGAGACCCTGGGGAACATCGAGCAGGATGTGTGGGGCCAGGCAGGGGCACATGGCGAGCATATTCAGAAGTTTAGGTCACTCAGTGTGGCTCTGGAAGGGGGTCCAGAGCAAGGAACGGGCCGGGAAGCTGGAGTGAGCAGGGAGGCCTCAGCCCCTGCAGGGAGCAGGCCAGGTAAAAATAAACTGACCTGGGCCAGGCATGGTGGCTCACACCTGCAATCCCAGCACTTTGTGAGAGGCGGGTGCATCACCTGAGGTCAGGAGTTCGAGATCAGCCTGGCCAACATGGCGAAACCCTGTCTCTACTAAAAATACAAAAATTAGTTGGGTATGGTGGCAGGTACCTGTAATCCCAGCTACTCAGGAGGCTGAGGCAGGAGAATCACTTGAACCCAGGAAGCAGAGATTGCAGTGAGCTGAGATAGTGCCATTGTGCTCCAGCCTGGGTGACAGAGAAAGACTCCGTCTCAAAAATAAAAATAAAAATGAACTAATCTGAGGGCAGCAGCCAGCGAGACCGTAACAGGAGGGGTGGTGGGGTCAGGGGGGTCCCCGCAGCCCAGGAGAGAGAGGCTTTGCCAGAGGTAGGGTCGGCAGAGGAGGACCAGTTCTGGTAGGATTCACTTGCTAGACCAGCAATGGTCTATTCTTTTTTTTCCTTTTACACATGTTCCTGGGGTTCATGGAATTTGCTGGTTTATTATAAAGGATACAGATGAAGAGATGTGCAGGGTAAGTTATGTGGAGCACCCTCCACACGCTCTACTATCCAGAAGCTCCCCAAACCCCGTCCTTCTGGGTGTTTACAGAGGCTTCATTACCAAAGCATGATTGATTCAATCATTGGCCACTGATGACCAGTTTTACCTTCTGCCCCACTCACCTACCTGGAGGTTGGGGGGTGGGACTGAAAGTCCCAACCTTGTAATTCTACCCGGTCTTCCCTGGGACCCACCCTCATCCTGAAGCTGGTTAGGGGCTGCCAGCCATCGGTCAATCATGAGCATGCAGAAAGGCATCACTTTGGAGATTCCAAGGATTTTAGGAGTTCTATGCTAGGAAATGGAGAAGAGAACCAAATGTATATTTCACAACATGACAGTCAGGCTCTCTCAACCGCTGCCTCCCTTCTAGCCGTGCTGCTGGCCTCAGCCCCCCACGCCCCAGGGCCTTTGCACTCACTGCCCATTGCCTGCAGCGATCTTCCCTGCCTGCTGGGTTTGAGCCTGGTTTACTACTCCTCACCCTTCTGCACTCAGCCCAAAGCTCTCCCCACTGAGGCAGCCCTCCTGACCTGGTCCTACACTGCCCTGCCACAGGTCCTGTCCTGCCACTGGGCCCCTTTGCCCCTCCTGTCACTTCCCCTGTTTCACATTTGCTGATGTGGTCTTGCGCTTGTGCCGTCCCATGAGGACAAGGACTGTGTCTGCCTTTGTCCTCTACTGGTTCCCAGTGCCACGTCCACAGGAAGCACCCAATGCTGAATGAATGACGCAGTGACCAGCAAGGGAGATTTATTGTGTCACGTTGGGGGTCAAAGGTTGCTGGGCGGACCATGTGGGTGAGGATGTGTGGAGAGGGAAGCAGAGACGTCCCCTTGGAAGAAGGGGTGGGAAGCAGGGAGGAGGGTGTGGGGTGCTGTCTAAGGATGGCAAGTGCTTCCAAGGGGGACAAGCCAATCCCTAGAGCACCAGGCAGCAGAGAAAGGCTGACAACCTCACACCCCACTTCCGCTTAGGGAGTGAGGCCAGGCCTCCTGGAAGGCCAGCTCCCTGCTCCTAGGAGAACCCCAGGGGAAGCTTCGTCAGCTGCTGAGTTGGTCACAGTGGAACCACGTGTGGTGGGCGGGAGGGTTTGAGGCACAGGGGTTTGGGTGGTGCCACCTCCAAACAGGAAGCAGACAATCGCATAGAAGCGGAGGCAGAGAATGGGCTGCAGGAGAGCTGAGCAAGGGGACAGACTGGGGACACTCAGCTTCCACATCCTGAAGCACAGACAGCTGGTCTCACACGCAGGCTGGGCAGCCACACCACCAAGAACCAGGGGCATGTCTGCAGAGCAGGCCTCAGGAGGTCCCAGCTGACCCTGCCATCGGCCCAGAAAGACCAAGGCTCAGGCTTTCCAGGGTTGGGCGCCTGTCCAGCCAGGTCCTGGGCCGAGCTGAGGCTCCCTGGCTGGCCTGAGAGGGAGCGATCGAGGCCAGGCCCAGCTGGGGCTTCCCCACTCCTCCCCACCTCCCAGCAGAGCCAGCTGGGCATAAGAAAAGAAGAGAAGCAAACCAAGAGCCCAGAGCATGAGGCTGGACCAGCCCTACACCACATGCAAAGATAGACTCAGCCTGCACCAAAGGCATGAATCAAGAGCTAAAACCACAAAACTCTTAGAAGAAAACACAGGGGGAGCCTCGTGACGCTGCGCTTGGCGGTGATTTCTTGGATGTGTTGCCAAAAGCACCAGCAACAGGAGAACAAGCAGATAAAGTGGAAAACAGGCCGGGCGCGGTGGCTCACGCCTGTAACCCCAGCACTTTGGGAGCCTGAGGCAGGTGGATTACTTGAGGTCAGGAGTTCGAGACCAGCTTGGCCAACATGGTGAAACCCCGTCTCTACTAAAAATACAAAAACTAGCCGTGCGTGGTGGTGCACGCGCATCCCAGCTACTTGGGAGGCTGAGGCAGGAGAATCGCTGGAACCAGGGAGGCGGAGGTTGCAGTGAGCCGAGATCATGCCACTGTACTCCAGCCTGGGCGACAGAGCGAGACTCCATCTCAAAAAAAAAAAAAAAAAAAAGAAAAGAAAAGGAAAGGAAAAGCATTTGCATATCAAAGGGCACTAACAGCGTGGTGAGAAGGTGATCCATGGAATGGCAGCAAATCACAGGTCAGACACGGGATGAGTGTCCGGATAGTAATCTACATATCGCCTAACACTCAGCAACAACAAAAACGATCATCCAAATTAAACACGGGTAAAGGACTTGAACAGACATTTCTCCAGGAAGATGTACAAATGAGCAATAAACAGAAGAAGATACTATCGGGGAAATGCAGATCAAAACCGCAAGGAGAGACCCCTCACAGCCATGAGCTCCGGGCAGGCAGGAAGATGCCTGGAGGGGAGTGGCCGGCTCCAGGCTGCCCCCAGAATTCCCCAGGTTCTGAGCCCGACCCTGGCACCTCACCAGGAGCACCGGAATGAGTGGAAAAGGCCGGCGGCCACCCCAAAGGGCCAGAGGGGGCCAGCGAGGGGTCTGCGACATGGAACCATTCTGTGCATCCAGACACAGGGGGACAATAGGGGGATGAAAGGTGGCCCCTAAAATTTACGTCCACCTAGAGCCTATGAACATGGCCTATTTGGAAAAATGGTCTTTGTAGATGTTATGAAGTTAAGGATCTTGAGATGAGACCATCTTGGATTACCCAGTGTGCCCTAAATCCGAGAACGAGTGTCCTTATAAGAGACAGGCAGAGGGAGATTTGGGGCAAAGAAGGAGGCCCCGTGACAACAGAGGCAGAGATCAAGTGATGTGGCCGTGAGCCAAGGAACACCAAGGGTTGTGGGAGCTGCCAGAAGCCACAGAGGTGAGGAGGCAGGCTCCCCCTTGGAGCCTCTGGAAGGAACTGGGCTGCTGATGCTGTGATTTTGGAATTATGGCCTCCAGAATGGCGAGAGAAGAAATGTCTGGTGTTTTGAGCCACCAGGTTTGTGGCACTCAGTGACAGCGGCCCCAGGAAACCACTACAGGGACCAGAGTCCCCACAGGGCCAAGCAGGAAGTGGGTGCAGGGCACGTGAGGCCAGGCCTCTCACCCTGGAAATGGAAAAGTGGAGCTGGAGAGGCTGAGACGGGACCGGTACCGCGCGTCCAGGGGTAAGAACTCCCAGGGAATGGCAGAGGCCATCGGGGACAGCAGAGCAAGGGACAGGAGGGAGGGGTCAGGGCTGAGGCACCAGCCTCCATGGGGCCTCTGCTCCCTGCCCACCGGTGACCCAGGGGCCCCCTAAGAGGAGCTGGGGTCTTCTCTGTGCCTCACTGCATCAGTGGACCCTGGAGACATCCAACAACAGCGTGGCGGAGCCCCCTCTAGGACCCCGGGCTTGCATTCACGACCACGCACAGATGTCCACGCCCCCTGCCTGTGGCTCACCCTCACGGCCTGTTCCCAGCCTCCCGGCCCCATGGAACTCCCCAGTGGAAAATTCCCTTCTTGGAGACTCTCTCCCTGCTGAAATACAAGCTCTTGGAATGAGATAAAACTGCTTAATTTGTAAAAGCCACAAAGCTGGTCCAGAACAAAAAAAAGCTCCGACCCTTGGCTGGAAGGAGTGGCCTGCCATGCCTTAGTGGCCAGTCACCGCTCCATGACTCACGCCAGCCCCGCTGACAAACCCTCCAGCACCTTCCCAGGGGAAGGCCGCAGCCCCCAGGGAGGGCGGGAGAGTCCCCAAGCCCCAAGCCCCGTTCACAAACCAGACTGGAGCCAGACACTGCCAGAGGAGGGATGAGTGGGCAGGTCTCAGGGCTCCCAGGGCTTCCCTGGGCCGGGCAGACAGTCATGGACACGCTAGGGTAGGACCACCCCCTCCCACAAACCCTTCCTGGGCAGCTGCAGGGCAGCCCGAGCTGGACACACCTCACACACCAGCCCAGTGGGGCATGGGGCACCCACAGCCACGTCTAGAAGTCAGCAGGCCGGCGTCTGCCAGGGTGGCCTCTGTCACACAGACACGGCGTCCTCCCCACAGCCCCTCCTCAGGCCAGAGCACACGTGGAAATCAGAGCAGCTCTCACAGTGCCATGCGGCCAGACAAAGCGGCATGAGCCACACCCTGAAAAGAGGAAGAGCCCCTCAGTGAGGGAAGAAGCGCCCAGAAAACTCAGGACATGCAAAAGCCCGCAGGAGGTGGGTGCACTGCCTGGGGGCCGGGCTGCTCCCACCCCTCACCTTGCAGATGACGGAACTGCGGCCCAGAGCTGCCAAATGGCTTGCTCAAGGCCACCCAGCAGGGACAGGAAGGGAACTCACTTCCCCAGGGACTGCTCGGGAGCTCAATAACAATTAAAGATCAGCTCTAAGTTCTGGCCAGGACGAGAACCTCGTCAGGGAAACAGCGAGGGGATCCTCGTGTTCATTCAGAAGGCAGCCAGTTTACAAGTGAGTTTTTTAAAATGTACGTTTTTTTTTTTTTTTTTGCAGGAAAACACATCTGAATGGGATTTTGCAGAAAGCATCTTTCATCAAGGCACAGCCCAAGGGGAGGTCCCCACTTCACCCCTGGCTGTGCTGTCCTCAGCCAAGGCCAGCAGGGATCAGAGTAGTCTCTGGGGCACAGCGCTGGCTGCTTTCAAAGAGTGTTTTGTTGAGTTCATGAAAAGCCCGTGTTTAGTGAGCCTGGGAGGGTGCCGCCACTTCCACCTCCCCAGGGAGCACCTCCCCAAACCACGCCTCTCTGCCCAGCTCTCAGATCCCCTTCTGGTCACCCATCTGGGCCTCGGCTGGATCATCTATAAAATAAAGGCCGAACCCGAGGCCCCCCGAGGCCCCTGCCAGCCAGGAGGGTGGTGACATCCTTCCGGGCTGGTGGCCAAGGAGGCAGGGGACCCACCGTCGTCTGCCCAGGCTGCCTGGTGGAGTGGCCACTCCGAGGACTGCTCCACTGTGCAGCCCTGGCAAAGGCCCCTCCCAGCACTCCCTGTCCTGCGGCTCCTGCTGGGCTGAGAGCAGGACACTAGGCCCCACACCCACCCATCCCAGTGGGCCTGCGCCCATGAGCTCAAACAGATAAGATGCGGTTTCATGGCCACTCGAGCCTTCTGCCCATCTCCCGTCCCCCTCCTGAGGTCCACTTGCCATGCCCAGCTGGGTGTGCTCAGTGACACGACACACACCGGCCCCACCAGTCCCAATGTCACATAAAGATGTGGCCCTGGGAGCTGTGGTGGAGTGGGACCACATGTCCTGCAGAGGAGCCACCAGGATGGGCCCCCCCCTCTCTCAGGCCTCTCAGGGACCTCCCAACGTACACGTAGTGGCAACCAACAGACCAGGGCCCAAGGCACTTAGGGAGTGACGCTCTTAGCACCCCCATGGCCCGTAGGTCACCTCAGAACACCCAAAGTCTACAGGGTGGCTCAACCACCCCAGATCTCCCATCTCTGGAATCAGAGGCATGAGTGGTGGAGACTGTCATCACTGCTGATTACCGATGATGGTGCTGGCCACGTGAGACGGCAGCCACGGCGCCTCGTGGGAGTGAAGGGACCAAGGAGGCTGAGCCTGGAACAGAGGGCCTGAAAGCTGGGGTGACTAAAGGCGGGGGAGCCCGCTTTCTCTTCATTTGTCAGTTCACACCCCAATGGGTCTGTGCCCGCTGCAAGGGGACTGCCAGAGTGAATGGCCCCACACACACACATGCACACACACGTGCACACACGCACGCACATACACGCCCAGCTCCTCTGAGCGCCGGGAGCTTCCCCCTCTATAATCAACTACTGGGAAGAAATGCTATTTTAGGTAGGAGACCGAGGCAGCCTTGAAGACAGACTTTGGCTGGAGGCAAAAAACAAACCACACAGTGGACAAACAAACCACCGGCCAGGTCTGAGCACCGCCGCCCCGGGGCCAGAGCCGGGGGGCAGGTCCCCCACGCCCTCCCCGGGTTTCAGCGCCAACAGCCTCAGCGTTTCACAGTGGCCATGACACACAAGAGTGCCACACTGGAAATGAAAGAGAAGTGAGAGCCGAGTTTAAATAAAAGCCAGGCTCAGGAGAGCTTTAGCTTGAGACGGCGATCCATCCCACAAGCTTGGAACCGTCAAAAAGAAAAGAAATATTTCTGTGAAAAATGAGCAAAAGCACCCCTTGCATGCTTATTTTCCCAAAAGCATAAAGCCCCAAGTCCAGGGCGGTGGGGGGTGGCCGGTGGGGAGGGGGCCGTCTGCCTACCTGAGATCCGGTCCCTCTCCATTCCGATGGATATATTTAGCAGCGGCGGGAGTCCCGGCGTCCCGCTCACAGGCGGCCTCCCCTTTCTCACCCCCGTCGCCCTCCCTCTCTCTGCCTCCTCCTCCTCCTCCTCCTCCTCCTCCTCTAAAAACACTCTTTGTCTGGTCTAATTTCTTCAATCTGTTGCAATCACGAATGCATCCGAATTACCACATTTCCATGTGCTGATCATATGTTTGTGCTCCAAACTGAAGTAGCATTGTCTCTTCGAAATGAGAGGAGAAAGGGAGCAAAGGAGAGAAATCCAAAAAGAAGAGGCAGGAGAGAGGGCCCGAGGCGGGCCCCAAGGAGTCCAGCAGCCCCAGGGTCTGCCTGCGCGGGTCCCGGCCGGCCGGTCTGCTCGGTGGCTGCAGAGGTCCCAAGCGTGGCTTCCGGCGGCCTCCTCCACCTCCTCCAGCCCCCGCCGCCCGAGGCTCACTGCTCCTTTTTAATATCCACTTGGAGATGCTTAACTTAGCCTCTTGGAAACCAACTCACAGAGTCAAATTCCTGGCGACTTCCAAAGTCTTTCATTTTCCCCGGCCCGCGATGCTACGATCTCCTCGGGTTTAAGCGTTTGAAAAGCCCAGTTCCTGCGTGCCTGCCTCGCCTTCCTCTGTCCCCGGCTGGCCCAGCCTTTCTTCACCCCGCACCCTGACGTGGCTGGGCGGGAGGAATGGCCGTGCCCTGGGCCAGTGGGCTGAGAAAAGGTTCTGGAGCACCTGCCCAGGAGGAACCCTGAGAAGTCACCCCACCTCCGTCCGGTTAGCCTGCGGTGGCAGAGGCAGTCGCCGTCCCCGCCCAAGCAGAGAGGGCTAACGAGATGGGGACTTCCTGAAAGATTTCCTACCACACACCCATGAGTCAGTAAGTCTCTGGCCGTCCCCTGGGAGGGAGCAAGTCTTCCTCTCTGGGAACTCGGGGCCCTGCTGGGGGATCAGTGCTGTTCCCCACTGTTCACCTGGGGTCCCCAGAGGCGGCTTACCTAGGGGGTCCCCCCCAGCACATGGTCAGGGTCCTTGCTGAGGCCAAAGGCTCAGCAGAGCAGGTGGTGGGAGGTGGGGGTGAGGGGGCTACAGGGTGGGTCCCCAGGGTGGGGATGGGGGCATCCTCTCTCTGTCTGTGAGCTTCACCTCAAGGGTTCATTCAAACCTGAGACAGAGAGGCCAGTTCTGTTTGCCCAAGCCTATTCAAAGAGAATGTGTGTTCGTGCCAAGGCTGAGAACTCAGGCAATCCCTCTGAAAATTCCAGATTGTTAGTTTCTGTTGAGAAAGGACGCGTGGCCTTCCTGCCTGGCCGCACAGGGCTGGCGTAAGACTGTCCTGCCCTTCAGACAAAACAGTTTCCAGCTTGTGCTGCTCCCAAGGCCCCCACACAAATTTCCAATATTTGCACCCCCGACCCCGTCACATCCCGCAGACCTCTGAGTTTACAGTCCCTGCCCCTAGGAGCCAGGTGAGTTCCCTGTGACCAGGTAAGGCCTATGCACAGCCCTCAGCTAGACGACAGAGCCAAAGGTCCTGAAATGCCACTTCAGGTCACAGTCCCATCCTCTCTCTGTCTGGGATAGGACCTCAAATGCAGTCTCCTTGGCAGAAAGGGCATCTTCTCGGGGGCCTGGGAGGACCATTCCCAGCCTTCTGAGAGACATCAAGTAATCAGCTCCTCCCAAAGAGCCTGGAGGACACCACACGAGCAGCCAGGCAGTGAGGGGAGGTGGAGACGGCCTCTCAGCCGAGGTGGGAGGCTGGGGAGGGAGGGAGGGATCACGGACACTACAGAAGGCTGAATCAAGGCCCCAGGGATATCACGTCCTACTCCCTAGACCTGAAAATAGGACCTTGTTTGGAACACGGGTCTTTGCATCTGATTCATTGTGGATCTTGCTGTGGGGAGAGCACCCCATCTGGGTGGTCCCTAAATGACGTCTCGCTGCTCACACAAGAGAGGGACAGAGGGAGATTTGACACAGACAAGGATGGCCAAGTGGAGATGCAGCCCAGAGAGATCTGAAGATGCTGGTGTTTAAGGTAAGGGCCATGTGGCCACGAGCCAAGGGATGCCTGCAGCCACCAGGAGCTCGAAGGGGCAGGTGACGAAGGCAGCAGTCCCCAGCCTTTTTGGCCCCAGGGACCGGTTTCATGGAAGGCAATTTTTCCACAGACCAAGGAGTGGGGAGATGGTTTTGGGATGATTCAAGTGCATTATGTTTATGATTTTATTTTTTACTTTTTGAGACAGACTTTCGCTCCGGGATTACAGGCGTGAGCCACCACGCCTCGCCACAAGCACACTATATTATTGTGCGCTTTATTTCTATTATTATTGCATCGCAATAGATAATGAAATAATGATACAACTCACCATCATGTAGAATCAGTGCGAGCCCTGAGCCTGCTTTCCTGCAACTAGACAGACCCATCTGGGGGCGATGGGTAACAGTGATAGATCATCAGGCGTTAGATTCTCATAAGGAGCATGCCACCTGGATCCCTCGCATGCACAGTTCACAATATGGTTCTCACTCCTACGAGAATCTGATGTCACGGCTGATGGGCACTGACGCGAGCAATGGGAAGTGACTGTGAATACAGATGAAGCTTCACTCTCTTGCCGGTCACTCACCTCCTGCTGCACAGCCCAGATCCTAACAGGCCACACACGAGGGCAGGAACCCATACCCTAGAGCCTCAGAGGGCTGTGCCCAGTGGACACCCTGATTTCAGCCTGGTGATCCTGATCTTGGACGTGTCGCCTGCAGAACTGTGAGAGGATGACTGGGTGTTGTCGTGACTCAGCCAGCTCGTGGCCTCTCATTACAGCAGCTGCAGGAAGCTGATCTGGGGCCACAGAGCGAGCCAGGCTCGGCCCGCTGGACCTGCTTTCTGTTATTCCATTTCTTCCTAAAACATTGTGTTAAGCCAGCCACTAACATCCACTGACTCCGACCGGCAGGAATCACAGAGGTTTCTTGGTTTCCTTCTTTAAGCCCTTTTCCAATTGTGAAATAATATTCCTTGTTGGTTTTTCTGATTATAAATGTAATATCTTCCGTTTATTGAGTTTAGAAACAACAGAAAAAGTATAAAGCAGAAACTCCAGCTGGGCAAGGTGGCACGTGCCTGTAATCTTAGCACGTCGGGAGGCTGAGGCGGAAGGATTGCTTGAAGCCAGGAGTTCAAGGCTGCAGTGAGCTATGATCGCACTACTGCACCTCAGGCTGGGTGAAAAGAGTGAGACCCTATCTCAAAAAAAAAAAAGGAAAAAAAGAAGAGGAAGAAAACCCTTTAACCTCACTCAAGACTCTGCATATGAACTCCAGCTGTGGGGCAGGGAAGCCCAGGAAGGCCTCCCAAGGCTCTGACCCAGCATGGCTGGCGGTGGGAATTTGAGAACAGGCCTGGGTGAGGGGGCCAGGCTGTGATGAGTTCATTCCCCAGCAGCCTCCCGCACGCCGTGCACACCGTGGGTTTCACGGCCAGGGCTGGAGCGCTGGCTGAGCACAGCCTTGACCCCCGGCATGGTTTGGCCTGAGGTCCATCTCCCCTCCGTGCCTGAAAATCCAAACGTTCTGGCCCAGGCAGGGGGATCACTTGAAATGGAAAACCTGGCAGCACCGATCTCTAGAGAGGCCAGAGTTAGTCATGAGCCGGCTCGGAGGAGTGCAGATGTGGGGTACGGCCAGTGGAGGGTGGGGGAAGCAAGGGGCCAACCCCTCAACGCTCACGGGGTCTCAGCCTCCATGTAAGCTCTAAGGGGGCACCTCACCACCAGCGCAGACCCAAGCCCCGAGGTGGGTTCCCCCACCGTCCCTCCCTCCAGAGGAACACTGAAGAGGTTTCTGTGGTTATGTAAAACGTTATCCCTGTCTCAGATTCAGAGGCATATTTGCATACTGAACGCACTGAGTAATCTTGCAGTCAGGGGGCCGGGCTTGCTTTAACACACCTTCTCCCAAATTGTACCAAAGGTTGCTATCCCGGGAAGACAGGGCCCTCAGGGCCACAGCTTTGGGAAACTCTGGTTGTGCCAGCCCGTGAGCCCAGCTCCCAGCCACCCCAGACTGCCCACATCTTGGAGTGGGCACTGTTAACCAAAAGCCCCTTCCAGACAGTCCTCAGGGTGGCACCTCTGTTCTTCACCCCCCATAGACCCCTGGCCACTTTTTTACGACGTCAGCCTCACTGGTTCACAGCTCCTCTTAACCGCAGAGTGGGGCACAGCGGGCACAGGCTAGGCCTGGCAGGGTGGGAAGGAAGAGCGAAGGCCACTTTGTCTCCAGTGGCACTGGCTGGGCTCTGGAAAGCCTGGAACCCACAGAAAGGAAGGCAGTGTCACGCTCCACCCACCTTGTCTCAGCCCAGGGGAATCTGGTAGAAAGAAGTTAGGTGGCTGTTCTCTACTCTCTGGCTTGGCCTAGGAACTGCTTCTTTTTCAAGACTCTATCAAATGCCTCCTGCATTAGGAAGCCTTCCCTGGTTGCCCCCTCCACTCCTGTACTGTCCCAGAACACGGCCCGGCCCTCACAGACAATCCTGACATCAGAGCCTTCTCGGTAGAGATTTACTCCTCCGTGGAAATTTATACTCCAAACTGAAAATGTGTGCAGACTAAACCCCTGCTCTCACGTGACACGGAAGTAAAAGCTACGGGTCATCTTTCCCCACCCTTCTCACATCAATCTGGGCTCCATAGGGGCCCAGTCAGGGTCACGTCCAGTTCAGCCACCCCAGGCACACCATCCTGGGCACCAGCGCCTCTGTCCCCTTCCACGAAGCACAGCTTCATCCCCCAGTACCCAGGTGGGAGGGGACATATGCCAGGCACTCCCCAGGGTGGCCTGTGCTCCCTACATCAGGCCAGGAGGTCCTGGGGCTGGTCAAGCCATCCAGGAAAGGGAGCAGGTGGTCCAGGTGATGCTGATGTGGGCAACAGGGACCTTTGGGAAAGGGGCTTCATCCAATCAGCCTCACCCTGCTCCAGGTGCATACACTGGGGAAGGGTCCTGCACAGAGGCGGAGAGAAGGCACCACGGGCTGAAAGGACACTTTTTGATGCTGCAGGCTGAGATTTGCTGCCATCTGCCATGTCCCCTCACCTAATGGAGGTTAGCAAATCCTCCATGGTGAGTACCAAGATATAGGGGATGCACAGCCTCTCAAAAAGGTGACTTTTCGGCCAGCCATGGTGGCTCATGCCTGTAATTCCAGCACTTTGGGAGGCCAAGGTGAGTGGATCACACAGTCAAGAGATCGAGACCATTCTGGCCAATATGGCAAAACCCTGTCTCCCTAAAAATACAAAAAATCAGCTGGGCATAGTGACAGGCACCTGTAGACCCAGCTACTCAGGAGGCTGAGGCAGGAGAATAGCTTGAACCCGGGAGGCAGAGGTTGCAGTGAACTGAGATCACATCACTGCACTCCAGCCTGGCGATAGAGCAAGACTCAGTCTCGAAAAAAAAAAAAAAAAAAAAAAAGTTACTTTTCCTGCCGGGCATGATGGCTCACACCTATAATTCCAGAACTTTGGGAGGCCAAGGTGGGAGGATCACTTGAGGCCAGGAGTTCAAGACCAGCCTGTATAACATAGAGAAATCCCATCTCTACCAAAAAAAAACCAAAAAAAACAAAAAGGCAGGGCACCGTGGCTCATGACTGTAATCCCAGCTACTTGGGAGGCTGAGGCAGGAGAATCGATTGAACTCAGGAGGCAGAGGCTGCAGTGAGCCGAGATCACACCACTGCCCTCCAGCCTGGGCAACAGAGCGAAACTCCACCTCAGCCTCCAGAAGCACTGGGATTACAGGCATGGGCCACCACGCCTAGCCTGCAAACATTTTTTGTTTTTTAGAATTAGCCAGGCATGGTGGCCCACAACTGTAGTCCCAGCTACTTAGGAGGCTAAGGCAGGAGGATCCCTTGAGCCCAGCAGATCGACGCTGCAGTGGGCTACGATCACACCACTGCCAGCCTCAGCGACAGAGAAAGACCCTGTCTCAAAAGAGAGAGAGAGAGAGAGAGAGAGAGAGAGAGAGAGAGAGAGAGAGAGAGAGAAAGAGACTTTTCCATTCATTTCCCGCTCATCCTCAGACTCAACCACTGAAGTTTGCTTCCCTGAATTAAAAATGAAAGAGCTCTGTCCCAGACTCCCCCCTGCTGGCCCTGCTACTGTACCTGCCAGCAGAGCCGGCCAAGACCCTCCAGGCTGGCCCCAGCCTGGCCCGCCTACAGCCTCCCAAGCAAGACGGATTCCCAGGCTGAGGCCAGCTGCATTCCTCTCCGGAATCTTTCTCCACTTTTTATTGTGCCTCAAGCTTTGGCTGTTCCTAAATAAATACAATCCAGCTATCTCTGCCCTTGGGGCCGCTACAGGGTTTACTGGTGCAAACCGCCTGGGCAGGCCTGTTGCCTTAGGAGTCCTTCCAGGTCAGCGTGGAAGAAAACCAGGACAACGGGAAAAGCAGCCCAGACGGGCCCAACTCCACCCTCACAGCCTCGTGCTCAGCCATCCGCCTGGGCTATAGCCTGACGGGAGCCGGAGCTGGCGCTCCATTCCTAGAGGGGGCCCTCGACTGCCCTTGCAGACAGAGGGAGGTCTAGGGGTGCGGAGGCCAAGGGCTCTTGCAGGATGTCCCAGGGCCCCTGAGTTTAAGCTTCTCCGCAGCCAATGGGAAACTCCCCCAAGAGCAGGTGTCTTTCCTCCTGCCCACTCAGTAGGTGCCCAGCGGTCGTTCGCTGGATAAACAATGAATTTGTGGATCCAAAGTGAAGATGATCAAAACCGGCGCCGCCCCATAGAACTTTCCGTAATGATGTCAATGTTCTGTATCTACCGTGGTCAATATGGCAGCCACATGTGGCAGTGAACGCTTGCCATGTGGAAGGGCTACCAAGCCACAGAGTTTCGAATTTGTGTTAAATAATTTAAACTTAAATAGTTGCAAATGCCTAGTGCCTAGCAGGTTACACAGACCCTTTTTGTCACCTTCTTCTCCTCCCTGGAGACACTGCATTTGCCATCAATTTCTTACCCAGGAGGCAAACAGATAAAAGCTACTCTTCAGCCAATGCAAAAGAAAGCCAATATTTGCATTCTAAGCTAGTTTTTTGGCCAATTCTCCCCAGCGTTTCCTATCAAGGTCAGTCCAGCGATATTTCCTGACTGCCTGCCACGCACCAGGGGAGCATCCCACCCAGCTCTGGTTGGAGGCTGTGGAGGACACGGAAATAACCAAGGCCGAGCTGATAGAAGGGGTGTGGCAGCTTGACCCAAAGTCACCCTGAGCCAGCTGGGCCCAGGAGCATGGAAGCCCTGCTTCCCAGAGGACAGTGGCAGAGCCCATCCAGGGAGGCCTGGGCACTCACAGCCGGGAGCGCAGAAGCAGGGGCTCCAGGCTGGAAAGCAGGATCAGGGCCAGGCTGGGAGGCAGCACAAATCCATACTCGAGGCTTAGGGGGAAACTAAGGACTCTGTAAGTAAGAAGACCAGGCCCAAGCCTGTTGTAAATGACCGGGTGAAGGGATCCTATCACCCGGTCCCTCGCACGGAAGAGGGAAGTGGTCATCGTCCTCTAAATGTTGACTGTGGGCAGGAAGGAGCCACAGCAGGGCAGGGGTAAGGATGACGGCACCCACTGGTCCAAGGAGGGATGGCGGAGGCCCTACCAAGACATGGCCATGACCAGGGGCAGCCTGGCCAAGGGCCAGTGTGGGGAAGGCGAGTTGTTGAGACCTTGGCAGCCTGTTGACCTGGAGGTGCTGGGGAGGCAGAGGTCAAGGTCAACTCTGAGATTTCCTGCTTCTGAACTAGGCTGGGTGACAAGGCTGACATCAGAGAAATAGAGGAACAGCGGGTGCCCATGGGTGAGAGAGGAAATGACGAGCTAGGGGTGCCTGCCAGACCAGCTCCTTCCACGTGGCACATTTTTGTCTGCACAGCTGGGCATGGGGCACCTGTTTGTCCAACACAGCTACTTTGTGCACTGAGGCAATGTGGCACGGTGCCCTGGGGAAATATCAAGGTGGCACTGCACAGGCCCCACCCTTCTCGCACTTTCTGTCTCCTGGGGATGGTGGCAGTTAAACAATAAGTGACAGCCAATTGTCAGGAAAGTCAGGCTCAGATTCACCGGTGGAGCAAGGCACTTCTTTCGGAAGAAGCGTGCAAGCTGGCATAGGAGGAAGGGAGGGAGCGAGCGCCAGCCCAGGGGGACCCCGGCAGGGCTCTTTTCACACCTCCCTGTGCAGGCGTCCCCTGTGGGGGCAGAGACACTGAGGCTGCAGTGCTTGAGGGAGACTTTCTGTGGGCGGGGGCTGTCCATCCACAGCGGTCACGTGGGGAGGTGCCGCAGTGTCCTGTGGCTGCCATAATGAAGGACCACAAGCTGCGGGCCTTGAAAAAATGGAAGCGGTTCTCCTCCAGGGCTGGAGGCCAGAGGTCCAAAATCAAGGTGTCAGCAAGGCCACACTCCCTGGGAAGGCTCTGGGATGGGGTGGGGGTCCTTCCTTGCCTCTTCCTGTGCTCCCCCTGACCTGGGGCTGTGTCACACCACCATCTGCCGCTGACTTCCTGTGGCTCTTCCCAGTGTGGCTGTGGCCTCTCTACTCGTTTTAAGGAGGCCAGTCATTGGATTTAGAGACCACCCTCATCCAGAATGACCTCATCTCAAGATCTTTAGCTAATCCCATCTGTAAAGACCCCATTTCCAACTTCCAGGTCACATTCTGAGGTTTTTAGTGAACATGAGTTTGTGGGGGACACAGTTCAACCCAGGACAGAAGGGATGGTGGGGGCTCTAGGGACGAGGCCGCAAATCCCAGAGGTGTTGGAAGGAGAAAGAGCAGGACCCAGCGACACAGGATGTCAGGCAGAGGAGTCAGCTCCAAGGACCCCAGCGGGGACTGAGGAGGGCCAGAGGGAGGGAAGCTCGGACACCATCAAGGTGAAAAGCTCTGTGCGCTGTGGGAACCAAGCAAACATTGGCTGGATGCTTGGTCAAGAAGGCGGCTGCCAGAGGCTGCCCAAGGCGCAGAAAGTGGGCAGATGTGGAAAGCAAACTGGAAAGCCGCTCAGAAGGGTGCAGTGGTTAACATCTAGAAGGGCTGAGGACCACATCCCCATAGCCTGGCAGATCCACCTAGGGAAACACATGCATTCCCGGCAGCACTAGTAACAGAGAAGACCTTCGGCGATGTCACCAGTGGGCCACAGGGCAGGAAAACTCTGCCTCCCCACACAGAGGAACGCTCACCAGCTGCCAAAATAAATGGACCAAGCCTACATGGATCCACACGGATAAGCCTCACGCCCTCACGCTGCGGGCACGAGCAGGGCAGCCATGGACTCCAGTCAGGCACCAAGGACGCGATGCTGACGACGGCATTCACGAGGAGACCTAGGCTGTTCAGACACACGATGCTGACCACCGTATTCAAGAGGAGACCAGGCCAGGCACGGTGGCTCACACTTGTAATCCCAGCACTTTGGGAGGCTGAGGCAGGTGGATCACCTGAGGTCAGGAGTTCGAGACCAGCCTGACCAACATAGTGAAAGCCTATCTCTACTAAAAATACAAAAAAAAAAAAAAAATTAGCCAGGTGTGGCGGTGGGTGCCTGTAACCCCAGCTACTTGGGAGGCTGAGGCAGAAGAATCACCTGAACCCAGGAGGCGGAGGTGGAAGTGAACCAAGATAACGCCGCTGCACTCCAGCCTGGGTGACAGAGCGAGATTCTGTCTCAAAAAAAAAAAGAAAAAAGAAAAAAGGAGGAGACCTAGGCTGCTCAGACACACCACTGTGCAGCACAGACATGCCTGCCGGGGGCCAGATCCCAATCCAAACGGGTGAGCACCATGGCAGGAGCGGGGCTGGGGTGGAGAGGGTGACCCAGGGCTGTGTCTGCACCTGCAGTGTCTCACTCCTTAAGTGGGGTGGTGAGTACACAGGTGTTTTGTTATCTATGTTTTTTTGTAGGTCTAACAATTCCACTTTTTTTTTTTTTCTGAGATGGAGTCTCACTCTGTCACTAGGCTAGAGTGCAGTGGCATGATCTTGGCTCATTGCAACCACTGCCTCTTAGGTTCAAGTGATTCTCCTGCCTCAGGCTCCTAAGTAGCTGGGACTGCAGGCACCCGCCACCACACCCGGCTAATTTTTGTATTTTTAGTAGAGACAGGGTTTCACCATGTTGGCCAGGATGGTCTCGATCTCTTGACCTTGTTATCCGCCCACCTCAGCTTCCCAAACAGCTGGGATTATAGGTGTGAACCACCGTGCCTGCCCAACAATTCCATTTAAAAAAAAAAAAAAAAAAAAAAAACAGGAGAGAAAGTATGTGAACTGACCAAAGGGTTGATCATGGTGTCATTTAAGCTCTTGCCAGAAATGTCATCCCTGGCCCAGTCCCAAACACAGCCTTGAGAAGAGCCTTTATCCTTCTGGGGAGGGCAAGGGTCCCAGACACAGGCGATCAGCCAGATGTGCATCTACAGAGAAGCTGGGCTGGGAGCACGGGAGAGCAGACGGTCATCTGGGGAGACTCGAGATGCTGGGGCATCTAGGAATGAACTCCTGCCTGGAGCAGGGTCCTAGCAGCAGCGAGGCAGGGAGAAAGACAGAAGCAAGATGAGGAAAGGGTGTCTCAGGCCAGAGGCCACAGAGGCCCACAGAGGGAGGACTCCATGTGTCAGCAGGCAGTCCCACACAAACCCAGATCACCAGTTTGCAGCCTTGGGCTTCAGCAAATTATGCCTTAGGCTTCCAAGCTGAGCCATGATCACAGCTGCCAAGTGCTGACGGCACAGAACTGGTCGGTCTAAGCAAAGGGAAGTAACCGCCGGAGGAGGCTGCGTCCACGAAGCCCAGGGTGCCAGGGTCCCAAGATGCAACCCCCAAAAGCACTGAGGACCCTCCCTGCCCATTCCAGAAGCTGGCCAGTGAGAGGGAGGGAGATGGAGAGGCAGATCAGCTCTGGAGCTGGAGGAAAGCTCCCCAGAAACACACCAGCGGCTGGGCTGCCCAGTGGTTAGTACCCAACATGACTGTGATGGGCGGAACCCTTTTAACCACGGCGGTGAATCACACAGCTGCCCAGGGGCCTCCAGCCAGAGGATCACCCCACTCTTCCCACATACAGTCCCATCCTGTACTGCAAGGGGCCTCACACGCATTCACGGGGACACGGCAGCCCTCATATCCACACGAGGTCCCACGTCACCCACATGCACAGGCCACCTCCTCTGCCCCCACTACCTGTAAAAAGCCACCCTCTCCACCCTCCAGGTGTGGGGGTGCACAGCCCACAGGCACTGCATCCGCCTGTGCAGGTCGGACTTAGGAGGGGTCTGTGCTGGCCCCACTGAAGCAGGTTCAGGATCAGAAGCAGGCTTTGGGTCCCAGGGAGCCACCATGGTCTGGAACTGTTCAATTTCATAACCACTAGCCACACACAGATATAATTAGAAATCCATTTAAAATAAATAAATTAAATAATTCTATACAAGTAAATGAGTGAATAAAATAAACATTTATACTTCAGGCCTGGTGTGATGGCTCATGCCTGTAATCCCAGCACTTTGCGGGGAGATCACCTGAAGTCAGGGGTTCGAGGCCAGCCTGGCCGTCCCTACTAAAAATACAAAAATTAGCTGGGCGTGGTGACACATGCCTGTAATCCCAGCTACTTGGGAAGCTGAGGCAGGAGAATCACTTGAACCCAGGAGGGGGAGGTTGCAGTGAGCCAAGATCATGCCACTGCACTCCAGCCTTTTATCTAGCCTGGGCGACAAAGTGAGACTCCATCTCATTTAAAAAAAAAAAAAAAAAAAATTATACCTTGAGTGTGCAATAGACCCGGTGGCTAAGTGGCTACCATACAGGGTGGTGGGGTGGGGGCGTATAGAACAGATCCAGCATAACAAAAGGTTCTATTGACGGGGCTGGTCTAGAGCATGGGATTGGTGGCTCCAGATGGGCACATGTCCTTGCTCTCGTGGTTGCTTTTGCTGGCAGGACAGCTGTCCCACCTGGTCCTGAAGGCAGCCCTGGTCCACAGGTGCTCTATTTGTGTGGATCTCACTCTGAGCTCTGGGTCTGTATCCTTCAGTAACTTTTGTCTCCTCTAGAATGGCCACTCCATGAAGCCACAGCCCCTGCCTGTCTGCCACCATGTCTGCCACCATGATGGCAGCCGGGGCCTGTCCCCAGTTGGCCCCCAGCATGTATGCACAGATGACCTCGCCATCTCCACCCTTCTCAGAGCTCCTCATCTCCTAGGGGAGGTGAGTCCCTTCATCTCTGCGACCCATCATCCTCTCCAAATAGAAAGGCCACTAGATGGGCACATGTCCCAGCCTGGCTGCTGGAAGTGACAGCCAAGAACAAAGTAGGCTCCCAGGAACAGAAGCATTTACCCAGGAACAGAAGCATTTATCACAGCCACACTTGGGTCAGGTGAGGGAGATCGGAGACACCAGTGAGGAGAAGACGAGGCACAGACGCAGCCCCAGGGGCAAGGGCTGGAGGCAGAGCCCCTGACCTCTCTGTCCCACTCCCACTCCTCTCTGTCCCACCAGGCTGCACCTGGTGGTCGGTAGGGTCCCTTCCAAGCCTATGAGCTGTAACTCCTGTCCTGAATGGCCAGCCCCAGAGCTCTGATTGGGGGTGCATCGTTGCTTCCACTCCCTACTGGTTAGTGTGGAAAATTTCCAAACACATGGAAAAAGCAGAAAGAATAGCACAGTGACCACTGCCAGAGACCCACTTCCTTCCTAGATAACACTGGCCAGATTTGCGCTATCCTGTGAGCATTGTCCATCCTGCAAGGTTGCAGGAGCCCACAGACACTGAACCGGCACTGAGAGGCCACAGTCAAAGCCAACTGGCCATAGCACGCCTGTCCCCTTAGCACCTCAAACCAGACCATCCGGCCCTATCTATCTTCTCTCTGCTGTCCCCCACACACGAGCCTGCTCCCTGAGCCTGGGGGTGGCTGCCCCTGCCCCTACAAGAATCATCTCCAGCAGAGCAGCGTCGACAGGCCTGGAAGCCACCTAAGTCCGAAGCCGTCAAAGACAGCATCTCCCTGGGAGACGGGCAAGTGGCCCCATTCATCCAGGGAGGCCAGGTGGGAAGGCAGGTCCCGGACCAGAAGAATGAAGAGGCCCAGCACAAACATGCCCATAAGCTGGGACCAGGGCGGAACGAGCCACCTACCTGGGCCACTGGGGTCACCAAGCCTCCGGAGCCGGCCACTGGAGGTCCGCGTGCCTCCTAAAGACAGAGACAAAGGACAAAGGTCACACAAGGCCACTGTCGCTCTCCCTCCGGGTAGATGGTTAACACCAGGAGTGTCCTCGCCTTTGCTCCTGCTGTGAGCTCCAGAGCCAGAAACGGGGCCTATCTGGGGGCAGAGGCCCTACTCCCCCACGTAACCCTGGGCCCTGGAGGGTTGACAGCCGCTGCTGTCTGGGTGCTGGCAAGGCTCTGGGCCAAACCTTTTCACACATCCTCCCTGAAGCTCCCTGCCCCCATTTTGCAGATAAGGAAGCTGGGTCTCCACAGAGTGTCACTTGCCCGCAGCCACGTGGTGAACAGGAGCTGCACACAGACGAGCCCACGCCCGTCAGACTCCAAACTGGGCCGCGCCCAAGCGTGTCTCTGCTGGATAGGGAGTGCATCCTTCCTCCAGGTCCACCTGTCTTATGAACTGGAGTTTCTCTACACCAGGGTCTACAAATCACGGGCAGTCCTGACCGAGCCCACTTCACTCCCCGGATTTGGGGATGGAGTGAGACTAGCTGTTTTCTCCTTCTGCTCCAGTTGGGAACAAAAACAGAGCCTTAGATTAATGCAGCCTCCCGCGGCACGCGCTCCCTCCGCCCACACACAGGCCTTGGCCCAGGGCTGCTCGTTGGAGAGGCTCAGGGCAGGCAAGTCCTAACTCGAGGAGATTTGCCAAGGTGCTAAGCCGAGCAAACCCAAAAGGCTGCCAGGAAGAGTAGCCCTGGGAGCACAGGCGGCCACCCTACTGCTGCAGAGCACGGCACTCTCGGGGTGTTCCCTGGACAATGCCATGTAGCCACCCTTCAGAGAGCTGCAGGGACACCCAACCAGCCCAGCCCCACCAAAATAAGATAAGAGACCAGAGAGACCCAGAGACCTCCCTGCAGCCTCCACCATCCGATCACCATGCTGGCTGCTGGTCAAAGGTGCCAGTTCCTCCCTGGAGCCCTGCAGAGAGGCTCTCGCAGCATCCATCCACCCATTCACCCACCGATTTACCCCATCCACCCATCCATCCACCCACCCATGCATCCATCCGTCCACCCACCCACCCATACATACATCCATCCGTCCACCCACCCATCCATGTACCCATCCGCTCACTCATCTACACCATCCACCCATGCATCCACTCACCCATCTACCCACCCATCCACCCACCCATCCACTGACTCGCCCATCCACCCACTCATCTATTGATCCACCCATCCATCCACCCATCCACCCATCTACCCATTCACCTACTCATTCATTCATGCACCCATCCATCCATCTATCCATTCAACCATGGACCCCATCCATCCCACCACCCCTCTACGTATCCATTCACCCATCTACCCCATCCACCCAACCCACCCATCCAGCCCTTCACCCACCCACCCATCCACCCACCAATCCACCTATCCATCAACCCATCCACCCATCATCTATCCATCCATTCATCAACCCATCCACCCATCATCCATCCAACCATCCATCCATCAACCCATCCACCCATCATCCATCCATCCATCCATCAACCCATCCACTCATCATCCATCCTTCCATCCATCCATCCATCCATCCATCCTTCCATCCAGTCCACACCCCACTCCTAAGCTGTGACCAGATGGAAACAGCTGCAGCCAGCTCATTTCTAAGAGCTGAGGCAGAGTGACCTACACACCTGGCCTTTGTGTCCAGCTGCCCAGGCATGTACCCATGTTCCATAACTACAGGACACCAGACTCAGCAACTGGCAGCAGAAGGGGCACAGTGTGTCCTTCATGGAACTGGTATCGACAAGGTACCCGTCTCTACTAAGTCTGAGCTTCTCTGGTGCTGGGGGGAACCCCAAGATGTGCCCCAATTTTAGTCGATCCCACCCTTCAGGTAAAGCAATGCCGTGAGAAACGCGTGTGGCACAAAGAGGGCATGGGAACTGATGCCCGGAGTAACCAGTGAGGCTTCACCGGGGTGATGAGGACCAAGCTGAACCTTGAAGGAGGGGCCAGAGGACGCTGAGCAGGGACAGCCACTTCTGCTTGCGAGGGTCTGATGGCAGGCTGCGAGCTGTCCCTTAGCTCCGATTCATTCAACCCACAACCCCAGCCAGCAGGTGCTCCCACCCCATTTCACAGAGGAGGAAGTGAGGCTCAGGGCTGGGCAAACTGCCCAAGGTCATAGAGCTGCGGAATTCACCTCCAGCACCCCCAGCCTGCCCCAGCCATGTCCGTGACCTCACCCAGCATCCTCCTCTTGGCGCCAGCTCACTCTGCTCACTTCTGAGCAACAAAAACCCCACAAGGAAAACCCAGGGGTTCCCAGCCAGCCCCTCCAGACAGAAAGGCTGACCTCGGCGCAGATCTCCAGGAGACGGGGATGGAGGGGCCAACATCTGCCTCCCAGAAACGACAGCCCCCTTAAGACCAGGAGAGACGGCCCCGAGTGCGGCTCTGGTGGGCTGCCCGGGGCCAGGAAGGGAGAGGAGCCAGGAGGACGATGAACTCTGTTCCCAAGGCTGCTGAGCGGCATACAATGAGCCTGGGTCCCTCCAGCCCCAGCTAAGCTCACTTCCATGTTGGCTGTGAGCACCCCCTTCACACGCCTGACTGGGAGCCGCACCGAAATAACACGCATGGGGTCACTATCCCCTGTTCCACACGTCCCCACACACACACCGTCAGTGCCCCACTGGGACGTCCTGCTGTGCGGGGCTGAGAGTGAACCACAGCTGTGGCTATAAATCCAGCACACTCCACTATGGAAACAACGGGGGTGAGGAGTGGCCAGCCCAGCGGAGAACAGGCCACATGTTCCTGAGGATGGAGTCACTTCCGGCTGAGACATCTCTGCAGGGGATGCCCTGTCCTCCTCCCTGGGCCAGATGGACACCACCCCTGCCCTCTGCCCTCTGCCGCTGGGCAAAAGTAAAACAGAAGAGGTTCCATCCAGGTTAAACAGCCCAGGGCATCTCATCCCTAGGAAATGTGCTGGCCCGCTCTGCCAAACCCAGCATGGGGGTGCAGAAACGGTGGGGAAAACAGCATCTGTCTCAGATTTCTTAGGTGGACTTTTTGTTTTATTTACAGTGTTTATTTTTCTGATTGCCCAAAACGGACATCTGGTGCCTGGCAGCCCTTGGCACAGAGAAGATGCAAAGCAAACTCTGCTCATAAGAAGGGGGCGAGAGCAGCCTGAGCGCCCCCTGCTCTTGAACAAACTGCCAGGCTCAGCGCAGCCACTGCCCCCACCATCGTTCCCGGGAAGAGACCTCTGGCCACGAGCAGCTCCAGTTCAGCTCCTTGCACCTAATTATTCAGGCCTGTGTCTGAATCCAGCAAAGAGGTAGCTGGAGAAGCCTCCAAGACATCTAACGATTCCATGGCTCCAGTTGAGAACTGAGTTATTTTTATGTGATTTTAAAATAAAACATACTCAGAAGGAGAGGAGATGATTGAAATCTAGCTGTCTGGAGTCATCCCACAGTATTTGAGTTTTGAGAGGCAAAGGAGGCAGGAGAGCCTGGAGTCAGAGGATCAGAATTCGAAGGCAGACCTTGCCAGGCCTCGCTGTGGGCCTGAGAAATGACTTCTGTTTCCTGAGTCTCAGTTTCCTTGGGGACGGAGATGGTGCTTACCCACAGGTTATTCAGAGTAAATGGGGTCCCAGAGTCCAAGCACAGTGCCTGGCACAGATTAAAACTCAATAAGTGATATTGTTGTTGTTTTTGAGAGGGAATCTCACTCCGTCGGCAGGCTGGAGTAAAGTGGCACGATCTCAGCTCACTGCAACCTCCGCCTCCCAGGTTCAAGCAGTTCTCCTGCCTCAGCCTCCCCCGTAGCTGGAATTACAGGCCCCTGCCACCACGCCCGGCTAATTTTTGTATTTTTAGTAGAGACGGGCTTTCACCATGTTGGCCAGGCTGGTCTTGAACTCCTGACCTCAGGTGATTCCGCCTGTCTCTGCCTCCCAAAGTGCTGGGATTACAGGCATGAGCTACCATGCCTGGCCAGGGAGTTCTCTTAGTGGGCTTTCCCCAATGCATGTAATTTGGGGAGCCTAGACAGCAAAAAAGCCATAGAGCATGAAAATATTTTATTTGTTTATTTTCAGAGATGGGGTCTCAGGTAGCCCAGGCTGGTCTCAAACTCCTGGTCTCAAGCAATCCTCCCGCCTCGGCCTTGAGCTGGGATTACAGGCACGAGCTGTCACGCCAGCTATGTTTTCTTTTACCCGGGTTTTTATGCTAGGATCCGGTAAGTCACACAGTGGAAATGTTTAAACGGGCACTCAGAATCTGAGGAGACCCTATTTGATGTATCGTTGTTGTTAAGGATCTCGAAATGTACCTGCCACCCTGGCCTTCTCAAAGGTCACTTCAGATCCTTCAGACCCCACGCGTGATCCAAGACAGCCACTCCAAACCCCTCTGGGGTCTTGAATAGACCAGACTTCTGAACCCCTGGGCAGAGCAGGGATGGGGCTCTCTCAGAGGACAGTGACACTGTCACACCCCTGCTCTGCCCTTGTGCTGACAATGAATGAGGCCTGGGCAGTTTCTTCCCTATGGAAAGTCACCATTTTCTCAAAAGGAAGCTTTTTAAGACGAGACGTTATGAAATCTCCTTGTGCATAAATATCCCTTTTCAATAATGACAAGAAGTCATCTACAGAAAAGAATCTATTTCCAACTTTTTAACTGAAACTCCTGCGAGAGGCCGGGTGCAGTGGCTCAGGCCTGTAACCTCAGCACTTTGGGGGGCCAAGGTGGGAGGACAGCTTGAGGCCAGGAGTTGGAGACCTGCCTGACCAACATAGTGAGACTGCATCTCTATTAAAAAATAATAATAATAAAAGTTTAAAGAGCTCCTGAGAGAGCCCTTGGGGAAAGCTGGGCCATGGCGACCCTCAGCCGGGTCATCCCTGCCTCCCCCATTTCCCTGTACCTCCTTCCCACTTCGAGCCTGGGGTGGGGGCGTCCAGGATACACAGGCTTCACTCCCCACTCCCTTTTTCTGAGGCTCAGTTTGCTTACAGGAGCTGTGAAGGGCTGGATCAAAGTCAAAGGTTTAAATTCCAGACTTATCTCTGACAACTAAAATACTCAAGCTTATCTCCAGAGGAAGCTGAGATAGGAAACAATGGGCACCTCCCTCTTCTCCTCCCCTCTGTCCTTGGCCTCCACTACCTTCAGGGTATACCCTGAAGAGGTGTACCCTAAAGAGGTACACTGGGCACCAGGCCCTCCTGGCCTTGCCCTCACCTCCCCATCCCCACCCCCACCCCACCCACCTCATAAAACAACCTTTCTCCAACCTGGGGCTGTGGATTAAAGTCAATTTATTTATCCACAAGGTGAGCAACCCCCTTGCCATGGGAACTTGCTTCTACAGGAGAATGAACACTGCAGAAGGTGTTATTCTCAGCAGAACAGCACCTGCCAGCCGGGCGCGGTGGCTCACACCTGTAATCCCAGCACTTTGGGAGACTGAGGTGGGTGGATCACCTGAGGTCAGGAGTTCAAGATCAGCCTGGCCAACATGGTGAAACCCCATCTCTACTAAAAATACAAAAATTAGCTGGGTGTGGTGTCATGTGCCTGTAATCCTAGCTACTCAGGAGGCTGAAGCAGGAGAATCTGGGAAGTAGAGGCTGCAGTGAGCCAAGATCATGCCACTACACTCCAACCTGGGTGATAGAGCAAGGCTCTGTCTCAAAAAACAACAGCAAAAAAAAGAACAGCACCCTACCTCAAGGCCAGGGGTCCCAGCCATCCCCCCCGGAAAGTGGAGGGGGTGCTTGTGGCCCACCAGCTCCTGTGAGAAGGATAAACGTCTACCTACCTACAAAACGCCAACCAAAGGAGGCAGCATACTGCTTCTGGTGCAGCGTCCCTGGCCTCTGTTTGGGGTGGGGAGAGGATTAGGGGGGCTGGAACCCAAAAATGGCCCATGGAGGTGGCCCCTCTCTTGATGACCAGCCCCTGTCTTGGTGGCAAGCTGCCAATGCTATCTGGCCCCCAGGTTGGGGAAGGTGAGATCAGCTCATGCCTGCCCAGGGCCTTGCTCTACCTGCACAGACAGCAGATGCCTGCCTCCCAGATGGCCCTGCACATCACAGGGCATCAGTGCCAGCTAAGGACCCACAGAGCTTCCTTGCAAAGTTTTACCAGTGGGCATCGGGACTCTGGGTTTCACCCATGTAGGGTTCCCATATAAAACACAGGATGTTCAGTTAAACCTGGATTTCAGATAAACAGTGAACATTTTTTTTTTTTTTTTTTACAATGAACAATTTTTTTTTGTAAGAGACAGAGATCTTGTTCTGTCACCCACAAGCGGGGACTCAGTGGCAGGATCATGGCTCACTGTAACCTTGAACTCCTGGACTCAAGCAATCTTCCAATCGTAGCCTCCCAATGCACTGGGATTACAGGCATCAGCTACTAAGGCCAGCAAACAATGAATCATTTTTAGGCATAAGTATATCCCAAATGTATTATAAGATATGCTTATACTAAAAATTAATCCTTGTTTATCTGAAATTCAAACTGAATTCGTTGTTGGGGGAGATAATGGAGTGGTAGATTGACAGAGGAGCAGAGAGACAGCTGTTTTTAGTACTTAGCTAACTAGAGCCTGGCCTTCAGCTCCCTCGGGCCTCCTTACTGCACCTCCAGAGATGCACTAAGGGTGGAAGCCACCAGGAGGGAGATAAAAACACTGAGGTCTGAGTGTTAGCACTGAGCCATGTGGCCTTAGACAGGACTGCCCTTCTCTTGAGCCTCAGCTTCACATGCCACAACTGGCCAACAATAGCTACAAAGTGTCAGAAGCCAAAGAGTCTACTCCAGGAGATAGATATCATCAGGATGCAAAGAGAGTGAGGAGCTTTTAAAGCCAGCCTAGGCCAGGCACAGGCTCATGCCTGTAATCCCAGCACTTTGGGAGGCTGAGGCAAGAGGATCACTTGAGCCCAGGAGTTCAAGACCAGCCCTGGCAAAGCAAGACTATTTATCTATCTGTCATCTATCTCTCCATCTATCATCTACCTATTCATCATTTAGCAAATCTATCTGTGCCTTTAATCCCAGCTACTTGGGAGGCTGAGGAGGGAGCATCTCTTGAGCCCAGAGTTGAAGGCTGTAGTGAGTTGCAATCGTGCCACCACACTCCAGCCTGAGTGACAGAGACCTTGTCTCCAGAATAAAATAAAATAATAAAGTCAGCCTGTGTATTGGATTGCATGTCATTCCAAAGCACCAAAGTGGGAGAGGCCGGGAAGCAATGAAATACAGAAAGGCAAGAGGAGGAGGTTCAGAGGCATGAGAGAAGATAGCTGACCCCCATCTCCACACACCCTGGGGGCATCCTGAGCCCCAGTCACACACCCAGGTCAGAATCTCTGCACTAGCAAAAGAACCAAGGAAACCGTCCCATCTCCCATGTAAGGTTTTCCGATAAACAATGAATTCAAGGCTGAGCTGCAGCTCATCCGTCACGGCAGCTGAGCTCCCTACAGCAGCCGTGGTGGGGAAGGCTCCCCAGGAGGTCAGAGTAACCCAGAAACATCCAAGGCATACCCCCCAGCCCCCTTTCTGCCATCAACCCGCTTCCCCAAGTAGAGGTTTCCGCTGGAATTAAAGTGCCCTGGTCTGTGGCTAAAGATTTCAGTCCACTGGGCAGCTGTGGCTTCACTACATTGACCTGGTTGTCAGGCTCTTAGGAACTTAGTGAGGGGAGATGGGTTCCCCAGGGAAGCTTGCTGACACCCTTACGTTGCTGTAAATGCAAAGCCTGGTGACCGCATTATGCCTAGCAATTATAAAGTAGGAATAACAAGAGCAACCATGCTTACCGCCTACTGAAGGCATGTGATGAGCCAGATACTGTGCTGGCATGTGTGACTTTTGGAGGGGACACATTCTCCTTTTACAGAGAAAACAACTGAGCTTTGAAGGAAGGGTCCTCCATCTGGCCCCAGGCTCCTCTGTGAGCTGGGCCTCCCTTCTCCCCTCCCCTGCTCCACTGCAGCCCCTCTGTGACCTGTGCCTCCCTCCTCCCCTCCCCTGCTCCAGCACAGCCCCTCTGGCCTTCTTGCTGTTCCTGGAATGCACCAAGCTTGCTCCCAGCCCAGTCCTTGCACTGCTGGCTCCTTCCTGTCTTCCCAGTCTCAACTCAGCTGTCATCCTCTGTCACCCCTCACCACTCATTCCAAAGCAGCCATCAGTCACTTTCTATGCAATCACTTTATCTTAATTCTCAGCATAGCTCTCAGTCCTATTTGACAGTTTTCTGGAACTGACAAATTCCTTGATTCTCTGTGTCCTTTTACTGTATGTAAACGCCAAGAAAGAATAGTCCTTGTTTGCTCACTGCTGTGCCCCAGTGCTTATCACAGCAGGTGGCATACAGCAAGTGCTCAATAAATACTTTTTTTTTTTTTTTGAGGTGGAGTCTCACTCTGTTGCCCAGGCTGGAGTGCAGTGGCATGACCTCGGCTCACTGCAACCTCCACCTCCCGGGTTCAAGCGATTCTCCTGCCTCAGCCTCCTGAGTAGCTGGGATTACAGGCATGCATCATCACACCCAGGTAATTTTGTTTTTTTTTAGTAGAAATGGGATTTCACTGTATTGGACAGGCTGGTCTCAAACTCCTGACCTTGTGATCTGCCCACCTCGGCCTCCCAAAGTGCTGGGATTACAAGCATCAGCCACCTCACCCGGCCAATAAACATGTTTTTAAAAGAACAAACAACTGGAAGGAGCCTGAAAGAACTACTGGCTTGTGCAACAGTTCATCTTCAACTTCTGCAGGCGGGATGGAGACCATCACTGCACAAGCGCAATTCTGCTGAGCCTGTGTGGTGGCTGATATCAGGGGTCAGTTTGGCTGGATGAAGGGATGGCTGGTGGCGCATTACTTCTGGGTGTGTCTATGAGGGTGGTTCTGGAGATGGGCGTGTGGGTTGGTGGGTTGAGTGGTAAAGATCCTCCATCAATGTGGATGCCACCATTCCATTGACAGACAATAAAAAGGCAGAGAAAAGGTATTTTCCTTCTCCTTCTCCTGGAGCTGGGATGACTTCTTCTCCTGCCCTTGGACTTAGAACTCCCAGTTCTCCAGCAGTCCCCCAGGCTCTCAAACCTCTGGCCTTGGACTGAGTTATACCAATAGCTTCCCAGTCCTGAGTCCTGCAGTCTTGGACTGGGCCACGATACTGGCTTTCCTGGGTCTCCAGCTTACAAATGGCCTTTTGTGGGACGTCTCGGCCTCCACAATGGCGTGACTCAATTCCCGAAATAAATTCCTTCCTATCTATCAATCAATCATATTTCTATCCATCTATCTGCCTATCTATCCATCCATCATCTATCTTGTATCTATCCATCTATCATCTATCTAATCAATTTATCTGTCTGCCTGTCTGCCTATCTATCTATCTGCCTATCTGTCCATCATCTATCTACCTATCATCCATCTATCATCTATCTAGCTATCCATCTATCATCTATCTACCTTTTTTTTCTTTTTGTAATGGAGTCTCACTTTGTTGCCCAGGCTGGAATGCGGTAGCGTGATCTCAGCTCACTGCAACTTCCACCTCCCAGGTTCAAGCGATTCTTCTGCCTCAGCCTCTCAAGTAGCTGGGACTACAGACGCACACCACCAAGCCCAGCTAATTTTTTTATCTTTAGCAGAGATGGGGTTTCACCATGTTGGCCGGGCTGGACTCAAACTCCTGAACTCAAGTGATCTGCTCACCTTGGCCTCCCAAAGTGCTGGGATTACAGGTGTGAGTCACTGCACCTGGCCTATCATCCATCTGTCTGTCTGCCTGCCTGTCTGTCTGTCTGTCATCTATCTGTTTCTCTGTCTATCCATTTGTCTGCCTACCTGTCTGTCCATCTGTATCTGTCTGTCTCTATCCCTCTGTCTGTTTGCTTGTCTATCTAGCCATCCACCCATCCACTCATCCACCCATCTACTCATCCATCCATCCATCCATCCATCCACCTCCTGTTGGCTCTGTCTCTCTAGAAGCCCTGGCTGATGCAGATGGTGCCTTGGTCAGCTCAGGCTGCCACCCAGATTGCTGTGGAGGGAGTGACTTCAACAACAGAAATGCATGTCTCTGTTCGAGAGGCTCAAAGTCCCAGATGAAGGTGCCGTCGGGCTGGTTCCCAGCGCTCTTCCTGCTTGTAGCCGTCGCCTTGCTGCAGCCTCTGCTCACCTTTCCTCTGTTCACAAGCGAGGGGGGAAGAGAGATCTCTGGTGTCTCTCCCTCTTCTTACAAGGACACCAATCCTATGAGATCAGGGTCCCACCCTGTGACTTCATTTAACCTTAATTACCTCCCTAAAAGCCCTCTCTTCAATTACAATTGCAATGGGAGTTAGGGCTCCAATGCAGGAATTCAAGGGGGAGGAACAGTTCAGTCCATAACACATGAGAAACCACTTTCACGATCCAGCTCCCAGAAGACATGGTCCACTGCGTCGCCAGTGACTGCAAGCAAAGGCCAGAGAGGAAAGGGGCCTCCACGGAGGGGCGGCTGGTGCGGGGAACCAGGTTCCTCTCACTATCTGACAGCAGGGAAGTGAGGCTGGCTGCAGATGCCATTTGGGGTGGGAAGAGAGGGGAGCTCCTGTTTGCATGTCCTGTGCGGGTCCTGGCCTGAATCCCTCCCCCACCGTACCTCCCGCTTCTCAGGCCTGCCTTTATGTGGGAGAAATGGTGACCCTCTGCTGGCTCAGGTGTCCGGGTCCCCAGGCCTGCTGGCTTTGGACTGGATTCAACCAACAAGAGGCTTGGAAGGAGCCTGGGAGGCAGGAGCAGCAGAGGGCTGGGGAGCTCCCCTCTGCCTCTGCCTTGGAAGGCTTCTCCAGCAGGAGGGTTTGTCCTTTGTGTCACCCCAGCGCCTGCCAGAGTCCCACCTTTGTTTGGGCTCCCAGCACGGGACTCTGGCCCCTGGACTCAGGTCCCAGGACTTCCTCCCTCTCACCCCCGGACCTAGGGGTGGTGGTGGCACCCTGCTGCCAATCTCCAGGTGGCCCTCACATTGCCTGCATGCATGAGCCCCTTCCCTGCCTGCATGAGTCCCTCTCCAGGCACTGAGAAGGGAGGGCCCTAACCACATGTCCGTCGGGTCAAACATTTCTTTGTAAAATTTACAAAATGGAAAATATTTTACCTACAATCAATTACCATCCCTGTTCATTTCCAGCCTCGAGTTCCCGCCCGTCACACTTTCTCTCCCGTGAGGTGGAAACGGAGGCTTGCTGCCACGTGGGGGCTCCTGCTAAGGAGAAGTTGAACTGGAAAGATATTTAGCTTGGCTTTAGTCCGGTTACATTTATGTAGTTCCCATTTATTTCCATGTATAGTTCAGTCATTGCTCGCCATCTCAGTGCGGAAACGGATTCCAGGAATACTCGCTCCGCTCACCGTTCCAATTCCACCTACCGCGCAGAATCAAAAATCACAAGACACGAACATGTCCTGCGGCGCCTGGCGCCGGAAAAATGTGCGCAGTGAAGACAGGCAAGATTTGAAGCGCTCGGGTCCAGAGGCAAATCTGTGGAAAATTACTCCCATCACCAGAGTTGAGGCTGTAAGCAAAGGATTCAATTCCTTCAATGTCAAAACAGAAAAGTCTCTCTGGTCAGAAATACATGCACAAATGCCTCATATGCAAATAGAAATAACCCCCACTTCCCTACTTCTTTCTTGACGGGAATCACATTAAAAAAATAGGATTTACCAGAATTCCTGTATTTCTCCAACAAAAAAATTATAGCCGCACCACCGACTCCGCATTGACGGCCACTTTTTTTTTTTTTTTTTTTTTGAGACGGAGTTTCGCTCTTGTTACCCAGGCTGGAGTGCAATGGCGCGATCTCGGCTCACCGCAGCCTCCACCTCCTGGGTTCAAGCAATTCTCCTGCCTCAGCCTCCCGAGTAGCTGGGACTACAGGCACGTGCCACCATGCCCAGCTAATTTTTTTTTTTTTTTTTTGTATTTTTAGTAGAGACTAAAAATACATGGGGTTTCACCATGTTGACCAGGATGGTCTCGATCTCTTGACCTCGTGATCCACCCGCCTTGGCCTCCCAAAGTGCTGGGATTACAGGCGTGAGCCACCGCGCCCGGCGACGGCCACTTTTGTATGCATCCCAAATACCAAAAATAAAAATGAAATTTGCTCAACGAGGGAGATTAATGAGCTTTTTTTATTTTTATTTTTTTGAGATGGAGTCTTGCTCTGTCGTGCAAGCTGTAGTGCAGTGGCAACGATCTCGGTTCACTGCAACCTCTGCCTCCTGGGTTCCAGCCATTCTCCTGCCTCAGCCTCCCAAATAGCTGGGATTACAGGCACGTGCCACCACACCTGGCTAATTTTTTATATTTTTGGTAGAGATGGGGTTTCACCATGTTGACCAGGCTGGTCTCAAACTCCTGACCTCAAGTGATCCATCCATTTCAGCCTTCCAAAGTGCTGGAATTACTGGCGTGAGACACCATGCCAGGCCTTTTTTTTTTTTTTTTTTTTTCTTGAGACAGGATCTCGCTCTCTCACCCAGGCTAGAGTGCAGTAGCATGGTCACGGCTCACTGTAGCCTCAACCTCCTGGGCTCAAGCGATCCTCCTACCTCAGCCTCCTGAGTAACTGGGACTACAGGTGTGTGCCACCATGCCCTGCTAATTTTTGTATTTTCAATAGAGACAAGGTTTCACCATGTTGCCCAGACTGAACTTGAACTCCTGGCTTAAAGTGATCCACCCGCCTCGGCCTCACAAAGTGCTCGCACTACAGGCGTGAGCCACTGCGTCCAGCCTGATTGGTTTTCTATTCCCAAAGTAGAAAATGATATTACAGAGTCATCATATTGAAGAAGTAATGTCCAAATGTGAAAGAAATATTACTCTGTAGATGTGACTGGTAGTTGACTGACACGCTTCCGCATTTAGTGATGACTGTGATATTTAACAGCTGCTTGTAATTTATAATTTATTGTTATTTTCTCATTCTAAATGAATCATGCATCTATACCTTTAGAGAGCTGTATAAGCCTACACGACTTTGATTTCCTGCTGATTGCCTCTCCATTCCCTGTCTGGCCTTCACCTCTCCAATCATCTGTATAATAAGTTCTGTGCCTTTAGGTCCTTCTGTTCTAAACGCTCAAGTGGACCAGGCACTGTGGCTCCCACCTGTAACCCCAGCACTTTAGTAAGCCCAAGCAGGAGGCTCACATGAGCCCAGGAGTACAAGACCAGTCTGGGCAACATAGTAAGACCCTGTCTTTTTTTTTTTTTTTTTTTTTTGAGATGGAGTCTCACTCTTGTTGCCCAGGCTGGAGTGCAATGGTGTAATCTCGGCTCACTGCAACCTCTGCCTCCTAGGTTCAAGCAATTCTCCTCCCTCAGCCTCCTAAGTAGCTGGGATTACAGGTGCCCGCTACCACACCCAGCTAATTTTTTGTATTTTTAGTAGACAGGGGGTTTCACCGTGTTGGTTAGGCTGGTCTCAAACTCCTGACCTTGTGATCCTCCCGCCTCGGCCTCCCAAAGTGCCGAGATTACAGGTGAGAGCCACCACGCCTGGCCTAAGACCCTGTCTTTACAAGAAAAAAAAAAAAAAAAAATACAAAAATTAGCAGGGTGTGGTGGCATGTGCCTGTAGCTCTAGTACTTTGGGAGGCTGAGTCAGGAGGATTGCTTGAGGTCAGGAGTTCAGGAGCAGCCTGGGCAGCAAAGGAAGACCCTGTCTCTACAAAAATGAAAACAAACTATGTATGCACCTATAGTCCCAGCTACTTGGGAGGCTGAGAAGGGAGGATCGCTTGAGCCCAGGAGTTTGAGGCTGCAACGAGCCATGACCGCACTGCTGCACTTCGCCTAGGTGACACAGTGGACCTTGTCTCAAAAAAGAAAAAAAATTTTTTAAAAAATGTTGAAGCAGTTTCCATTTCCCGGTTAGACCCCGTTACATACCCCATGAACAAACTACACGCATGAGAAAGGTGAGCAGATGAACAAGGGCAGGGCAGTGAGCCAAGGGGAAAATCACGGATCATGTGGAGAGTGACCCGTGATCAAAAACTGCCGACCATGGCCGGGCCTGGTGGCTCAGGCCTGTAATCCCACCACTTTGGGAGGAATTGGCGAGTGTATCACCTGAGGCCATGAGTTCAAGACCAGCCTGGCCAACATAGTGAAACCCCACCTCTACTAAAAATACAAAACAATTCGCCGAGCGCAGTGGCATGTGCCTGTAATCCCAGCTACTCAGGAGGCAGAGGCGGGAGAATCACTTGTACTCTGGAGGCAGAGGTCGCAGTGAGCCGAGATCGCACCACTGCACTTCACCTGGGCGACAGATCAAGATTCTGTCTCACATTTAAAAAAAAAAAAAGCAAAATGCAAAGGCCTGGCAGTTAAAGCGTTAACCCCCAGCTACCAGGAAGGCTCTGCTATCCAATGACTCATCGCTCCAGCTGCCCAGCCCCAGCCCCAGCCCCAGCCCCAGCCCCAGCCGAGGTCGGCCACACCTTGGGTCTCTGATGCTGGAGGCAGCATGATGCCAACGTTAGCGAGAAATCCACCATCTCCTCCTCCCCACGCCTCCTTGTACACTCGCAGCTGTTCCGCTACCCATGCCTCCACGGTGTCTGCACCACCGGCTCACCTCCCAGGAAACCCGACAGCCCAACACCTCTGTAGACCCTGTGGCTATAGAGCCAAAGTCCCCCGTTATTAGTGGGTTTTGCAGGCAACCCTCCCGATCCCTCCGGGTTGAGTTAGTCAAGTCTTGAAGTTAGTCAAGTCAAGATGGCGAGGGTTGGCCGTGACCCACTTCCGAGTGGCTTGGGTTGCATGGGCATTATTCCCCGGCTGGGATCTGATTTGGGATGGAAACAGAAGCCCTGGTTCCTGGGAAGGCTGTGAAAGGATCCCAGGCCCGGGATGCGGATCGGATTGATGTGTGGCATGAGCCCCAGGTCGGCCTGCCCGACTCCTCTGCCCAGCCCTTCCTGGTAACCACACTCACCAGGGCCCATCGCAAACCTGGGCAGGCAACGCTGCCGCTCCCAAACACACCTGGCACGGCCAGGACAGGGGCTGAGACACAGCATGCAGGGACCTCCTCAGCTTCTGGGACCCAACCCCTGGTTCTCAGGTACAGTGCTGGGGAAAGCAGAGGGCCCCGGCCACAGCCTAGGCCTCATCACAGGCCCTCGAAGCAGCCTGGGAGGAACCAGACCTCTCTAGGAGCCAGAAAGAGAACAATGCACCCACCTGGACAGACTGAAGCCACATCCCCATTGAGAAAAGATGGCGCTCCCACCTAGACCCCTCCTCTGAAACCCAAGGCCAGGGTGGGGCAGGAGTCAGCAAGTGAGTCCGATGCTCCAGAGGGGACTTTCTGGCCCTTCGCGTCCCCTAACCCAGCACTTCTGGAGACCTACACAATGAGGGCAGAGTGACCACCCAGGGTTCCTCTCACCCGGACACAAAGGGCCACTGAAGACCCGGGGCCAAAACCATTCTGAGGATGACCAGCAACTTGGGTTCCTGCCAGAGAGAGCACCGTAGTCTGGGCAAGGGCCGCCCAGCAATCTGAAGTGGGGATCGTATTACACTCCCTGTGCCACTCCCATTTCCTGTCCTGGAGGCTTTCAGGCTGCCAACAGTCACGCTTTGGAGAACCAGGTCAGATCAGGCTGGAAACAAAGTTGAGTTGTCGCAGAGCTGCCAAGAAGCCACTGGCAAGCAGTGCCCCAGAGCCGCCCCTCCTCTGCCAGCAACAGCTCAATGTCCCCCTTCACAGGGGCCGCAAATGGACCTGGGCCCAGGGTGGGGTCAGGGAGATAAGACAGAAATGGGACTGGGAGCAGAGGGTGCCACGCTCTATCCTGGACACCCAAGGCCAGGCCACCCTACAGAGCTGGTGCCCAGACTGCAGGGTGCAGCAGAGGAGGCGAACAGAGCTTGACACTCAGCAGCGCCCCCAAGACACTTCTGGAACAAATGACTGAGTCCACATGGAGAGCTGAAACGGGCCAGGAACCTCAGGGAGGCGGGCAGCTCACAGCTCAGCAGGGCCGCTGCAGTACAGCAAGCCAATGCTGGGCTTCCTGGCAAAGTTCCCAGCCCGGGGAACAAATGTCGCATGAGAAAAGGGGTAGGGGTGACCAGCCCATCGGCCATGGGGTCACTTCACTGCTCCCACAGAAGCTTGGCACCTACAGGCCTGGGTGCCACGTGATCCCCATGCCTGGCACCATGATGGCTCCCTGCCAGGGCCCTCCACCCACCACGACTGACTCCCTTTGGTCGCGGATTCCAGATCACATGACCTGCCTGGCTGAGGGCTCTCCCACAGACTGAGCCACTTAGCACAGTGGGGTCACGGCGCAGTGTGCTGTGTACAAGCCCCGAGGGCTTCACCCGGCATTGGCACCCACTGATCCCCATAAATCCCTGGCAACGGCCTAGAGCTGGGAGGTTTCCAAGGTAATAGCTCCAACAAACAGAGGGCGGCACCTCTCTCCTCACCCCAAAGGGGCACACCCCTAGGGCTCTGGAGCCTCTCTCTGGAGCCCCTCCTACCCTTAAGCCAGCTGGATCTGCCCAGGAACTTCCATCATTGCCCCCAGGCCAGGCCTGCACTGATGTGTGCTGAACCTTCCTTATCGGGTCCATCTTAAGCAAACTTCAGAGCCCACGCAGCACTGCCTGTGGACAAACACCAGGGCGGAAACAGGGGCCACCTCTAGGTCCCAGCCACATGGTGCTGTCAGGGCTGCCTGGGATGGGCAGGAGAGTGTCAGAGGAGGGCAGGCCAAAGACCGGGTAGGGGGTGGGGAGTGTGTCCTTCCATGGCTCCTGAGACATCCTCTGCAAACACCCTCCTGGGACCTTCAAGCAGAGGGCTGGCCCCCATGTCACCTGCACCTGGACTCCAGACCGCTGCCCCTAAGTGGCAACCCCATGTCCCCCTGCACCTGTCCTGGCTTGAGCTGATCACACTTGTAGGGGGGTGGTCCTAGGAGGAAGGTGGACTGTTGCAAACTCAACGCACCGCTGCCAGGGGCATCGCCCTCGGCTATCAGAACCCCTCTGGGCAGGCCGGGGAGATCTGACTGGCAAGTGCCTGCAGTCTGGTGTGAGTGGCAGGGCAGGGGCCTCTCCCTGGGTATACCTTCCTACCTCTGCAACAGACTAGGGAGAGGGCTGGCCAGGACTCAGGCTCAGCCGGCTGGCTCACAACTGGGAGGCCTCAGAGGGGACAGAGTCGGACAGAGCCACAGACTAACTGCACGAGGTGGCTTTGTCTCTCCAGCCCAGGTCCCCTGAATGTGCCAGAGCAGACAAGCTTGGACGTGAGGAGACAAGAGGCAGCGAGAATAGGCGGAGACAGGGTTGGGGGAGAAGAGGAAGAAACCCTGTGCCATCCCCTTCCCACGCTCGCCTGTCCCCAGGGTTAGCTGACTGGGGAAGTGTTCTGTGAGGGTGCGATTCCGGGCCCTTCCCATAAGCCAGCTCCTGGGGCGCTGGGTGGGGGTGATCCTTGTCCACCATGGCGAGCCAGCACACTGAATCACGGCAGAAGCTGCTTCCTCTGAAGGCGCAGCCTCCCTCCCTGCCCATGACTTAGGAGAAGTCACAACAGGGTAGAACTTTTTAATCTTGCCTGGTGCCCCTTCAGGAATGTCCTGAAAGCCACAAATAAAGTCCAGACTGGCCGGGCACGGTGGCTCATGTCTGTAATCCCAGCACTTTGGGAGGCAGAGGCGGGTGGATCACCTGAGGTCAGGAGTTCGAGACCAGCCTGGCCAGTATGGTAAAACCCTGTCTCTACTAAAAATACAAAAATTAGCTGGGCATGGTGGCACACGCCCATAATCCCAGCTTCTCAGGAGGCTGAGGCACAAGAATTGCTTGAACCCAAGAGGCAGAAGTTGCAGTGAGCCAAGATCGTGCCACTGTACTCCAGGTTGGGCGACAGAGCCAGACTCCATCTCAAAAAAAGGGATCACCAGAGTAATTCCCAGGTACCAGTGGGGGTGCGACACAAGTTCAGCCCCACTTCTGTGTCTCATGGGCCTCAGGTGAGTCCTCCTGCCACCACCACAGGGGGTTTCCAGGGGACCCTGGGAATAAAGGAAAGTTCCATGTGACCTAGTATGCAAAGGCAGTCCCAAAACTCAGACCCCACAGAACCAGGGGCTGCAGTGCAGCTGGTTCCAATGCTGAAGGGCTCGGGGAGGGACCCTGCAGCTCACTCTGACTGCAGTAAGGGAATATCATGGAGGCTCCTGGAGTGCGCTAGCAATGGCGTAACCCCAGCCTTCTCCATCCTCCTGCTGTCAGTGATAATCATGACCATGACAGCAGCTGACAGACTACTGAGCGGGCGTTTCTCAGCGTTTTCAAATATGAACTCATTTAACCTTTACAACAACACAGCACTGTCCCATTTAACCAACGAGGCAAAGGAGACGTGTGAGGTGAGACCCTTGTGCCACAGGGAGAAGCGGCAGCCCGGTGGGATTTGACCCCAGGAGGCTGGCAGCTCTGAGCCGCTGGGTATAACCACGGCACCATACTGCCTGTGGACTACCACTGCCTGCACCCCATTGGAGGGCCCAGTGAGGCACCTCCAGGAAAGCCTGGAGCAGTGTGGAGCTGCCAGAGAGAACCTGTCCCCTGTACCCCTGAACCCCGCAGCTGCCCCATGCCGGCCCTTGCTTTCTTCCTCATTAGAAAAGACCTTCTCACCGATGGGATCTCATGACATCACTCAGGCTGGAGTGCAGTGTCTATTTCTGGGCGCTGTCACAGTGCTACAGCCTCAAACTCCTGGGCTCAAGCGATCCTCCCATCTCAGCCTCCTGAGTAACCGGGACTACAGGTGCACCTGGCCAAGGCCCTATTTATTCTCCACTACTCAAGACTTCTCCTTCCTCGAGGCCCAGCTCCATCTCACCTCCCCCTAAAACCTCCGGGGCACTCCTGTAGTATTTGGAGGCTGAACTGCTCAGGAGGGAACAGTGTTAATGAGCTGGTGTCTTGCCCTCATCCTGACATCCTGAACTTGCGGGGAGAGTGCAAGTTCTCTGCAAGGACTGCACCTGATGACCGTTTCTGTACCCGCTGAGACCTGGCCATGTGTGCCCAACACGTAAAGCGTGTTCGATGACTGTGTATGGACCCACGGTACTCGAGATTGCCCCAACGCATCCTTCTAAAATCTTTCTCCTTTTCAGAGCCTTTTCAGAGGCTCCCAAGTGCTGAAACCAGCTCTGCTGAGAACAAGGGCATAGTTATTCTGTTTATTCTGTAGCCCAAACGTACGTCCAGAAGCAATCATCCCGCTCAATCTAGATGAAAAACTGAAAACCTTCCTGTTCTCCTTGGACTGCCAGACCCTGGGAGATGTTCAGCACCGTGTCCTGCTTTCCTTCACTTCGCGGTGTTGATGGCTGTGGAGGGGTCAGCCTGACTTCCGCCAGTGCCCCCACCCACAGAGAACGCCAGGACACTCAGCATGAGGGCAAGAGGCCACCCCCACCGTCAGCCCCCTCCAGCCCGACCCCATACAGCTGCAATGCAGTGACCCAGCACACCTTGGGCCACTGCCAAGGGGGGAGCAAACCAGAAATGGTCTGAGCCCTCCCTTCCCCCACCCTGAGAGGGGCCCGCCCCTTTAGATAAACACAAGGAGCCACCGAGGCTGCTTTGCAGGAGCTGGTTACTGCTCACCCCATAAACTCTACTTCCACCTACTGCAAAGGGTTCTGTCCTTTTTAAAAAAAAAAAAAAAAAAAAACGACATCCAGTGAGGGGTAGAGTAGGTGTGGAGGAGAGGAGTAAGGGGCAAGTGATGGTCTCCCCACCTCCAAATAAGCCCCAGGTACAGAGACTCCAAGCCTGCTTCAGGGCCCTTCCAGCCTCTGTGCAGGAGGGTCTCTGCAGAAAAGGCCCAGGACCCACCATCCTGGAGAACCCTGGTCGCCCCCACCATCTGGACCCACTTGTGGGAGGTGAAGTATAAGAAGCCAAGGGCCAAGAGCCCTCCCTGGGGGGGCTAGAGATCCCCAGGAAAGCGCCATGCGTGGCGTGATGCCCACAACCATCTCAAGTATTTGGAGCATGTTGGGGAGATAGCCCCAGTGCCAAAACCAAGCATGTGCCACCCGGAAGCCCCCTCCCGCCCACCAGCACACCAACCCACCCACGCTCCCGACAGAGCTGTACTCGGGGTGTGTCCAGGGCCATGTTGTTCACAACCACCAGGTGAAAGTTGACATTCTAAGCTACTGACCCAGAAGGGTATTTTCGGGGAAGTTCTGAGTAATCCTCTCTGAAACAAGGTATTCTTTATTACTCATTTTGGTTCCGAAATATGGAAAACCAGAAGAAAGCAACAATGGCCCAAAGGCAGGGGGATGGCCACGATGACTTCTTCACCTCCAACTAAGGCCCATGATTCTGTCCCTAAATCACTAAAAATTAATTCACGGGTCCTTGGCAGATAACTTTCTACCCAAATGAATTAAAGGAGGAACCTTAAACAGTAGGCTTCTAGAGTTAGCAGAAGAGGAGCCGCTGTTTATAACTTGAGGACTGAGGAGGACAAAGGGTCCTGCCTGCCTGAATCCTTCGGAGAAAACCACAAAGGAAAAGACAAAGAATGAAGATCTGGATTGCCCTTAACTTGCCCTTGCGGCCTCGGTATGCCCATCTGTGAAATGGAACTTCAGAGTACCAGAGGGGGAGCCTCTTACGAAGGCTCCTGAACCGGCTCATGGTGAGGCCCAAGTCAGGCCCCCTCTGCCTGCTTAAGGCGGGCCCTGCTTGGGTGGAGTGAGGATGTCAGCCGCCGACGGGGTCCTGAGCCCAAAACATGAACCTGAGTCGCCAAGTTTGGGCACTGCTGGACGGTCCCATCTGGAGGCCATCCCGTGCCCCACTGAGCATTGGAGAAAACAGAGAGAATTCGAAGAAAAGGTGCTGCGGCCTGTTTCACCAGCCGTGCAGGCTGAACCCAAGGACACCCCTCCACCCAGCCCCCACTCCATCCACCCACACAGACGCACAGGGACCCAAAGCTCTGGGCCAGACTGGAAAGGCAGCGATTCCTGCGAGGGTGCGAGGGTGCAAGGGGCGAGGAGGAGGGAGCGTCCCCCAGGACAGCCCCTCCCACACCCGAGCCAGGGCTGGAGACAGCGCAGGGGACCCTAGGCTCAGGTCGAAAGCCGCCCGACAGTGGCCCCGTCCTGGGAGAAACTCGACCTGCGGTGTGGTCGCCCTGGGGACCTGCTCAGCTCCAGGGGCGCCTCGCCACCAGGGCCGCAGGCGTTCAGGTGAGCAGCGCTGGTCCCGGGACACCAATCCCTCCCCACGCCGGGCACGAAGCACACCTGAGTACGACTTCTTCATGGTGTCGCTGTGGCCGCCGCTCCCAGTCAAGTGTGGCAGCGAGGCCGCCGGGCGCGGGCTCCCAGGGTGCTAATTCCAGGCCAGGAGTAGGAGGGAGGGACGAGGGGGTGGCCCGCCGCCCCGAGAGCACCCGGCCCCGCCCCGGCTCCACCCCAGCTCCGCCCCTCCTCGGAGGTGCGCGCAGAACCCCGGCACAGCCGGCTGTGATCCCGCCTCGGCCCCGCCCCTGCCCCGCCCCACCCCACGGAGGTGAGCGCCGAGCCCCGCCCCCGCCCGCCTCTGCGCGGCGTTGCACCTGGTGGAGCCGGGCTGGCAGGCGCCGGGCCTAGGAGGGGGCGCCCCCGCGCGGCAGCGCAGACCGGGCCGAGCCGGGCCGCGCCAGGGGTGGGGGCCGCTCGCGTGGCCCCGCGAGCCCGCAGCTCCGCACACCCCGCTCCCCGCGCTGGCGCCAACGGCTGGTTCCGGGAATCGCCACACCTCCCAGTCCCTAGTCTGGGCGGGGCGGGCCCGGCCAGGTGGAAGCGGGAGAAGGTGCGGGCGCTCGGGGCGGCCCCGGGCACAGCCGGGGGTCGGAGCCGGGGCGCCGGCTTAGTGGGCCAGGGCAGGGCGGGACAGGACCAGACACCCGTCCTGCTACTTTTCTGGTAATCAGAAGCGCAGAGTGCATCGATGAGTTGGGGCCTTGGTTTCCTCACCTGTAAATGGGTGCTCTGGGCACCGTGCGCAGCTCAGTGTCTCAGTGCAGCGGGGCGGACACAGGGAGCCGCCCTTTACAACTCGGGTACCGCTCGCGGAGGTGACAGGGTGCAAAACTCGCACAGAAGGAGTCTCCCTACTTTGATATCCTTCAAGAAAGCTCCACGATAAAGCGGCGTTCCCAACGCACAGAGGAAGAAGTGACTCATTCTGACTCGAGGGTGGTGTCAAGAGTTTTACTGGGGCGAAATCAAAACAGGGTTTTAAGGAATTAGCAAGCAGCCAAGGTGATGGAAGGCAGCTGTTAAGAGGGAAGGGCGCGGCAGAGCCTGGGAGGCCCGAGGTATCACAGCGAGCGAGGAGAGGCGAGGCAGGGCCCTTGCACAGCTGCCGATGGGGGCCCTAGAGGACGAGCGGAAGATGGGAGGCCAGTTAGTTGGGAGTTCTGGGTAAGGGCGCAGCACTGCCTTCTCCTGCAGCCCTCTCAAAAATGCACAGGAGGCTGAAAGTGTAATTAACAGCACCGAAAACTCCTCCTCCCCTTCCCCTCTCCTGTACTCTCCGTGGGGGTCCAAGAAGCATTTTCATTTCCTGCCTGAGTGTGGGAAACTTAAATGCATGGGAACGGACGCCCATGTGGCACCGTGGGTTCGTTCTGTCCCACCTGCCTCCTTTCTTGAGTAATCTGTCCAGCCATGCCCTGCAGAGGGGGCAGCCAGACCCAAGGAGCCTCCCCTCACCCCAGGTAGAGCTGATTGGACCAGAGCGGACACTGGACTCCAACTGAGCCCACCCCTTTCCTTATCTAGGGGTTGAGGCTCAGGAGGCCTCGGCAGGGAGGTGCTGTAAGGGAGAGGAGCAGGGAGTCTGGAGGAATTGTGAACAGCGTCCTGGATTCTGGGATGTCCACGCCCTAACCGCAACCCCCACCCACATGCCCACTCACCACTTGTACCAGCACCAGCAGATTCCGACTCAGGCTCTGTCCTCACTCGGCCAGCAAGCACCCTGATGACCCTGCCCCGGGCCTAATGCCTGGGATTCCCGAAGTCCAGCGGCCTCTCAAGAATCTGGGTTATGGGTGCATTGCTGGCTTTGTCCATTTTACTCAGCGGAAGTCAGAGGTCCCTGGTGCACAGCCTCCCTGGGGGTGCCAGCCCTGGGTGTTCCCCAGCTTTGGTTGGGCAGGTTCCAATGCCCACGCTCACGCTTCTGCCTGGGGTCACAATTCACAGGAACCTGGGCACCCAGGACCTGAGGACATCTGCCTGGAATGATGTTGGACACATCTCATGGGTGCCTCCTGTGTGATAGTTCCTGAATATCTGAATCTTCCTTCCGATTCCAAGAAATCAGAAAGAAGGACGAGAGAGGGAGGGAAGGAAGGCTGGGAAGGAGGGGTTCTATACATTTTCGAGATGCATGAAGCTTAATCTGTCATGAAATTAGAGTTTTAAAAAAGGAAAAACTTTAATTTTTTTAAATTTTTATTTCAAAATTTGTATGTATGAAGCTTAATTGTTTAAGCATCAAATTTTGTTTTTATTTATTTTTATTTATTTATTTGAGAGTTTCGTTCTTGTCACCCAGGCTGGAGTGCAGTGTCACCATCTCAGCTCACTGCAAACTCCGCCTCCCAGGTCCAAGCAATTCTCCTGACTCAGCCTCCCAAGTAGTTGGGATTACAGGTGCCTGCCACGCCCGGCTAATCTTTTTTGTAGTTTTATTTTATTTTTTGGTAGAGACAGGGTTTCACCGTGTTGGCCAGGCTGGTCTCAAAGTCCTGACCTCAGGTGATCTGCCCACCTCAGCCTCCCAAAGTGCTGGGATTACAGGCATGAGCCACTGCACCTGGTCTATTTTTTATTTTTTTAATTTAATTTTTATTTTTTTGAGATGGAGTTTTGCTCTTGTCACCTAGATTGAAGCGCAATGGGCGATCTCGGCTCACTGTGACCTCTACCTCCCACATTCAAACAATTCTCCTGCCTCAGCCTCCCAAATAGCTGGGATTACAGGCACCTGCCACCGTGACCGACTAATTTTTCTATTTTTAGTAGAGACAGGGTTTCACCACATTGGCCAGACTGGTCTTGAACTCCTGACCGCAAGGGATCCGCCCTCCTTGGGCTCCCAAAGTGCTGGGATTACAGGCGTGAGCCACCGCCCCTGGCGTAAGCAAATGTTAATTGCTTTTCACAGACAACTCTCTAAGGCATATGATACAATTCCCTGTCTTGGTGAGAAGAGCATACCAAACATACGACTTTCCCTCACGGCTCACGACCATCACAATGGCACTTTAAATGGTTATCGATGCACATACCGCCATTTTACTCCTTTGCTAAATGTCCCCAGGCTACTGTGCTATGCAATTTTTAAAAATTGTCTTTCAGGCCAGGTGCACTGACTCACGCCTGTAATCCCAGCACTTTGGGAGGCTGAAGCTGGTGGATCACTAGGTCAGGAGTTCAAGACCAGCCTGGCCAACACAGTGAAACCCTGTCTCCACTCACAATACAAAAAATTAGCTGGGCGCGGTGGCCAGCACCTGTAGTCCCAGCTACTCGGGAGGCTAAGGCGGGAGAATCGCTTGACCCCGGGAGGCGGAGATTGCAGTGAGCCGAGATCACACCATTGCACTCCAGCCCAGGCAACAGTGCGAGACTTTGTCTCAAAATAAATAAATATATAAAACAAAAATAAAATTGTCTTTCAAACACTCAGTTCATCCCCCTCCTAACTGGGAGCTTTATGACCAGTTGCATAATTTCCCCAAGTCTCAGTTTTCACTCCTATGAGAGGGGAGTGCAGTACCCTCCCCCACACAGCTGGTGCGATGATCAGGAAACTAATGGGTATGAAGTGCCTGACTGTGCTCTGCTCACTAAAACCTGAAACACGTGGCACTGGCTTTGGGGGCGGGCAGTGAGTAGAAGCCTGGAGGAAGTTGGCAAGGGCTTGCAGGAAAGTATAGAAAATGAGCCAGGCCTAGCAGCGTATGTCTGTAGTTCCCGCTACTCAGGAAGTTGAGGCAGGAGGATCACTTGAGCCCAGGAGGTCAAAGTCACCCTGGGCAACATAGTGAGATCACATTTATTGAAAAAAAAGAAAAAGGTCACGTGCGGTGCCTGAAGCCTGTAATCCCAGCACTTTGGGAGTCTGAAGCAGGAAGCAGGCGGGTCACCTGAGGTCAGGAGTTCGAGATCAGCCTGGCCAACATGGTGTAATCCTGTCTCTACTAAAATACAAAAAAATAGCCAGGTGTGGTGGCTGGTGCCTGTAACCCCAGCTACTTGGGAGGCTAAGGCAGAGAATCACTTGAGACTGGGAGACAGAGGCTGCAGTGAGTCAAAATCATGCCACTCCACTCCAGCCTGGGCAACAGAGTGAGACTACATCCCAAACAAAAAGAAAAGAAAGGAAAATGCTACTGGATATTGGAGGAAAGGAACCCTTTCTCATGTGCTGGCAGAAGGTTTCATAAAACTGTTGCCTACCGTAGCATAGAAAGTAGACACCGAGGCCAGGCGCCATGGCTCAAGCCTGTAATCCCGGCATTTTGGGAGGCTGAGGCGGGTGGATCATTAGGTCAGGAGATTGAGACCATCCTGGCCAACACAGTGAAACCCCATCTCTACTAAAAATACAAAACAATTAGCTGAGCGTGGTGGCATGTGCCTGTAGCCCCAGCTACTCAGGAGGCTGAGGCAGGAGAATCACTTGAACCCGGGAGGCAGAGGTTGCAGTGAGCCGAGATCACACCACCGCACTCCAGTCTGGGTGACAGAGCAAGATTCCATCTCAAAAAAAAAAAAAAAGTAGGCACTGAGTATACCTATGAGTTGATGCTGTAGCTGATGAGTTTTCCAGGCAGGACGCTGAAGGTACTCCTGGCTCCTTCTGCCTGTGACAGCATGGAAAAGGAGAGCCATGAGCTAGGGCAAACCTTTTCATTTTCCAGTGGAGCTGGAGGAAACGTAAAGGCCGGAACAGGCTTTTCAGCCAGCAAAGGATTCTCAAAGTGAGAAAGGGCTTCAGGACAAAGAAGTCCAGAGGGGACCGTCAGATCCTTGATTAAGACCTCAGTGGAAAAAATGAAAGGTGCCTCATAAACCCTTTTAGACAGACAAAGGCACTCTGAGGACCGTAGGGGCGTTCCTTTTGGACTGCCTCCGTTGAAGGCCAGGTCTTCTCAAAGCACAAGGGTCTTTTCTCACTTGAAGCCCCAGGTGGAGAGGGCTCATCTCGGAAAGTGTGTGGTGCTTAGGGAAAGAGCCAGTGTGCAAAGGCTGCATTCGGTACGATTCCAACCACACGATATTCTGGAAAAGGCAAAGCTATGAAAACAGTAATCAGGGGCTGGTGGGAGGACAGGGGGAGGAATGGATGGCGTGCAAGGGATTATGGGAGCAGTGACACTATTCACTATGATGCTGTCATGGTGGGTGCCCAACATTATTCATTTGACAAGACCCACGTCGTGTGAAAAGCAGAGTAAAACCAACGGTGAACTGTGGATCTTAGCTAATAACGATGTATCCTTGTGGCTCAGCAATTGTAAGAAATGTACCACATTAATGCAAAATGCTAATGAGCGGGGAAACTTGGGGGAGGGGAGAGGAAGTTTCGGGAATTTTCTGTACTCTCCAGGTAACTTTTTTGTTAAAGTAAAACTGCTCCAAAAGGAAAAATCTTTTTTTTTTTTTTTTTGGGGGAGGGAGGTTTTTGGGCTGGGTGTGGTGGCTCACACCTTTGGGAGACCAAGGCAGGCAGATCACGAGGACAAGAGATTGAGACCATCCTGGCCAACATGGTGAAACCCTGTCTCTACTAAAAATACAAAAGTTAGCTGGGCGTGGTGGCACGGGCCTGTAGTCCCAGCTACTCGGGAGGCTGAGGCAGGAGAATCGCTTGAACGGGGACCCGGGAGACAGAGGTTGCAGTGAGCCGAGATCATGCCACTGCATTCCAATCTGGGCGACAGAGTGAGACTCCGTCTCAAAAAAACAAAAATAAAAAAGTAATAAAAGTTTTGTGAAGGAGGTTTTTGTCTAATGGAATAAATTTTAGATTAGTACATAGGAAGCTCCCAAGTTGGTTTGTTTCTTTTGTTTTTGTTTTGTTTTTTTGAGACAGAGTCTCACTCTGTCACCCAGGCTGGAGTACACTGGCGTGACCTCAGCTCACTGCAACCGCCGTCTCCCAGGTTCAAGCGATTCTCCTGCCTCAGTTTGCCGAGTAGCTGGGATTACAGGCGCATGCCACCATGCCCAGCTAGTTTTTATATTTTTAGTAGAGACGGGGTTTCACCATGTTGGCCAGGCTGGTCTGGAATTCTTGGCCTCCCAACGTGCTGGGATTACACACGTGAGCCACCGCACCCCGCCAAGTTTCTAAAGGAATTATGTTCTTGCACTAAATGGGATGAAGAGAGGACAAAATGAGCTGAGCACGGTGACTCATGCCCATAATCCCAGCACTTTGGGAGGCTGAGGCGGGCAGATCGTGAAATCAGGAGTCTGAGACTAGCCTGGTCAATATGGCGAAACCTCCATCTCTACTAAACATACAAAAATTAGCCAGGCGTGGTGGTGGGCGCCCGTAGTCCCAGCTACTTGGGAGGCTGAGGTGGGAGAATCGCCTGAACCGGGGGCGCGGAGGTTGCTGTGAGCCGAGATCACGCCATTGCACTCCAGCCTGGGCAACAGAGCAAGACTCCATCTCAATAAAAAAAAAAAAAAAAAAGAGGACAAAATGGAAGAGGATTTTAGAGCCTCAACTTTTAGAGGAAGGAAACGGGCTGAGAGGCCTACTCAGCTGTAAACTCAGTTTTTTAAGAAGAGGGAAGAGTGAATCGGAAGGAGCTGCAGGCACAGAGGACACACCCAGGCGTAAGGCTTGACGACCCTGCACACCCAGGAGTCTCCTCCGCACCAGGCCCTGGTTTACACAGCTGGATCCTGGACCTCCAGTCTGAGCTCAAAACCACAGTGGGTGAAGCTTCAGGAGTCTTGGGATGGGGCAGGTGGTCTTCACAGGTGGGAGGGATGTGAGTTGTGGCCTGAGGACAGGCTGTGGCAGAGCAGATTTTCCAAAACAGCCACAGCGAGATGTCCCATTCCACCTGCTTCTCCACATGTGACCTTGAAACTCTTCCCACGGAGAGGAACTGCCCAATTGTAACTGACAGAAGGAGGCAGAAGTGCCTTCCAAGGATGGAGGGTCTGGTCTGGGGACCAGCTGAAGGCTCATTGGGCTCACACTGCTGGCACCAGAGCTGGGAAGACTGGAAGATCAGGACTGCTGACCAGGGTGCCTACTTGGGACTTCCCCATGGTGGGTTGCTTCTAAGATGACTGCACTGATCCTTGCCTCCTGGTACTCATGGCCTCTGTAGCTCCTTTCTTCCCCGCCACCCTCCACTGATGGTGTCTCACTCTTGTCGCCCAGGCTGGAGTACAGTGGCTGAATCTTGACTCACTACGACCTCTGCCTCCAGGAGGCGGAGCGATTCTCATGACTCAGTCTCCGGAGTAGCTGGGATTACAGGCGCCTGCCACCACACCTAGCTAATTTTCCTTTCTGAGCAACAGAATACATCCGTGCTGAGGGGCTGTCACTTTCACTCATGATCAAGTTGCAAGAGATTCTCATTTCTATCTTGCCAGCAGACTCCCTTCCTGCTGGCTTTGATAGGCTGGGTGGCTATGTTGGGAAAGCCTGCACAGGAGGAGCCCAAGGCCACACCAGGTAAGAGGCTGCAGCTGCTGCCATGTCTTCTGGACCCCTGGCGTTCAGAGCCCTGAGCTGCCAAGTGGGAGTCAGAGCCCTCATGTAGAGAGAATGCCTTAGGGATTGTATCAGTCATCTGTCACTGCATAACAAAAGACCAAGATTTCATGGTTTAAAACCACACATGTACTGCCTCACAGGCTCTGGGGGCCAGGATTCTGAACGGGGCTTAGCTGGGTCTTCTGTCACCATCTCTCAAGCTGGGGTTTCATCTGAAGGCTCAGCTGGGGAAAGATCTGCTTCCAAGCTCATGCAGTACTTGGCAGAATTTCATTTACTTTTGTTGTTGTTGTTGTTGTTTTGAGACAGAGTTTCACTCTTGTTGCCCAGGCTGGAGTGCAGTGGTGTGATCTCGGCTCACCGAAACCTCTGCCTCCCGGGTTCAAGTGATTCTCCTGCCTCTGCCTCTCGAGTAGCTGGGATTACAGGCACCACCACGCCTGGCTAATTTTGTATTTTTAGTAGAGATGGGATTTCTTCATGTTGGTCAGGCTGATCTCGAACTCCTGACCTCAGGTGATCCGCCCGCCTCGGCCTCCCAAAGTGCTGGGATTACAGGTGTGAGCCACCGCGCCCAGCCTCTTCTGTCAACTTCTCTCCAGATCTTTCCTCTGCCGATCTCCCAGACTTCCAGGACTGAATGATTAGACATGGCTTTGAAAGACAACCAGGGAGATTGTTCCTGTCTCCTGGCTCCAGAGGGGCCCAGACACACCAGGTCTGGGGCCACCTTTGCATCTTCCGCTCCGTCAGCTGCTCTCCGCCTGCTTGGCTCCGTGTCTGCTGCTGACTGCCTCTCGCTTTATGGCTGGCCCTGGGGCTTGCACTTGTTAGGTGACTGAAGCCTTGCTGCATATGTGAAATTTACGGTAAGGGCGTGGCCATGCACACACTCCCACATGCCTGGTGGAAGCGTTCCTTGCTACCGCCCTTCCGGAAAGCACTCTGGAAATCTCCTCCAGAGCTTTCCAAATGCCCATGTGCTTTGTCCTGGTAATTACATTGCTTTTTCATTTCCTGACTCAACAAATATTTCTTTTCTTTTTTTTTTTTTTTAGACAGAGTCTTGCTCTGTCACCCAGGCTGGAGTGCAGTGGCGCTATCTCGGCTCACTGCAACCTCCCCCTCCCAGGTTCAAGCGATTCTCATGCCTCTCAGCTTCCTGAGTACCTGGGACTACAGACATGCGCCACCATGCCCAGCTAACTTTTTTTGTATTTTTATTACAGACAGGGTTTCATTATGTTGGCCAGGCTGGTCTCGAACTCCTGACCTCACGTGATCTGCCCATCTTGACCTCCCAAAATGTTGGGATTATAGGCGTGAGCCACCACATCCAGCCTCGACATATATTTCTTGATTACTCATTATGGACCCCAGGATGGGGTGCTTATACTTTGGTAGGGAAAACAGATGCTGATCAAATAATCATAGAATCTATCCAAAATAAAATGACAAGAGCTGAAGTCAGGAGTTCGAGACCAGCCTGGCCAACATGGTGAAACCCCATCTCTACTAAAAAATACAAAAATTAGCTGGATGTGGTGGTGGGCGCCTGTAATCCCAGCTACTTTGGGAGGCTGAGACAGGAGAATCGCTTGGACCCAAGAGATGGAGGCTGCTGTGAGCCGTGATCACGCCACTGCACTCCGGCCTGGGCAACAGAGGGAGACTCCGTCTCAATAAATAAATAAAATAAAGTAATAAATAAATAAATAAATAAATAACAAGTACAGTATGGAGTGCTTATACTTTGGTAGGGAGAACAGATGTTGATCAAATAATCATATAATCCAAATAAAATGACAGTAACCATAAAGGCTAAGTAGGTGCAAGGAGACAGCAGGGTCCCCTGGTGGAGGGCAGGAAGACCAGTTGAGATGGAATGATGAGCAACGATTAACCAGCAAAACAGAGGGCTGAGGTTGCTGGCAGAGAATGCCCGTGCAAAGGCCCTGTGGCCGCCGGGAAGGTGGTCCACACAAGGAACAGGAAGAGGGCCCTGGAGGTCGGAGCCCAGAGAGGCCGCACAGAGAGTGGAAGAACCAGGCCTTGTAGGCACATGATGGAATTGGATTTTTACCTTAAGAGGAGTAGGAAGTCAGAGAAAGGTCTGAGAGGGAAGCAGCGCTGAGCGATCAGATCTGCATTTTGCAATCATGGTTCTCTTCGAACTGTGGAGTGACTGGACGGACGCACCAGAGCCAGTGAGGAGCCTCAGCTGTGCTTCAGGCAAGAGGAAATGCTGGCTTGGACCTCGGCTGGGGAAAGGGAGAGATGTGAATGTATTCGAGAGAAATTCCAGAGATAAAATCACCCAGACCTGGGGCTGGGCTGCCTCTGGAGGGTGAGCCTGGGTTGAGGTATCAGGGATGACTCAGGATGACTCAGGATTCCGGCAGGAGCAGCTGGATGGCAGGGGGTACCTTCTGCAGAGAGAGGACGGGCCGGCTCCAGGTGTGCTGTGTTGTGTGTTCAGTGCGTCCAGGGGGATCTATTGGGTGGGCGCTGGGATATACGGTTTGGTGTGCAGAGGTGGGGTCTCTGTTGGAAATACACTCCGTGAGTCATCCGGGTAGAGGTGGGAACCGAGCTGTGGGATGAGACTGCCCAGAGCCCTGCCCTCAGGAAACAGACACTTCCACCAAAGGTAGCAGAGGGATGTCCATTGCAGCCTTATTTATGAGACCAGGAAATTTAAAACAAGCAAGTCATTAATACTAGGTTGAGAGTTAAACAAATAAAAGTTCTCGGATTGGGTGGGAGAGTGTGCCATCTCAACAAAAAATACAAAAATTAGCTGGGCGTGATGGAGCATGCCTGTCGTCCCAGCTTCTCCAGAGGCTGAGGCTAGAGGATTGCTCAAACCCAGGAGGCAGAGGTTATAGTGAGCTGAGATCACGTCACTGCACTCCAGCCCAGGGAACAGAGCAAGACTTTGTCTCCAAAAAAATAAAATAAATTATTTTTTAAATGAAGGTTACAAGTACTATATGTAAAGATTTTATACTTTTTTTTTTTTTGAGACACAGTTTCGCCCTGTCACCCAGGCTGGTGTGCAGTGGCACAATTCCAGCTCACTGCAAACTGTGCCTCCCAGGTTCAAGTGATTCTCCTGCCTCAGCCTCCTGAGTAGCTGGAATTACAGGCATGCACTACCAGGCCCGGCTAATTTTTGTATTTTTAGCAGAGGCAGGCTTTCACCATGTTGGCCAGGCTGGTCTCGAATTCCTGACCTCAGGTGATCCACCCACTTCGGCCTTCCAAAGTGCTGGGATTACAGGCGTGATCCATCGTGCCTGGCCAGTGTTATTATATTTTAAAGAGTCTTTTGTTTCATCTTAAATTAATGAAAGCTTTTACGATTAAACTCACTGTTATTAGGACCTAAAGCAAGTTTCGGTTTGTTTCTGGATTTGGGTGTTTTGGTCTGCAGCTAATTTTCAAGGAGTCTTTTGTCATCCATTTCTGATGTGCAGTTTCCATGAAAGCCTGTGTTCTGTAGAAATACAATGCAGAGTCAGGTCACACAGCTCACACACACTCACTCCCTCCCCACGAGGCAGGGTTCTGGGCCTGTCAGTAACTGAGGCCCACAGGGGCCTGAGCTGCTCCCAAGACCAGGCAAGCCAGGACGAAGCCCCCGGCCCTGAGGTCAAGTACTCTTGCCTCTCCACACCAGGTTTCTGACAGCGGCTGGGCTCCCCTGAAGAGCCCCCGTCCTGGATTCATGACAAGCGCATCCTCAGAGAAGGCATTTTTTTCCCTCACCAACAGCCTGAGCAGCACATGGCTCCTCTGGATTAAACTGGGGACCGAAGATACTAGAGACACCCCACTTCTCGCCTTTTTTTTTTTTTTTTTTTTTTTTTTTGAGACAGAGTCTCGCTCTGTTGCCCAGGCTGGAGTGCAGTGGTGTGATCTCGGCTCACTGCAACCTCTGCCTCCTGGGTTTTCAAGTGATTCTCCTGCCTCAGCCTCCTGAGTAGCTGGGTTTACAAGCATGCGCCGCCACACCCAGCTAATTTTTTTTTGTTTTGTTTTGTTTTTTTTGTAGAGATGGGGTTTGACCATATTGGCCAGGCTGGTCTCGAACTCCTGACTTTGTGATCTGCCCATCTCGGCCTCCCAAAATGCTGGAATTACAGGCATGAGCCACCTCGCCCAGCCCCTTCCCACCTTCTTTAGCGAATCATTCCACGGGCGCTGGAGCTGCCACGCCCCTTGTGTTGCTCCTGCCTGCCCCAGGGTGCACGCCATCACGCCCATAGGTATCATTGTCATACGGAAAACAGGGCTCTGAGGTCACAAAGTGGCAGCAATTCAACACGAAGCAAACCTACATAGGCTTCTCTTCACTGCAGGGCTTCGCAGAGCCTGTAGTGTGCTCGCGGGGGCTGTGGGTCTCCACACTTGATCTTAGCCAAAAGGCCGAGAAGCGATGGCTGTGGGTCTCCATAAGGACTAGACGTGTAGCATTTCCCAAACGCATTGACCCCACAAGTTTTTCATCACAAGGCACCTTGCCGGTTCCATGGGGCATCCTTTGGGAAAAATGGGCACCGTGGGATGGGGGTGGAGGGGCATCCATCCGCCACCGCAAGGCCACACATTAGAGGTCAGCCAGGCATCCAACCCCAGAGCCAAATGAAGACTCCTCCCAACCTTCGCCTGGTCCTCCCTGCCTGTGTCACCTCCTACAGGCCTTGCCTGCTGCTCCTCTGTCTCTCCATGTCCCTCCTGGCAGGGGGAGGAGCCAGGATGGGCTTTCAGTGAGGAAACTGCCACTCCAGGGCTAGAGGAAGGCAAGGGACTGGCACCCTCCCTGACACTCCATCCGTGCCTTTTGCTAGGGGGATCAGGGGGATTCCTGAGAAACGTCAGCAGAAAAGCCCGAGGCAAGCTTCCATCCAGAATCTCATCTTTTTTTGTTTTTTGAGATGTAGTCTCCCTCTGTCGCCTAGGCTGGAGTATTGTGGCACTATCTCGGCTCACTGCAACCTCTGCCTCCTGGGTTCAAGCGATTCTCCTGCCTCAGCCTCCCAGAGCAACTGGGATTATAGGTACCCGCCATCATGCCCGGCTAATTTTTGTATTTTTGTAGAGACAGGGTTTCACCATGTTGGCCAGGCTGGTCTTGAACTCCTGACCTCAGGTGATCCGCCAGCCACAGCCTCCCAAAGTGCTGGGATTACAGGCGTGAGCCACCATGCTCGGCTTAGAATCTCATCTTAATCTCAGCTTTCCCTCTTACTTCACGAGCCCCCTAAGACCTGCAGGAGGGGCCAGTCACTGTCCGAGCGTCCCTCATGCGTTCCCACTCTGTGCTGCTCAGGCCATCCTGTCCCCAGCAGGTTCTTTCCACGGACTCTGATCTGTCCTCAGTGGGGGCACTTCTCCTGCCCTGGGGCTGCCTCCTCTGAACAGCCGGACCATGTGCTTGACTCAGTCGTGGGGGGAGGCCCCGCTCTCTCTGCACATTGGTGTCTTCAGGAACTTAAACAAATACCTACCCCAGAACAATTGAATCAGAGTCTCTGGGCCTGGAGATTTTTCCAGTGCTCTCTGGGCTGAGAACTGTGGGTCTGGTAGAGGGAACCCAGAGATCTAGGTGGAAATCCCAATTCTGCTGCAAACCCGCTCTGTGCTCTTCAACACCGTCCTTCAATGTCTGAGCCTCAGTTTCCCTATCTGCTCTGTGGGGGACAGCAGTGCCGTGCCATGGGTGGGGTTGGATATAATGTACCTATATTGCTGCACTCTTGCCTCCCTGGGGCACTACTGCACCCCCGGGTAGATGGTGAGTGAAGAAGGGCAGGGAGCCTGACCACACCCGGACTCCAGTGCTTCCCTCGGCGCTGTGTACAGAGACGCCTGATGAAGATTTGAAGGATTGAAAACCCACTGAGGGACCCGGCCTGGGAAACCAAGCCCCACGCAAGCCTCTCTCACAGGCGACTGGCCAGGCGGAGAAAAGCCAAGTGTCTCCACTTCTCACAAGAGAATCGCAGCACAGCTCTCAAGAGTAAGTGAATCTTGATTGGTTTTCATTTAAAACATAAATAAATACAGGGCCTGCCAAGCAGCGCTGGTGGGAGTACTGTGAAACAGGCTCTCGGCCCACAAGAGGCCAGAGTCAGGAGCTGAGTCACTCGGCCCCTCGCACCCATGGGCCCCATCTCAGGTGTCCTTAGCACACTCTGCTCCATCCCAAAGCTCCTTGAAAGTGTCTTTTGGGGTGCTGTGGCTCATGCCTGTAATCCCAGCACTTTGAGGCTGAGGAGGTTGGATCATGAGGTCAGGAGTTCAAGACCAGCCTGGCCAACATGGTGAAACCCCGTCTCTACTAAAAATACAAAAATTAGCTGGATGTGATGGGGTGCACCTGTAGTCCCAGCTACTCAGGAGGCTGAGGCAGGAGAATCACCTGAACCCGGGAGGTGGAGTTTGCAATGAGCCGAGACCACCACTGCACTCTAGTCTGGGCAACAGAGTGAGACTCTGTCTAAAAAATACAGGCTGCCAGTTACATTCGAACTTCAGATAAACAGCAATGATTTCTGTTAGTATTGAATATTTGGGACATATTTACACTAAAATAAATTATTGTTTATCTGAAATTCAGATGTAACTGGGGAGCCTATAGTTTTACTTCCTAAGTCTGGAAACCCAGTGGCTTCACCACCACCACCCCCACACTCCTAAGAGGGATCCCTCCCCTGCTCCCAGCCATTCAGGGTTCCCAGACACCAGGCTGAGGACCAAGGCCAGCCAGTGACAAGTTCTCACCTGTCCAAGGCAAAATGCGATAAAAGAGGACAATGCAAAGAGGCTGCTTTGTAAAGCTGAAGGTGTTCAAAGGTCTGGTCTTCATTCTGTTTTGTTTGGTTTTTTTTCTTCTTGTGTGTGTGTATGAGAGAGAAGGAAAAAGAGAGAGAGAGAGAGAGAGAGAGAGAAAGTGTCCTCAAAAAAAACAATGCTATCTAGTATCTAGTAACTGGACACTGAAAATTTTTTTTTGTTGTTGTTGTTTTGAGACAGGGTCTCACTCTGTCGCCCAGGCTGGAGTACAGCAGTGTGGTCACAGCTCACTGCAGCCTTGACTTCCTGGGTTCAAGTGATCCTCCCACCTCAGCCTCCCAAGTAGCTGGCACTACAGGTGTGTACCACCACACCTGACTGACTGACTTATTTACTTACTTACTTTATTTACTTATTTGTAAAGATGAAGTCTCATTATGTTGCCCAGACTGGTCTCCAACTCAAGCAATCTTCCTGCTTCACTATCTCAAAGCACTGGGATTACAGGCATGAGCCACTGCACCAGACTTGAAATCATTTTTGTTTTTTTTTTTTTGAGATGGAGTTTTACTGTCACCCAGGCTGGGGTGCAATGGCACAATCTCGGCTCACTGCAGCCTCCACCTCCTGGGTTCAAATGATTCTTCTGCCTCGGCCTCCCGAGTAGCTGGGATTACAGGTACCTACCACCACGCCCGGCTAATTTTTTTGTGTTTTTAGTAGAGATGGAGTTTCACCATGTTGGCCAGGCTGGTCTTGAACACCTGATCTCAGGTGATCCACCCGCCTCAGCCTCCCAAAGCGCTGGGATTACAGGCGTGGCCACCATGCCCAAAATTTTTCATAAATAAGGAAATAAATAAAACAATGGCAATAGCGAGTATTTTGTGTCTTTAAAAATACGTGTCTTTTTGGCAACATAAAAACTTAGTGACCCCACTGGAGGCCTCCAGTTTTGAAAAAAAAGAAGAAAAAGATACCAGATTTAAAAATCCCAATCCCAAAGCCTGGGGAGCTAAAATGACTGTTCCAATCTCAGAGGCAGGGCCAGACCAGCCCCAGGCACTCTCCAGCCCCGCCATCTCCCCCTGAGCCCCGCCCTCTCATCCCTTCTGGCCCCATCTGACTGACCTCTGGGATTTGGGCTCGGTTCCCCAGAGATGGCACTTCCCACCTTCCCAGCCCCTCCCCCAGCTGCAGCAGGGGCTTCGAGCCACTTCCTGAATGTGGGGCTGCAGACCTGGCCTGTGACCCTCCCAGCGCATCTCTTCCTAGCCGAGAACCTTGGGGAAAAATCACATTTTTCTCATATTTTGTTTAATTACCCATGAAGTGGAGTTAATGACCCCGCCCCACGCCTGAGTTGTTCAAGTACGGGCAGACGAGACATGGGTGTGTCCATGTGAGTGTTCATCACATTGCACACTTATAATGTGTGCATTTTTCTGTGTCAATGTTACAATTCAACAAAACAGTTTATCAAAAATTAGCAATTAACTTCAATTAGCAAGCAGGCTTCCAACAGAGAGAAACTGATCCTATTTATCTTTCGAAGAAATTTGATTACCTCCAACTTCTTTTTTTTATCAAAAATTAGCAATTAACTTCAATTAGCAAGCAGGCTTCCAACAGAGAGAAACTGATCCTATTTATCTTTCGAAGAAATTTGATTACCTCCAACTTCTTTTTTTTTTTGAGATGGAGTTTCCCTCTTGTCACCCAGGCTGGAGTGCAGTGGCACGATCTTGGCTCACTGCAGCCTCCACCTCCCAGGTTCAAGCAATTCTCCTGCCTCAGCCTCCTGAGTAGCTGGGATTATAGGCTCACACCACCACGCCTGGGTAATTTTTGTATTTTTAGTAGAGATGGGGTTTCCCCATTTTGGTCAGGCTGGTCTCAAACTCCTGACCCCAGGCGATCCACCCACCTCGGCCTGTCAAAGCCCTGGGATTACAGGCGTGAGCCACTGCGCCCGGCGGGGACCAGTAATTTATTATTTGTGGCCTGCATGCAGCTGGCAGGGCCCACTGTGGGGGAAAAAAACACTCAGCTGAACTCACATTTGGGTTAGTTTCATGAGGCCTTATTTTTAAAAATTAACCTCCAAACCCATTACATTCCAAAAGCTAAAAATATGACACTGCTTTTCTATTTTTAATGGACTCACAATAAAATAAAATATTTAAAACATTAAAAAGATGGCATTTTAAGTTCATTTTCCAAGTTATCCTGTATAGCAAAGACACAAAAAATGAAATTATAAGATATAGCCATAATTTTTTTAAAAAGTAAGGTAACCATCTCCATGTAACAGACACTAAAAATATGGCCTGACATTGGAGCCGTGCTCTGCATGGGGGTGGGAACAGGGCTCCCCAGCCGTGTACCTGGAGAGCGGAGGAGGTAGCCACAGCCTCAGAGCCCTGGTGCCCAGGGACTCAGCACCTGGATGGCAAAATCCCCAGTCCCCCAGGAGGTGGGCGCTCTGAGCCAACAACACACAGCCTCACCATTTTGGAATGGGGCCACCTACCAGGAGGTGGGGAGGAAGAGAGAGAGACAGAGACTGAAATGAGAGAAGCATCTACCCAAGATGAATCTATACACCTCACCCCAACCACATGGCAAAGCTGCTGCTAATAAAGACGATTAAGAAAATCAACTCCATCCCAGCACTTTGGGAGGCCGAGGCGGGTGGATCACGAGGTCAAGAGATCGAGACCATCCCGGTCAACATGGTGAAACCCCGTCTCTACTAAAAAATACAAAAATTAGCTGGGCATGGTGGCATGTGCCTGTAGTCCCAGCTACTCGGGAGGCTGAGGCAGGAGAATTGCTTGAACCCAGGAGGCGGAGGTTGCGGTGAGCCGAGATCGCGCCATTGCACTCCAGCCTGGGCAACAAGAGCGAAACTCCGTCTCCAAAAAAGAAAAAAAAAGAAAATCAACTCCTTCACGCCTGTAATCCCAGCACTTTGAGAGGCCGAGGCGGGCGGATCACAAGGTCAGGAGATCGAGACTATCCTGGCCAACATGGTGAAACCTCGTCTCTACTAAAAATACAAAAATTAGCTGGGCATGGTGGCGCGTGCCTGTAATCTCAGCTACTCAGGAGGCTGAGGCAGGAGAATTGCTTGAACCCAGGAGGCAGAGGTTGCAGTGAGCCAAGATCTTGCCACTGTACTCCAGTCTGGCGCCTGGCGACGGAGCGAGACTCTGTCTCAAAAAAAAAAAAAAAAAAAAGAAAATCAACTCTTAAATCACTGCAGGTAAAATGGAAACAACAGAAGCATCTGAAAATGATTTCAAATTAAAATATTTAGGATCATCAAGAAAGCAAGAAGTTGTAAAGCCAAGACTGGCTTAAATGAATTAAGAAGAGGTGGTCACGAAAAAGAATCAGTGGGAAATCCTGGAAGTTAAAGGTATGATTTTTATTTTTAGTTTCTTCTTCTTTCTTCTAAAAGTTTTTTCTAATCTTTTTTTTAAAAAACTATTTTGGCCTGTCATGGTGGCTCATGCCTATAATCCCACCACTTTGGGAGGCTGAGGCAGGCAGATCACAAGGTCAGGAGATCGAGACCATCCTGGCTAACACGGTGAACAGCTGTCGCTACTAAAAATACAAAGAGTCCCAGCTACCTGGGAGGCTGAGGCAGGAGAACTGCTTGAGCCCGGGAGGTGGATGTATCAGTGAGCTGTGATTGTGCCACTGCACTCCAGCCTGGGTGACAGAAAGAAACTGTCTTCAAAAAAATTTTTTTTTTTACATAGTGGCTTATACCTGTAATCCCAGCACTTTGGGAAGCCAAGGTGGGCAGATCACTTGAGGTCAGGAATTCAAGACCAGCCTGGCCAACATGGCGAAACTCCGTCTCTACTAAAAATGCAAAAATTGGCTGGGTATGGTGGTGGGCGCCTGTAGTCTCAGCTACTGGGGAGGCTGAGGCAGGAGAATCACTTGAACCCGGGAGATGGAGGTTGCGGAGAGATCATGCCACCGCACTCCAGCCTGGGCAACAGAGCGAGACTCTGTCTTGAAAAAAATAAAAGGAGCCGGATTACTTGTTCACCTCTTTCTCTGGGCAAGGAGGGTTGGCAAGTGCAGTCCTCAGGCCAGTTTCTGCAGCCCCCCAGGACGTTCTGCAAATGTATGATTAATGGGTCAGGACCCACTGTTTTGGTGATCCGAAGCTCACAGGTGATGCATGCTCCTTTAGAATAGAAAGAAGGGACAGTCATGGCTCCTGGTGGCACTGATGGTGTGTTTTCATAAACGTCCATTTAACAGCTGTGACAGCTGGAGGTCATCATTCATGGGGCATCAGGCTCTACCCCAGATATGGTCCCTCCAAGCAGCCCCTGCAAACACAAGAGCCCACCAGAGGCTGAAGAGCCCTAGAGGAGACCAACTTGGCGATCCTGTACCTGCACTGAATTGCCTGCCTTGCTGTCCCCAAGGCAGACCGTTCCCTGCTCCCTTGCTCCTTCCAGGGGACACCCATAGGCCCCAGGGGCCGCCTGGCTATGCTAGACCCCTGCAAGGGGATGATTCCCAAGACTCTAATTCATTCATATTCTCTCCATATTTTCCCAGCCCCTGTTCTAAGATGTCAGGGATTTTGCACAGGGCGCAAAGCAGAAGCTGATTTGAGACAGGGGTCTCTCCTGCCTCTTTACAAGAGCTGTGCTCGCTGGCTGCACAGGGGCGGGGGATGCACAATGGGTGAGGGAGGGGTGTGTATCAGTCCGTTCTCATGCTACTATAAAGAACTTCCCTGAGACTGAGTAATTCGTAAAGGAAAGAAGTTTAATTGACTCATAATTCTGCATTGCTGGGGAGGCCTCAGGAAACGTACAATCCTGGCGGAAGGTGAAGGGGAAGCATGCACCTCCTTCACAAGGTGGCAGAAGAGAGAAGAGTGAGTGAAGGAACTTGCTGAACACTTATAAAACCATCAGATTAGTGTGGTGGCTCATGCCTGTAATCCCAGCACTTTGGGAGGCCGAAGTGGGTGGTTCACAAGGTCGGGAGTTCAAGACCAGTCTGATCAAGACAGTGAAACCCTGTCTCTACTAAAAATACAAAAATTAGCTGGGTGCAGTGGCAGACACCTGTAATTCCAGCTACTCGGAAGGCTGAAGCGGGAGAATCACTTGAACCCAGGCGGCAGAGGTTACAATGAGCTGAGGTCACGCCACTGTACTGCAGCCGACGGAGTGAGACCCTATTAGATTTGTGAGACCTCACTCACCGTCACGAGAACAGCAAGGGGGACCCGCCCCCATGATCCAATCACCTCCCTCCTCGACACGTGATTACAGGTCCCTTCCTTAACACGGGGCTTTGGCTCTGGGCTTTACACCACAGATTCACTGATATCTCATCACAGTTCCTGCAGCACCCATTTCACAGATGAGGAAAGGAAGCACTGAGAGCTCACGTCCCCTGCTCGAGGTCTCACAGCTGCTCAGCAAGGCAAGCCCAAACTCAGTTCCTGAGCAGCGGGTCTGTGCCTGGACTCCACTGCAGCCCTGTGCTGGGCCCCATGCTACCTTTTGGGATGTCCAGTGTAGACATGCGGCCTCTGCACTGAGCACGCACGTGGGTATTCTCTGCTTCCCGGCTTCATTACAAATCCCAGGCATCTGGGAAAGTCCCTGCTCACAGGGACCCCAGCGGTTCCTGGCATGGGAGGGCACGGGAGTAGAAGAGTAGTCCCTCTCCACCCTGCTTCTGAACTGAAAGATGTATTCACAGCAGCGTCGCCTGGCAAGAGGCCTCTGGACTCCTAACCACAGGGTGCAGAACCCAGTAGCTCATGTCCGTGCCACGTGCCAGGTGGCATGCTGAACGGGCTGCCGCCAGCCGGCAGTGACTCAGTCCTCAGAAATTACAGGCTTCCGTGGAGACAGAGGGCGCCGGGTCGGGTGGGCACCCCAGGAGGAGCCTGACCCCCGCTGGGGGAAGGAGAGCAGGATGGAGCTGGGTCGTAACACGAGAGGCCTGGGGTGGCTGACCCAGGTCATACCTTACAGGAGCCACTGACAGGCCCCAGCAGGAGAGGTGGAGGGGGTGCAGGACAGGCCTGAGGGCACGGGAGGGGCTGGGCTTCCGAAGTGGGGAGAAGATGGCCTTGCAGCACTGACCGTTAGGAGGCCTGGCCTGCCGCCCTATGCTGTGTGCCTATGAGGCCCCTACTCTGTGACAGGGAGCAGCCCCATCACCTGACCAGGTGCCAACTGAGAGACAGCTTGGCTCTGCTCAGGGCCACCTTCCCGTGTGTGGAATCGTTACCTGGAGGCAGGACTGGAAAGTGTTCTCACTTTATTACATTCCTGAGCCCGCCAAGCTCTTTTGCAGGGCTGAGCCGGGGATTAAGGGCTTATGAGTTGGCACAAAGAGGGGGCAGGGTCTGATTCATCTGTGTGCCCCACCCACTCCCCACACAGAATCGGGCACAGAAAGACACTTCCCATGCTTATGGGAGGAAACAGACTAGGATGGGGAAGAATTGGCCTCTGGGGTCCCTCTTTCTTCCCACCCTATTCCCCAAAAGTCGCCTTCCTGGAACCCCCGCCTCCACGTCCCCCACATAGGTGTTTACACGCTGATCAGTGGTGGAGGTTCCAGGGAACATGGAGCTGGGAGGCTGAAAAGGTATTGGAAGCCCGCAGCTGACCCCCTGGAGCAGAGGCCTTGGCCAGCTGCCAGCTCTGTTAGGTCTCCAGCTATGGCTCCCATGAAGGGCCTTGCCATCCTCGATGCAGGGGCGCCGGGAGGGAGAGACCTGGTAAGCCATTTGGGAGAGGCGGACGCTGGACAGCGCAGGGACAGTGGGCAGAGAAGAGGAGCCCACAGCTCCTGGGGGAAGATCGCCAGGATTCGGAGATGAGACCTGGACTCGAGGGCTTGGGGGACATGCAAGCGGAGCCTGGCCGGTGGGTCAATAAGGGGTCATTCGCTGAGTAGGGGACATGAAGGAACAGGGAGCTGGTGCATCGGGGCAGGGAGGCACATCTGAGCCAGGACATGGAGGTGACATAATTGACATGTGGCTGTGGCTGCAGCCGGGGACTTGGGAGAAACGCCACTGAGATGATTCAGAGGAGAAGGGCCGGAGACCAGGTCCTGGACCCGGGGATGTCCACCTTTAAGGGGAAAGCAGAAAAAGACGAGCCGGGAGGGAATCCAGGCAAGAACCACACTGGTAATCACGGTACAGAAGGTTTAGAGAGTGACATGCCAGGAGAGCTACAGCTCGCTGGGTTGGCAGAAGGGGCAGATGGTGAGTAGGGGGAGGTCATGGAGGAGGGATGGGGTGGAGGGGCAGGGAGTTCAGGAGAGAGAGGAAGTGGACCTGGGAGAGGAGACAACTCCTTGCTGTTAGTGCAAAGAGCCTTGAGCACATATTTATGCCAGGAGAGAATGTCTAGGCTTGAAGGGGGAGGTGAGGGCTGACGGCACAGGGCTTCCAGGAGAGGCCAGCTCGGCCTGGAATAGAGAGTGGGACACGGCTTCCACGGAGGTGGAGAAGGGGACACAGTCCCTCATCTGTGATTAGATGCCAATGGAATCTGGGCATTGGGAAAGAGGGGCAGCGCCTGCCCTCTGGAGGCTTCCAGTCTAGTGGAGAGTGATGGGTGGGAGGCAGATGCCTAAGATGAGGGTCAGGCCTGGGAAGCAGCGTGGGAGCCAGGAACACCCAGCCTTCTCCCATCCCTGGGGTGCCCAGCACCTGGGAGCATGAGTGGTGACCAGAGGTGCAGGTGGGTCCCCCTGGTTAGTGGGGGAGTAGGGGAAGGCACACGGAGTGGGGAGTCTTGAGTGACAAGCCAGTGTCCCTGGCACCCATCTCTGAGCATGGCAGAGATGGTCCTGTCTCCACCGTGCTCCAGGCCCAGCTCAGCTTCTTCCCTGGAGGGACACTCCCAGAAGGGCACCCAGCCACATCCAGTAAAAGATGGGCTTCCGATGCACCCTCTGACCCGGCTTCTGATGCACCCTCTGACCCAGCTCCTCCTCCGTAGCTCTCAGCCCCTGGAAATCAATTTAAAATTGTGCAATTAAAGTTTGGCTCACTATAAAGGGCAGATGAACAAGACAGACACAAATGATCCTTGGGAGTCCTGGACAAGGGGGAGAAGGTAGACAAGTGAACAGACAGTGATGATCCAGCCTGCAAAGGGCCAGCAAGACAGCAGGAGCGCCCACCATCATGTGGAGGGGGAGGGAGGGCTTCCTGGAGGAGGCGACATCTAATGCCACCCAAAGGGTAAGTAGCAGTTCATGAGTGTGGAAGGTGAAAGAATCTTCCGGCAGAGAGAACCACAGGTGATGGGAACCTATCCGCCTGGGTTCCAATCCCAGGCCCTCCCCAGCCCGACCCCCGGCGGTGGGACTTCTCTGTGCCTCAGTTTCCTCCTCTTTAAGAGGGAGCGAGACAGCCCCAACTCCGTAGGTCTGAGAGGACCACATGGTTGGAAGACAGCCCTGTGCCTGCTGTGGCAGCCACTCCCTCCGAGAGCGCTGGTCACTATCGCCGGGAGGAGGAGGGAGGTCGCTGTCGCCAAGAGCCCAAGGACCGGAGCTGGCGGCCAGACCCTTCTCCACACGCCCCTGGCTCCCGGCCTCAGTCCTCAGAGGCCACGGCAGTGGGTCCCTCCTTCCAGGACTGCTACAACGTCGCCCTGCAGTGCCCCTTGCAGCCCCAGGCGCGGGAGAAGAAGTAGAGGCGTCGGAGACCGGGCCGGTCGGGGGTCTCGGGCGCAGCCCCAGGACCTGCGGAACCCGGCCCGGTGTGCAGATGCGCGTTCTCCAGCAGGTGGCGCTGTCGCCCCTGGAACGAAACGGGTCCCGCAGGTGGCGCTGGCCGAGGGGGCGGGAAGGGAGGGACCGGAGAGCAGGGCGCCTTCCTCCCTGCGAGCACCCACCCCGGGAGTTCTCATTGCCACACCCTGCTCCCACTCCACGCCGCTCCTGCAGCCAGGGTCCCGCACCCGCCTCACCTGGGTGCAGGGTGACCTTTCATGCAGGGCGAGCCCCAGCACCCCTTCTCAGCACACCCGGGTCCCCGGGCGGGCCAGGTGGTTCCCTGGAGGCGGGTGTTGTTGGCATAGCTGAGCTAGATGCTCGCACGCCTGGGTCTGGCTGGCTGCGGGTGGGAAGCTCCTGTAGGGCTTGGGTTCAAGTCCTGGCCGTGACACTTGGACCCCTCCACAGCCTGCCCCTCATTTCCCCCCTGTAATAAGATACCTGCAGTGCTGGTTAGAGGAACCACTCGAACGAACGCACCTGGAAGATAACTGGCATGGACACCTGTCACCTTTGTGCTGAAAGACTTTGAGGACAAGCAGGCCTCATCCAAACCGTGGGGAGAGTGACCCATGTCACTCAGGGAAGAGGACTCCGTAGGGGCAGCTGTCACCAGGATGAGATGGAGAAGAGTCATGGAATCACCTATGGCCTGTATCCCCAGAGCTACCTGCTGCCACAAACATACACATACATATACATATATGCACAGAGACACACATGCTCATATGCACCCATTAATATACACGTAAACACACATGCACACACACACTCCTATGCACACATTCATATACACACATGTACACATACACACATACACGTGGACACATGCATGCACATACACACTCGTGCACACATATGCACATATACGTGTACACAGATATACACATATACATGCACACATGCTCATAAACAGACATACTGACATACGTACTCATATAAACATATGCACACACACACCAGAGCCACAGGGAGGCCCAGGGTTCCTGCCTGGGGCTTTGCGGAGGAGAGCGAGGGGCTGGGTCTGGGCAGACTGTGCGTGCCGCTGTGTCTTGCCAAAATGACTTGAAGCCCTTCTCTCTTCTGGGGGCTGTGCTGTGTCTCAGTCTCGTCGCCTCCTCACCATGCATCTGACCTTTGCAGAGATGAACCGTGACAGTGGTCGCTCGCCAGCACGAACTCTCAGAGTCGGGCTGGACCCTCCGCATTTCCTTCCCAAAGCTCTGACCACACCCCCACTCCTTTCCCCAACTCCTTCCTCTCCCTTTCTTTCTCCACCCTCCTGGTCTTCTCTGCTGTTGATCACCTCTGCCCTCCCCTCTCCGTCCCCTCTAGCATCCTGCTCTGATTCCTGTCCCTCTGCTCCAGACTCCTGGCTGAGCCCCCCAGCCCAGCCCGCTCTCCACGCCTCACTGCTCCAATCATGTCAAAACCCCAGCAGGCCACAAGCTTTCAAAGTGGATTCTTTTTTTTTTTTTTTTAATTTTTGTTTCATACTAACCTCATTACGGGGATTTTAAAAAGTAATTAATTTATTTTTAACTATGATTATTATTATTATTGTAATAATGCAAGGTCTCACTGTGTTGCCCAGGCTGGTCTTGAACTCCTGGACTCAAGCAATCCGACCACTTCGGCCTCCCAAAGTGCTGGGATCACAGGGGTGAGCCACCGCATCCAGCCTTCAAAGTGGATTCTTAGGGAACCAGTTTTATAGAATACTATACACAGGTGGCCCTGAGCTGTGGAACTAAGGCTGTAAATGCATCCAGGGACCTCTTTCCATTAAGAAAATGCTTTGAGTGCTGGAGGAACGTTTACTGTGTAGTGGGGTGACTGCCCTGAGCCCAAATGGGGTTCAGCCCCTGGCATGATGAGCATGCAGGGAGAGATTGTCAAAGCCCAGCCACGTGTTGGCATGGATTTGGGGTGAGGGGATAATTGGTGACAGACTGGCAGGGAGCTGGGTGCTCACCCTGTGCCAATGTGTCCTCCTAGGTTTACCTGGTGCCCCCAACAAGGAAGAAGTAGCCCTGACAACGGAGAGGACCAGCTCTTACCACAAAACCAAGGACTAACCTTGGAATCCCCAGAGTCACGATGCGCCTTCATTTTTTTTTGGAGACAGGGTCTCACTCTGTCACCCAGGCTGAGTGCAGTGGTGCAATCACAGCTCACTGCGGCTTCAACCTCCTGAGCTCAAGAGATTCCCCTATCTCTGCCTCCTAAGTAGCTGGGATTACAGGCATGTGCCAACACACCTAGCTACTTTTTAAAATTTTTTCATAGTGACAGGATATTGCTATGTTGCCCAGGCTGGTCTCGGAACTTCTAGGTTTAAGCAGTCCTCATGCCTCGGCCTTCCAAAGTACTGGGATTACAGGTGTGAGCCGCCACATCCGGCCCATAATGTGCTTCTAAGGACCTATGAGCCCCTCTGGCCTCAAAGCCCAACCTGAGTCTTATCAGACCTAGTTTATCTCTAACTTCCACTTCATAGGCCACATAGAGCCACCGAGTATCTATACCACCGCCAAAGGAAGCAACCAGGGTGACCCGAAGGTTGGATGCCATGTAAGTCCATACCACCCAACCCAGTCCCTTCCACAGTCAGCCATAAAAACAAAGGACGGCCAGGCGCAGTGGCTCACAACTGTAATCCCAGCACTTTAGGAGGCCGGGGAGGGCGGATCACCTGAGGTCAGGAGTTGGAGACCAGCCTGGCCAACATGGTGAAACCCCGTCTCTCCTAAAAATACAAAAATTAGCTGGGTGTGGTGGTGGGCAGCTGTAATCCCAGCTACCCAGGAGGCTGAGGCAGGAAAATTCATTTGAACCTGGGAGGTGGAAGCTGCAGTGAGCCAAGATTGCACCACTGCATTCCAGCCTGGGCGACAGCAAGACTCTGTCTCAAAAAAATTAAAAAACAAAACAAAGGTGGTGGCAGGTTAAAGGTGACTAAGAGTTTAAACCACCAAATGCAATGTATGTGCCTTATCGGGATCCTGGTTTTTTTTGTTTTTTCTCAGACAAGCTTTCTCTGTCACCCAGGCTGGAGTGCAGTGGCGCGATCTCAGCTCACTATGACCTCCACCCCCCGGGTTCAAGCAATTCTCCTGCCTCAGCCTCCTGAGTAGCTGGAATAACAGGCGCGTGCCACCGCACCCAGCTAATTTTTTTTTATTTTTTTATTTTTAGTAGAGATGGGGTTTCACTGTATTGGTCAGTCTGGTCTCAAATTCCTGACCTCAGGTGATCCACCTGCCTTGATTTTCCACAGTGTTGAGATTACAGGTGTGAGCCACCGCGCCCGGCCTGGGATCCTGTTTTGAACAAGCCCACCTGGAAAAGCCATTTGGGAGGCAACCAGGCAAACACGGACTGCGCAGGACGTGGCATTAGAAAATCAGGATTATGCAAAGGTGGTTTATAAAAGTACAGAAAAAATTAAAAAAAAAAAAAAATCAGGGTTAATTTTGTGAGCTGTGATGATGGCATTGTAGTTCAGTAAAAGAAAATGTCATTTGTAAAAGAAAATGTCTAAAAAAGATTTAGGGGGAAATGTCACACAGACAGTAATGACTCTAGACTAATTTAGAAAAGAAGACCAGATGAAGGAAACATGGCAGAATGTCAACGGTTGTTAAATATAGAGGCTGGATCTGGAAGCGCATACAAGGCTACTGTCTGCGCTTCCTGAGGTTGAGATTTTTCATAATAGAGAGTTGTTTTCAGGCCGAGCACAGTGGCTCACTCCTGTAATTTCAGCACTTTGGAAGGCTAAGAGGGGCAAATCACAAGGTCAGGAGTTCAAGACCAGCCTGGCCAACATGGGGAAACCCTGTCTCTACTAAAAATAGTTTTAAACTAAAAATAACTGTTTTATACTAAAAATAAATAGTTGTTTTCTACTTTTTTCTTTTTGAGATGGAGTCTCGCTCTGTTGTCCAGCAGGAATGCAATGGCCCGATCTCGGCTCACTGCAACCTCTGCTTCCTGGGTTCAAGCTATTCTCCTGCCTCAGCCTCCCGAGTAGCTGGGATTACAGATGCACGATGCCATGCCTGGCTAGTTTTTAGTAGAGACAGGGTTTCACCATGTTCCCCAGACTGGTCTCAAACTCCTGATCTCAGGCGATCTACCCCCCTCGGCCTCCCAAAATGCTAGGATTACAGGCGTGAACCACCACGCCCAGCCGTTTTCAATGTTTAATAAAATGTGCACATCACAGGGGAGGATGTAGGTGTGAAAGGACAGTGTCTAGGAGACATTTACAGTCTCACGTCAGTAAGAGTGATTTATGCGTCTTCCGGGAGAAGTGAGTGGGTTTGAAATTCCACGTGAGTGCCTGGGGGACCGTGTACTTGTCAGAGGACAGAAGCCCTCAGTGTTTACTCAGCATCCATGGTTCACGCGCCCCACTGGGAGTGCTTCAAGGGAAAGAGGGCGACCCGGATTGGCACAGGGAGGTGCCAGGCTCCAAGCAGCCCAGAGGACTCTGGAACCATAGGGAGGCTGCTGGTGGAGCCCAGTGAGCGCCTGGGACAGCGGTGCAGCTCTCAAGACCTCCGCCCCCTTCACTGCTTACTGCACCTGCAGGCCAGGTACCTGTCCACCTGCTAGACTTCTACTGCAGTTCAACATGTTCCTCTAGTCACATGACCCTGCAGACGAGCCCTGGGCCCTGCCAGGGAGTGCCAGCCATCCAGGCTCACTTCCAGTGCCCTCAGGAGGATTTTCACCCGTTGTTTGAGGCTAGCAGGGGTTTGCTGGGACACACTGGGGTGTACGACAGGCCTCCCGAGCCATTTCTATTGGAGAGGTGTTTATTTGCCCTCCCAGTTAGTTCCCAAGAGACTGGAGGCATTGGAGTCCTGTTAGGAAAAGTGTGGATAAACTGTAAGCGCCTGAGAAAGGTCTTTGGGCTGGAGGCTTTCTGGTGATGATGGCCAAAGGGTCCTCCAAGGCTAGCACCCACAGCGCGCACAGCAGTCTAGTCCAAAAAAGGAGCAACACTCACTCATCTGTCCCCACACCAACCATCCCCAAAACCAGACTCAAGGACAGAAGTGTTGTAGCAGTGTCTCTTTTTTTTGAGACGGAGTCTTGCTCTGTCACCCAGGCTGGAGTGCAATGGCACGATCTCGGCTCACTGCAACCTCCGCCTCCCAGATTCAAGCAATTCTCCTGCCTCAGCCTCCTGAGTGGCTGGGATCACAGGCATGCGCCACCACACCCGGCTAATTTTTGTATTTTTAGTAGAGACGGGCTTTCACCATGTTAGCCAGGCTGGTCTTGAACTCCTGACCTCAGGTGATCCACTTGCTTCGGCCTCCCAAAGTGCTGGGATTACAGACATAAGCTGCCCAACCCGGCAGCGTTTCTTAGCAGCGTGGGCTAGCAGGGGGACGCTGTATTACCTGGGGTGCCACTCATAGCCCAGGCGTGCTGGGGTATGAGCAATTCTTGGGTTGGCCCTTTGGAAATGCCAGAGATATCATGTGAAATCCTAACCTGGGGGCAGTGTCCCCAGGAAGGAGGCCTGATCTAGGGGGCTAGACTCTTTGATTTTAATGATCCAATGCAATTTTGCAATAAATATTAGAGAGTGAAGATTTTAAACTGTGACTGTTTTCATTAGCTGGCCTCTCAAATATCAGTAGAGCTTCTGGCAGGATGGAAGTTGATTTACGTTTGTTTGCATGGAGTCACCCCTAAAATATCACCAGCTTCAACCCTGGATGGTCCAGTGCCTTTTCTAACAGATGGAGTGGAATGAGCTGAGTCACCCACATGTTGGGCCCACTTGGGAATGCCGGGGTGGGGGCACTGCTTGGCCGACCCCCAGGTTTGGGAATGCCGGGGTGGAATCACTGCTTGGCTGACCCCCAGGTTTGGGAATGCTGGGGTGGAATCACTGCTTGGCTGACCCCCAGGTTTGGGAATGCCAGGGTGGGGGTGCCGCTCAGCTGACCCCTTACTTGGGTTTGCTGAGCAGGGTGGGCATGCTAACAAAGGGGGTCTATCAAGAGGCTGGGTCGGGGAAAAGTGACGTCCAGTGGGGCTCCCTAGAGCGAAGCCTGGTGTCCTTTAACGGGCTTCCTTTCACCCCACTCCCCTCTGCAGCCAGCATCTTCCCACAACGTGTTCAAAATAAATTCTCACTAATCCATGATGGAACTGGTTCCCTTGGGGCCATGTCAGAGCTGACAACCTCAAGGCAGATGCTGGTGAGAGGGGCTGCCCACTGCGGGCACCACCACAAGCGCAGGGAGCCTGCCACGCCCAAGGGACTGGAGGATATGCTCCTCCCCCACACACCTGCGCCCCCCACCCCTGGATGACTTCATGCCCTCAGCATCGGCTGGAGGACTCTGAGCTTAGTAAACTAGAGATGCAGATGGCACTCCTTGGGAAAATGCAAACATGAGGCTCATGCTTTCGTCCAAGCTGACGTCCCTCTTACTTGAGCACCTAAGCCCATAGGGGCTGATGCTTCCCCAGAAGGAAGCATGGATTCATATGCACACGGTTGAAGTTCCACAGTTCTCCTCCCTTCCTCATGGAAGAGATGATTTGACTTTCAAAATGATACTATGTGGGTGTGGTGGCTCAGGCAGGTAATCCTAGCACTTTGGGAGGCCAAGGCAGGAGGGTTGCTTGGGCCTAGGAGTTCAAGATCAGCCTGGGCAATGTGGCGAAAGCCCAACTCCACTTAAAGTGTGGTGGTGCCCACTTGTATTCCAAGCTACTTGAGAGGCTGAGGCAGAAAGGTCGCTTGAGCCCAGGAGGTCATGGCAGCAGTGAGCCCTGATTCTGCCACTGCACTCTAGCCTGGGTGACAGAGCAAGACCCCTTTTTCAGAGAGAGAGAGAGAGGGAGAGAGAGAGAGAGAGGAAGGGAAGGGAAGGGAAGGGAGAAGGGGAAGGGAAGGGGAAGGGGAAGGGAAGGGACTCTGGAATTGGGATGGAGAAAGCGAGGGAGGTAGCGCTGGACCACCACGGCCTTTGCTCTAAGCTGGGACGTTCCAGCCACTGTTCCTCTCTGTGAGCTGGAGCAGCAGAAGTTGGCCAGGCTGCAAGGAGAGAGAAGAACGAGGCCAAGATGCATTCAGGAGCCGGCATTTGAAAAGGAGCCGCCATGCAGGCCGCTTTCTGGCTCTCAGTTCTAGATCCTTCTGGAAGCCTGACTTATTCCAGTCCCTGGGCCCCAAGATCTCACAATCACCATATAATAAATATCCGCAGCCCCACTGACATCGCCTCTTTTCTCCTCAAGTGACTGCTTAGTTTCTCATTGCAACTGTAGCCAATCACCACAAACTGAGTGGCTTAATACGACAGGAATGAACTCTTCTCTCTCTAGAGGCCAGAAGTCCAGAGCTGGTCTCCCTGGGCTGACGTCTAGGTTCGGGCAGAGCCGGCTCTCTCCGGGAAATCTGAGGGGAGGCTCATTTTCCTGCCTTTCAGCCTCCAGCGGCACCTGCAATGCCCACCACAAACACACGCCTGGAACACAGAACTCACAGCGCCTGCTGTGAGTGTAAACCAGTTTCTCAACACAGCGCAATTGAGATTTGGGCCCGATGGCTCTTTGACATGAGGGCCCGTGCTGTGCATTATGATGTATTTAGGAGACTTCCTGGTCCCTACCCATACACCATGCCATTAGAAACACACCCCCCCACACACACATACACTCACACTCACATACACAGACACACACACAGACTCACACAGTCACACACATGCAGACACACACAGAGACACATGCACACACACACACTCCTCCATATACACACACAGACACGAACACACACAGGCACATCACACACACACACAGACACACATACATGCACAGACACACTCCCCTGCATACAGACACAGAGACACACACACACACTTAGACACACACATGCCCAAAAATTGTGACAACCAAACATGTCTCCAGGGTGAGGAGCCTGAGATGGTAAAGAGCAGCCTCTGCTCTCGGTGGCTTCAGTAAAGAGGGAAGCAGACGGTGTCCCATGCGGGACGCGGGGCTGAGTTCCTGGCAGCGCAGAGGAGGGGAGAGAAGACACCAAAGACTAAAGCCGTCGGTCGGCCTGGGTGCTCACCCTGCTGGGTCCTGGTGGTCAGCGTGGGACGTGGGGAGCGAGAGCAGGCGGCGGGGCGGGGACTACCCAGCTGCTGGGGTGCTCAGGCCCAGGGCGCTTCCCTTAGAATGAGGAAAGGTTGGGCCCTGGTGCCCATGAAGCTGCTGCAACCCCCGGCCTGGAGGAGGAGGCTCCTCAGCTGGGCCTAGAGGGTCCACGTGCCTGCAGGCAGTGGGCCCTGGGCCGCTTTCCTGGGCAACAGAACAAGACTGCATCTCAAAAAAAAAGCCCCAGCCAGGATACTTGGAGACGGACGGTCTCGTCTCTTTATGTCAGCTGGCCAACACTGCAGTGTCCCTTAGATTGAGAGATATTCAGTACCTATTTTGAGAGACAGGGAAACCAGTATTCTTTAGTTCTTTTTTGTTTTTGTATTTGGGGTTTTTTGTCTGTTTTGTGTTTTTTGTTGTTTTGAGATGCAGTTTGACTCTTGTTGCCCAGGCTGGAGTGCAGTGGTGCGATCTCGGCTCACTGCAACCTCCACCTCCCGGGTTCAAGCGATTCTCCTGCCTCAGCCTCCCAAGTAGCTGGGATTACTGGTGCCCACCACAACGCCCGGCTAATTTCTGTATTTTTAGTAGAGACAGTTTTGCCGTGTTGGCCAGGCTGGCCTCAAACTCCTGACCTCAGGTGATCTGCCCGCCTCAGCCTCCCAAAGTGCTGGGATTGCAGGCCACCGTGTCCAGCCTGCCTGTTTGGTTTTTGACACAGGGTGTCTTGTTCTGTCACCTAGGCTGCAGTACAGTGGCATGATCTTGGCTCACTGCAACCTCCACGTCCTGGGCTCAAGGGATTCTCCCACCTCAGCCTCACAAGTAGCTGAGACTACAGGCTCTCGCAGCCATGTCTGGCTACAATATTCGATTGAGTTGTTTAAGAATAAAAATCTGCATGCCTCTTTCAAAACCACAGTGGGAATCAGACCCTGCACAGGAAATGTCCATCATCTCCGGGCCCAGACATGGCGCGGACCAAAAACACGTGCCTGGCAGAGCCGAGCTGCTTTCCAGAAGAACGTCCCAGCAAAGCAGCCCCGCTCTTCTCCAGCTTGCATTTTCTCTTCAGCTTTCTCTTACGCTTTTCCAAACCACACAGCTTCTTGGGAGGGATGTTGAAGCGTTTAAAAATGATGCAATAAAAATAAATCACTTGTTCTCGGAAGGCGGCCAGTTGGTTATTTAGCTACGTGCTTCAACTGACTAAATGCTGACACAGGGTGTTACCCGGGCCCCCAGGCCTGCAGACAGGGTGCCTCAGAAAAGACCCTTGTCGCGTCCACCAAAGGACATTCTGCTGCCTGCAGGAGCCAAAAACCCCTTCCCGCTGGGGCTCTGCAAGGTGGTGTTATTCCTAGGATATTTCCACACTTTTTTTTGTTTTCTTGGAGATGGAGTTTTGCTCTTGTTGCCCAGGCTGGAGTGCAATGGCATGATCTCAACTCACTGCAGCTTCCGCCTCCTGGGTTCAAGTGATTCTCCTGCCTCAGCCTCCCAAGTAGCTGGGACTACCAGTGCATGCCACTGCACCCGGCTGAATTTTGTATTTTTAGTAGAGACGGGAGTTCGCCATGTTGGCCAGCTGGGTCTCGAACTCCTGACCTCAAGTGACCCGCCCACCTCAACCTCCCAAAGTGCTGGGCTTATAGGCGTGAGCCACTGCGCCCGGCCCAGATTCCACCTTCTCATAGCACATACCATCTTCAGACAGGGTGTATGGTCATAGTGCGGGGGGAAAGCAGAAATCCTATTAGAGCTTTCGAGCAACCAGATTTAGCCTAGAATTGTCAAGACAGGTTTGGAGGCCGGAGACACAGCATCACCATCTTTGGGAAGCAGCCACACTCTAGGGCTGAGAGAGCTGGGGGGAAGAGGTGTGATGTGGGGTGGGGCTGGGGAGGGCGGGCCTTGCTGGGGTCTTAGGGCTTTGAAGGGATGCTTTAGGTAGCTCTGGGCCTCTGAGAGGGGGTGCAGTTATAGGTGCTGAGGTCTCAGAGGGCACAGCCCGGCAGGTACTCCACAGGCTCAGAGTGTGACCTGATGGGGACCCCACTGCCCAGGGCACAGCCTGGCTGCTGCAGGTGTCCGTGTGGCCGTGTGATGAAGCTGGGGACACAGAAGCTGGTAGCTGAAGCCCTGGGTGGCTGACCTTGCTGGAACAAAGCCACCAAAAGCAGGAGATAGGAAGTCCCCTTTCTCCTGCGCTCCTACCTCCTGTGAGGGCCTCCCACAGGCAGGGCAAAAGAGGCTGGGAGGCATGGTGGGCAGAACCCCAGGCCCAGCACACAGAGCCGAGGGCAGAGGGCAGGGCTGCTGAGGCCGGGGAGCCAGGTTCCTGCTACTGCCCGTCCTCTCAAGCCAGGACGCAGGCTCCTGGAGGGCTGAGCTCCTTCCTGCCCACAGCTGAGTCCACCCTCCGGGACCCCAGGACGCAAAGTGAAGCCTCCATAAACACAGACTCGAAACGATGAGTAAGTGTGGAATACAAACATCTGCACACAGTGAGGCCCTGGACATGCTCCTGGAGAAGTAGAGAAAGTGTTCCCAGCCGGGCACGGTGGCTCAAGCCTATAATCCCAGCACTCTGTGAGGCCGAGGCAGGCGGATCATGAGGTCAAGAGATGGAGACCAGCCTGGCCAACATGGTGAACTCCATCTCTACTAAAAACACAAACATTAGCTGGGCATGGTGGTGCACACACCTGTAGTCCCAGCTACTCGGGAGGCTGAGGCAGGAGAATTGCTTGAACCCGGGAGGTGGAGGCCAGACTAAGAGGAGACAGGCAGCTGAGACTGATGTGGCTCTAGCTAAGCCCACGTGGAAAGATCCCTGAGACACGTGGAGTGGGTGGACAAGGGGCAGGCCCGTGCTGGGGACGAGTCATCACACACATAGGTATGCCTCATAAGCCTAGGAGAGGCTTGAAGCTTTACTGCTAGTCATCTCTGGGGAGTGGGGCAGGCACTGGTCGGGAGTCACAGGGTGGAGGGAGGGGGACCGGGTGGGAAGGGACATGTATTTCTGCTTTACCTCCTTCATTCGGTTTGAAATTTTCACCATGAGGAAGTACTTTCTTATGAAAGAAACCAATTACTTGGCCGGGCACGGTGGCTTACCCCTGTAATCCTAGCGCTTCAGAAGGCTAAGGCAGGTGGATCGCCTGAGGTCAGGAGTTTGAGACCTGCCTGGCCAACATGGTGAAACCCTATCTCTACTACAAATACAAAAATTAGCTGGGAGTGGTGGCACATGCCTGTCGTTCCAGCTATCCAGGAGGGAACCTAGGAGGTGGAGGCTGCAGTGAATTGAGATGGTGCCGCTGCACTCCAGCCTGGGCAACAGAGCGAGACTCTGTCTCAAAACAAAATTACTTTAAAGAAAGGGAAGGAAGGAAGGAAGGAAGGAGGAAGGAAGGAAGGAAATCAGGGAGGGAGGAGACTCAAATTACTAAACTAAAAAAGAGGGGATTGTCCCTCAAACCTAGTATTTGTAGTCACACATCAAGTGTGACACACAAGTCCACAGGCACAACCTGTAATTTGCGCATGGGGTGGTCTAGAAGCACCAGGCCCTATCAAGACTGAAATGATCTTTGGAAACACAATGCCACCATCATCTGAGAACACCCATCGGCAATTTTAAAAGAAAAGGGAGTGATCCGAAGTTATTTACATCTTTGCAGTCTTTCATTTTTGATTTACCAGGAGTATAACTTTCATATATACATTTTATATATATATATATATAACTACTACTTACTTTAACATATGTGTATATATATATATATATACTCTAACATACATACGTATATGTCAGAGTAAGTAGCTGGGCAGATAGAAGCAGGGCGAGAGAGACCCCCACCCCCACCCACGGAGTATCAGGCAACCATCAAGTAAAACAACAATTTGGCATCTGGTGCCAGGGAAAGGCAGCCTCCTAATAGAAAACACCTGAAGCGGGTGATCAGCCGCCTCCAGGTAAGATCTCGGGAGTTGGGTTAGTGGGTTCAAGCGTGCGCACTGAGATGCAAAACGCAGCGCTCACTGGTATCAGACCTTCCCCTGGGAACACAACCGGTAAAGGGAAAATGCTTCCAATGAGCATGTGCGGAACTTCAGTAAACAGACTGCGCATGCGGTGCCCCCCAAGTGCTGGCCGCGCGTTCGGACAGCTCGCCCAGAGGGAAAAATTAAGGGAGACTAAGTGCAAACCTCAGAACCGTGCCAATGGGTAAAACCCAAGTCAAGGGTCGGGCAGGGCAGTTGGGTCTCTCAAGTCACCAGCTTGGCCCTCTTCCAAGGGTACTGTACTTCCTTCCATTACTGCTCTAAAACTTTTTTTTTTTTTTTTTTGAAATGGAGATTCACTCTTGTTGCCCAGGCTGGAGTGCAATGGTGCGATCTGGGCTCACCGCAACCTCCACCTCCCTGGTTCAAGCAATTCTCCTGCCTCAGCCTCCCACGTAGCTGGGATTACAGGCACCCGCCGCACCCAGCTAATTTTGTATTTTTAGTAGAGACGGGGTTTCTCCATGTTGGTCAGGCTGGTCTCGAACTCCTGACCTCAGGTGATCCGCCCGCCTCGGCCTCCCAAAGTGCTGGGATCACAGGTGTGAGCCACTGCTCCGGGCCTTAAAAACTTTTTATTGATAATAAACTTTCACTCTTGCTCTAAAACTTGTGTTAGCCTCTCACCTTGTCTTATGCCCCTCAGCCAAATTCTTTGCTCCAAGGAGCAGGAATCAACTTGCTGCAGACCCATATGGATTCGCCACTGCTAACACATATATATTTTAGATATGGGGTCTCACTATGTTGCCCAGGTGGGAGTGCAGTGGCATAATCATAGCTCACTGCAGCCTTGAGTTTCTGGGCTTAAGGGATCTTCTGACCTCAACCTCCTGAGAAGCTAAGACTACAGGTACACACTGCCATGCCCAGCTACTTTTAAAAAAAATTTGTTTGTAGAGACGAGGTCTCACTATGTTGCCCAAGCTGATCTCAACCTCCTGGCCTCAAGTGATCCTCCTGCCTTGGCCTCCCAAAGCACTGGGCTTACAGGCATGAGCCACCATCCCCGGCCTCTTTTCTATATTTAAAACCAGCTGTGGCCAGGCACAGTGGCTCATGCCTGTAATCCCAGCACTTTGGGAGGCCAAGGTGGGCGAATCACCTGAGGTTGGGAGTTTGAGACCAGCCTGACCAACATGGAGAAACCCTGTCTCTACTAAAATACAAAATTAGCTGGGTGTGGTGGTGGATGCCTGTAATCCCAGCTACTGAGGAGGCTGAGGCAGAAGATGGTATGAACCTGGGAGGCGGAGGTTGCAGTGAGCCGAGATTGCACCATTGCACACTCCAGCCTGGACAACAACAGCAAAACTCTGTATCGAAAAAAAAAAAAAAAAAAAAAAAGGGCGTGTTGCAAAGCACATATCAGAGAGCAGACTAGTATCTAGATTATACAAATAACTCCCAATTCAACAGTAAAAGCAACAAAGAATCTAATTAGAACATCGACAACGGATATGAACAAATATTCAGAAAGGATATGCGGATGCCAAATAAACATAAGAAAAAATGTCCAATATTGTGAGCCATTAGGGAAACGCACATTAGAACTACAGTGAGCTATCACTGTGCACCGATCAGAATGGCTAACATTAAAAATAGTGGCAACACCAAATGCTAACGAGGATGCAGAGAAATGAGATCACTCAGCCCCTGCTGCTGGGCAGTTACTCTGGAGAACAATCTGGCCGTTTCTTTTCTTTTCTTGAGACAGGATCCCACTTTGTTACCCAAGCTGGAGTGCAGTGGCACAATCTCAGCTCATTGCAGCTTCGACCTCCCAGGCTCAAGTGATCCTCCCACCTCAGCCTCCCAAGTAGCTGGGACCATAGGCGCATGCCACCATACCCAGATAATTTTTTGTATCTTGTGTAGAGACGGGGTTACACCATGTTTCCCAGGCTGGTCTCAAACTCCTGAGCTCAAGTGATGCTCCTGCTTTGGCCTCCGAAAGTGCTGGGATTACAGGTGTGAGCCACTGCACAGACAAGTTTCTTATCAAACGAAACACACTACTAACCATCACGTAATGCAGTGACTGCCGGGTCGCACTGCCTGGAGAAACCAAAGTTTACGTCCACAGAAAAATCAGTTTACCTGCCTCAGAAGAAGGAGCAGGCATTAAAAAAGAAAGAAAGAAAAGAAAAGGGACTGAGTGCATGTGGCTCATGCCTGTAATCCCAGCACTTTGGGAGGCTGAGGTGGTTGGATCACTTGAGGTCAGGAGTTCGAGACCAGCCTGGTCAACATGGTGAAACCTCATCTCCACTAAAAATACAAAAATTAGCTGGGCGTGGTGGCGCATGCCTGTAGTCCCGTCTATTTGGGAGGCTGAGGCAGGAGACTTGCTTGAATCTGGGAGGTGGAGATTGCAGTGAGCCAAGATCACACCGTGGCACTCCAGCCTGGGTGACAGAGCGAAGGAGAGAGACTCTGTCACAAAAAAAAATGAAATAAAAATGGGTACACAAATCCTCAGAGCATGTTTATTTGTGATAAACAAAAACTGGAAACGATGCTTCAGTGTCTGTCCGCAAGTGAGGAACAGCTCGGCTGTGCTGTGCCCATGCCGTGAGGCACTGCGCAGCAGCAAGAGTGAACTGTTGACACGTGCAGCGCGCTGGATCAATCTCCAGGGAACGCTGCTGCATAAAAACAACCAACTTCCAAAGGTTACAAGCTGCATTCGTCAGCGTTCTCCAGAGAAACAGAACCAACAGGATATAGATGAAAGGTTTATTAGGAGGATTGGCCCATGAGGTTATGGAGGCTGAAAGGTCCTACATCTGCCGTCTGCAGGCTGGTGGCTCCGGAGAGCTAGCGGTGTAGTTTCAGCCCCGAAAGGCAGGGGAGCCAACCATTTCACTCCCACCCTGAGCCCACAGGCCTGAGAACTGGGGGCTGACAGAAGTCCTGGCCTGAGTCCAAAGGCTCAGGGAGCACTGATGTCCAAGGGCTGGCTCAAGCAGGGAGCGCAGCTTCCCCTTTCCTCCGCCTTTTGTTCTGTTCAGGCCCTCAGTGGATTGCACGACACCCACCTGCACTGGTGGGGTCCGTCTTCTTTACTCAGTCTACAGATTCAAATGCTAATCTCTTCAGGAAACACCAGAAATCTTGTTTTCCCAGCTCTCTGGGCACATACAATTAGCCGTCATGAATACTGTGTCATTCCATTTACATGACATTTTTTGAAATGACAAAATGCTAGAAGTGGAGAACAGTGGTTGCCAGGGCTTGGGATGATGAGGGGGTGGGAGGGCGGAGGATACAGCTATAAAAGGGTAACAGTGAGGGACCCTCACGGTGCTGAGAACATTCTGTGTTTTTACTGTGGTGGCAGCAGATAAAATTTTATAGAACCAAATACACACCTACCCGAATGAGTACAAGTAAAGTGGGAAAATCAGAATAAGACTGGTGGGCCGGGCACCGTGGCTCACGCCCATAATCCCAGCACTCTGGGAGGCTGAGGTGGGTGGATCACTTGAGGTCAGGAGTTTGAGACCAGCTTGGCCAACATGGCCAAACCCCATCTCTACTAAAAATACAAAAAATTAGCCACGCGTGGTGACGCACACCTATAATCCCAGCTACTATGGTGGCTGAGGCAGGAGACTCACCTGAATCCAGGAAGTGGAGGTTGTAGTGAGCTGAGATCACACCACTGTACTCCAGCCTGGGCGACAGAGCAAGACTCCATCTCAATAAATAAATAGATAAGACGACTGGTGGACTGTCCCAACATTGATAGCCTGGTGGTGGCAGTGAATGATAATTTTGCAAGATGTTGCCATTGGGGGAAAATGAGTCAAGAAAGGGTCAAAGGATGTCTCAGTATGATTTCTTGCAATTGTATATGGATCATACAAGGCCTTTTCTTCATTATCGTGAAACCCGATTCAATTGCTTCATTTTGGTTTTGCTGTTTAAAAAAATAAGTAAACCAGGGCGACATTAGTAGCAAACTTGTAATCACACAGAATCCACTTCGGCTGGAAGATCTGGCTTCTGTGCAAAGATGCTGGAGTCCCCGTTTTAATTGACTCTGGGTCTTGTGGCAAGAGAAGCTACATGACATTGTTACCATCTGAGCGCATGGAAACACGGCCCATCTCCTCAGCTAACTCCTAATTAGCTTTGTCCTGTGGTCGAAAGACCAAATTCTACAGCAGTGGAGATTATCAAGACACGGCCATTCACAGAATTACAACAGGTGCCTGTCCATGCTCTTCCTGCATAGCTCAGATGTTCTCTATTTTGCTTTCAAACGCAAAGGGCCTTTCATCCATTCCATCCATTGATCTCTCCACTGAGTCAGCAAAGAGCAGTAGTTTCTAAACCAGGAGCACAGCAGCATGTGGGTCCTTCACTCATCTACACCCTGAAAATGTTCTTGAAAAGGTCTCAAGCAAGAAGCCAACTGCTCCCCTTCCAGTGGTCCCAGCAAGTCTCAGCAGCGCCCCAAAGGCTGGAACCAGACAAGCGGGTCCATGTGCCCCCCACATCCTAGAGCAGGAACCTGGGCCACCCCTGCAGGAACCCCTGAGGATCAGGAAATCGGTTCAGCAGTGTGGCTCATCACCACCCCCATGACAGGCAGGTTTCATCAGTGACATTCCCAGAGGTATTTCCTCTCCATTTCCAGATCACCCGCTGTACTAGTCCGTTTCCATGCGACTATAAAGATACCATCCAAGACTAGGTAATTTATAAACCAGGGAGGTTTAATTGACTCACAGTTCTGCATGGCTGGGGAGGCCTCAGGAAACTTACACTCACGGCGGAAGGGGAAGCAGGCGCCTTCTTCGCAACACAGCAGGAGAGAGAGAAGGAAAAGGAAGGGAAAAGAGACGCTTATAAAACCATCAGACCTCGTGAGAACTCACTCACCATCACGAGAACAGGACTGGGGAAACTGCCTCCATGATCCAATCGCCTCCCTCCTTCCACAGGTGGGGATTACAATTCCAGATGAGACAAACAGCCAAACCAACCAGATCACCTGGCTCACCCAGCCTGGGACCTGGATAGCCCCTGACTTCTCAGTGTCAGGCTACTCCTCCATAAACAGGCATCCAAGGACCCTCAAGGACTGTCGGTGGCTCCCGCCCTCCTTCCACCAAGCCTTCACCTGGTGGTGGGCCCCAAGGCCCCCTGCACGGCCCCTGCCTGCTGCTATCTTCTGGGTCACAGCGCTTGCCTTCTCAGAGCTCCCAGCCTTCTTGCCATGCGCCTCAAAGTCTGGGGCTGTTTCCCCACCTCGGGGTCCTGGAAGTCCCATCCTTGCACCTGTCCCCACCCAGGCAGGCAGCTCTGAAGTCCCCCGAGTTGGAGTCTGTCATGCTCCTAGGGCTCCTCTCCAATCCACTGCCTGCTGGGGGAGGGACGCATCTTCAGGATCCCCACCTGTACCTGGCCAGGCCAGGCCACCATGAAGGCCCATCTCACTTTGCACAGGTCTGGCAGACACCAGCTAGCCATGGCACCACTGAGCCTTCCTCCCCACAGGCTGGCCCGGGCAGCATCTGCTGTTTCCTACTCTGGCCAGCAGGCAAAGAATCCCTCCCTGAGTCCCAAGAAGGGAGGGAAGGTCCAGACTGGCACTGAGACACTGACAGCTTTGGGGCAGGGAGGGCACGCAGGGGAGAGGCCGACGTCAATCCCGGACTCCCCTGCACGGCTCACCACCTCCCTGCTGTGTCTCCCAGGAGCAGGAGTGACTGTGGCAGGTCGTTCCCTCCACCTTGCTCCGTAAAGGCAGGGAAACTGGGTGGTTGATTCACTGTCATTTCCCCGTGCCCGCGTGGGAGCAGCTGAGAGGAGCTGTGCCCTCGACTGGCTGGGATGGGCCTGCCAGGTAGGCTGCCGGCTGGCTCCTTGTCTCAGCTGTGGGCACACCCCCAGTCCTGCGGTCAGGTGGAGCACCCCATCCTCTGGGCCCCAGGTGGGAAGATGAGGTCAGCGGAGCAGGGCTGGGTTGTCCAATCAGAACTGCAGGAGGGCTGGCCCAGTGGCTCACACCTGTAATCCCAGCACTTTGGGAGACCCAGGTGGGTGGATCACCTCAGTTCAAGACCAGCCTGGCCAACATGGTGAAACCCCCATCTCTAATTAAAAACACAAAATTAGCCAGGTGCAGTGGTGCATGCCTGTAATCTCAGCTACTCAGGAAGCTAAGACAGGAGAATCGCTTGAACCCAGGAGGAGGAGGCTGCAGTGAGCCAAGATTGTGCCACTACACTCCAGCCTGGGAGAGACAGATTGAGACTCTTGTCTCAAAAAAAAAAAGAAAGAAATACTCTGGCCTGTGAATGCAGCCTGAGAAGACTGGACTAGAAGCAGTTCAGCTTCCTTCCACGTCCCAGGCGCCCACCCATGCCGCCGTGGCAGGACCTGCCCCTCTCCCTGGGGGAAGGGAGGCCCTTCTGACCTCCACCCTCCACACACTAGCACCTTCTGAGTGTCCAGTGCAGCTCAGGGGCTCAGTCAGTCACACAGAGGTAGGAAGGAGAAGGAGACAGACCTGGGACACGTAGGTTCCATGAACATCACAGGAGGCCGAGGCAAGAGGATCGCTTGAACCCAGGAATTTGAGACCAGTCTGGCCAACATGGTGAGACCCCATTACTACAAAAGATAAAAAATAAAATATAAATCATCATAGCACTGCACAAAAGTCTGCGGGGACACGTGGGATACGAAGGGAGGCTGGCCACGCCCCACAAATGTCTTCACGGTTGAGCTTCCTGAGTTCTCCTCGAGGAGTGGGAGTATCCCAGGCAGAGTAAACAGCAGGAGCAGAGCGCTGGAGGCGAGGAGAGCAGCGTGGCCACCCAGGGACCTGCGTGGAGCTCCCACTGCCAGGTAACACTCAGCAAGCTCAGATCCTTTTGCAAATAACCAGGCACTTCTAGGAGAGAGATCAGTCCAGATTCCCTGGGAGCTTTAGACTTTCAGAGTCAACAAAGAATAAATTAATGCATCACTCTCTGCTCCTTCAGAGAACATGTTGTCTGCCCGGACTAGCTGCACCTCTGAGGCTAGGATGAGAGGGAGTAGCTGAGGACCCAGAGTGAGCCCGAATGAGTGACTCCAGGGGCCAAGTGAGACTGGGCAGCAGGGAGGGTGCCCGCCACCTATCATGACCCTCTGGCCTTCCCATCCAGCCGCTTCTCACACTGTGGCCCTCCCCGAGCCCTCCTTGCTCTGGGAACAGCAGGGAGGCTGAAGCCAGGAGGTTGTCAGGTATGCCATGAGTCAACCTGGGCAGAAACGTAAAACGGAGACAGGAGCAGGCGGGCAGGAGGGAAGACCTGGATGGCCATGGGGTGGGTCAGGGCAGGAGTGGCCTGAGCCCATCACCGGGCACCTCACTGAGACACTACACGAGGGCTTTGTCAGCCGCCCCTGTCTCCCCAGGGCAGACAATGTGGACAGCCCAGGCAGGACTGACCTGACGCTGACACCCTCAGCGCCCAACCCTTCCAGCTATGCCACGGGAGGCTCATCGAGTGGTGAGGAGTGAAGTGGGGAACAGGCCACGACTCACTGAAGGTCTCCTGAGGCTTCTCCCCACCAGCCGTGGAGCCTTCTGGAAGCATTCGGTCCATGTGCTCCTCTGATGCTGCCAGAACTAGGGGCTGGCACCTCCCGCAGAGCAATCAGACAGCCTGCGGCTAGAGGGGCAGGTGCCAGGCCTAAGAAAGCAGCAGCCTTCCAGGAAGCTGAGCCCCGTGACCAGCCCGTCCCACAACCCGACAGTCAGGGAACCACCTCCTCCTCTCCTACAGAGCCTCCCGGCACAGCTCACGATGGCAATTCGGGCACAGATCCTCCCCGGAACTCCACAGGTGCCGGATTCTGCCCCATCAGGGATGCAGAGGGTGAGCACGGCGCAAGCACCACTCCACACCGATGCCCATGGCAGGGGCTTGAGGAGGTGGCGCCCTCCCTTTAAGGAAGAGCTTATTCTTGTTCACCCAGAATAATGTCTGACCACACATCTGGGAACCCCGTGGCCCAGTCAAGCTGACACAAGTACTCAGGTAAGGCTGGGCACAGTGGCTCATGCCTGTAATCCCAGCATTTTGGGAGGCCGAGGCAGGTGGATCACCTGAGGTCAGGAGTTTGAGACCAGCCTGGCCAACACAGTGAAACCCCATCTCTACTAAAAATACAAAAAATTAGCCAGGCATGGTGGCAGGTGACTGCAATCCCAGCTACTCAGGAGGCAGAGGCAGGAGAATCATTTGAGCCCAAGAGGCAGAGGTTGCAGTGAGCCGAGATCACGCCATTGTACTCCAGCCTGGTGACAAGAGTGAAACTGTTTCAAAAAAAAGGACCCAGGTAACACACCAGTGGGCAAAGCATGCAGGCTGGAGGATTTTCCCCTGTGGCTCTGACTCCAAGGGCAGAGCTGAAGGGGCCAAAACTGTCACTGCCCCGTCTCTGAGCTTCAGCCAGGTTATGAGAGAAACAGGACTGTGCCAGGGGAGGAGTGGCTCTTGGCGGAGCCAGGACCACCTCCAGAGGGCTCCACCTTGGGAAGCTGTTGCTTGGCTTCACTCTTGGGTGTAAACCAGCTCATATGGTTTGGATCCATGTCCTCTCTCAAATCTCATTTTGAATTGCAATCCCCAGTGTTGAAGGTGGGGCCTACTGGGAGGTGACTGGGTCATGCTGGTGGCGTTCTCATGAATGGCTTAGCATCATCTGATATGGTTTGGCTGTGTCCCTACCCAAATCTCACAGTTCCCACCTGTGGTGAGAGGGACCCAGTGGGAGGTAACTGGATCATGGGGGCAGTTCCCCCATGCTGTTCTCAAGATATTGTTAGTTCTCACGAGATCTGATGGTTTCATAAGGGGCTTTCCCCACCTTCACGCTGTACTTCTCCTTCCTGCCGTCATGTGAAGAAGGACATGTTTGCTTCCCCTTTCGCCATGACTGTAAGTTTCCTGAGGCCTCCCCAGCCATGCTGAACTGTGTCAATTAAACATTTTTCATTTATAAGTTACCCAGTCTTTGGTATGTCCTTTTAGCAGAATGAAGACAGACGAATACACCATCCCTTCTTGATACAGCATAGTGAGTTATCAAGAGATCTGGCTGAAGTGTGGAAACCTCCCCCTGCTCTTTCTCCTGCTCCTGCCTTCCACCATGAGTGAAAGCTCGCTGAGGTCTCTCCAGAAACAGATGCCGCCATGCTTCCAGTAGCCTGCAGAACGGTGAGCCAATGAAACCCCTTTTCTCTTTTTTATTGCATTTTAGGTTTTAGGGTACACATGAAGAACATGCAAGATTGTTGCATAGGTACACACATGGCAGTGTGATTTGCTGCCTTCCTCTCCATCACCTGTATCTGGTATTTCTCCTCATGCTCTCTCTCCCCAACTCCACAACCCCACTGTCCCTCCCCTATTTCCCCCCAACAGACCCCAGTGTGTGATGCTCCCCTCCCTGTGTCCATGTGTCCTCACTGTTCAACACCCGCCTGTGAGTGAGAACACGCAGCGTCTGATTTTCTGATCTTGTGTCAGTTTGCTGACAATGATAGTTTCCAGGTTCATCCATGGAAACCCCTTCTTTATAAATTACCCAGGCTCAGGTATTTCTTCATAGCGATGTGGGAGCAAACTAGTACACTGGCCTGGCAAGGTGGAAAGGGCAGGGCTTGGCAGCCAGACAGGGACTTAACTTTCAACTTGGGACTGAACATGCACCCAGTGGAAATGAGATGGCTCTACACATGGAGCCGCAGGGTCCCCCTTGTCTCTGCAGCCCGTTCTCTTCATCAGGAGTGACACCAGGTCTCTTGTCCCTCACTGGTTCTGAGCCCAGAGAGGGCAGACAGCAGGTTCTTCTCTCCCTCGTGTCTCTAATCGGACATAACGTGGCTGGGGCCAGTGCAAAGAGACACGGTAAGGGCTCGTGATGAGTTTTTTTGTCACTGTCAAAACTGGGTCCTGGTGGCAGGTTCTTAAGCCCAAAGGCAAGGTGGGAGTGGGAGTCTGGTTGCTTCTATGTGAAGGCAGGACAGGTCACAGACAGCACACCGCAGGGGACAGAGCTTTCACTGGAGCAACCTCAGATTCTCTCCTAGAGAACAGAAGTGACTAGGAACATGGAAGCTGCTGTCCTCGGCACAGCCACCACGCACACCGGACCAGACATTAGCTAGTGCAGGGCACATCCCTGACGGCATCTGTGCCACAGGCCACAGCAGCCCCATGATTTGGATACAGGAAGAAAACCTGAGCTCCTAAGTAAATAACCAGTGTTACTTTTCTCCAAGGCACACTAACCTAAAGCCATTAACTAAAAACAAAAACGAACAAACCATAACAAACCTTTTTATTGTCAAACAAAACACAGAAACGCACAAGCTGCACAGAAGACCCCAAAGCCAGGACCGCCCCAGACCCCACACCACACCACAGGCTCTGCCCTGGGAGGAGGCACCTCACGAGACTGCTGTGAGGATTACTTCCTTGTGTTTTAAAATGCACAATAGATCTGCTGTAAGAAAAAGAAATAACTGGGTGGGGCATTTCCTACAAGTTAAAGAGACTGAACTTTCTGGCTAGGCATGGTGGCTCATGCTTGTAATCCCAACACTTTGGGAGGCAGAGGCAGATGGATCGTTTTAGGTCAGGGGTTCAAGACCAGCCTGGCCAACATAGTGAAGCCCCTTCTCTACTAAAAATAAAAATTAGCTGGATGTGGTGGCATACACCTGTAGTCACAGCTACTAGGGAGGCCCAGGCAGGAGAATCGCTTGAACCCAGGAGGTGGAGGTTGCAGCGAGCTGAGATCACACCACTGCACTCCAGCCTGGGTGACAGGAAACTTCGTCTCAAAAAAAAAAAAAAAAAAAAAAAAAAGGATAAAGGGCCTGAGCCTTCTGACTTCAGTTTCCCATAATGCAGTCCAACAGTTTCCTTGGCCTCTGTATTTCTTGCAAATTGGCATCTGGATTCGGAGGCTGATCTACTCAGGTTGGATCATAAAACTCTGACAAGACTGTAGATCTCGAAGAGACACAGGGCATCTGGTTGTCTTTTTGTGTGTGTGATCTGAGCGGCTGATGCCTAATACCTACGTCTATTCATTCATCGGGATTGCAGAATGGTGTTCTATCCGTTTTATAGTCATTAAAAGTTGGAATAATTTCATAGGTACTAATCTTCACAGACTATGCATTTAGGAAAGGTCAGGATACATGCTTGCTTCTTATTTACCAGTTTGCAGAATAACTGGTTCCCTATCATCCAAAATTGTTATATACTAAAACTACAAACTCATGAATCTTAACATTCAATGGCGTCCTGCAATTATTATTGTAAGACAGTAATAAATGGGACAAGTTGAACTCATCCTGTTCCTGGCCAGCGAAAGCCTCTTTGGAGTGTCCTACTGAGTCCTTTTGACGTGACCTGGCCTGTATCAGTGCCCTTTCTACTTAGAGGTCACTTCTGCTGGATGTAAAATTTTTGGCTTACTCTTTCCTTGAAAAATCTGTATTTTCTTCTGGCAGAAAACTCAGTCCTCAAAAAGCCTGATTCCCAGAATGCCCCAAGGATTTAAGTCCAGCACTTTTCCTAAAATATTATTGGTGTTGCTCCTTCTCAGGCCTTTGCTCTTTCAATGGCTCCCATGTGCTGGATCGCTTATTTTCAACAGCCACACTCTGGAAGGCTTTCCATCCTTTTCTTTTTTTATTTATAAAATCATCCTCATTTTCACTTGGCATTGTTTTTCACTTTGCATTCCAAGTGGTCTCCATTTCTGAAAGGATTCCTGCATTTCTAATTCTTTCTTGAGTTCTGTCACTTCATTTCTGAGTTTCTCTGATTACGCCTTTCATATTGCATATCATTTTCTTCATGGTTTTTAGTACATTTTAAAAACTGTTTTTAGGCTGGGTGTGGTGGATCACACCTTTAATCTCAGCACTTTGGGAGGCCGAGGTGGGAGGACTGCTTCAGTCCAGAAGTTTGAGAGCAGCCTGGGAGACACAGCAAGCTTTCTGTTAAAACAAAATAAAAAATGGGCAGGTGCGGTGGCTCACACCTGTCATCTCAGCACCTTGGGAGGCTGAGGTGGGTGGATCACATGAGGCCAGGAGTTCAAGACAAGCCCGACCAACATGGCGAAACCCCATCTGTACTGAAAGTACAAAAATTAGCGCTGGGCGTGGTGGTGCACGCCTTATAGTCCCAGCTACTCGGGAGGCTGAGGCAGAATTGCTTGAACCCAGGAGGCAGAGGTTGCAATGAGCAGAGATCGCACCAGGATAGAGTAAAGAGGTCTCAAAAAAGAAACAGTTTTTAAGCGTGTTTTTTTGGGTTTGTTTTGCAGGCCCCTTTCTGGCTTGCTCTCATTGTTGGTGGGAGTATTATTCCGCTTCCTATTCGCAGCCTTCTTTGCTCTTTTCCCGATGCTCATTTTTTTTGAGACAGAGTTTCGCTCTTGTTACCCAGGCTGGAGTGCAATGGCGCGATCTCGGCTCACTGCAACCTCCGCCTCCTGGGTTCAAGCAATTCTCCTGCCTCAGCCTCCCGAGTAGCTGAGACTACAGGCATGTAGTCCCATGCCCAGCTAATTTTTGTATTTTTAGTAGAGACGGGGTTTCACCATGTTGACCAGGATGGTCTCGATCTCTTGACCTCGTGATCCACCCGCCTCGGCCTCCCAAAGTGCTCGGATTACAGGCGTGAGCCACCGCGCCCGATGCTCATTTTCATGGAAAAGTATTTCATAAACATTCAGAATGAAGTATGCTTCAAGAAAGCTGCTCTAATGTTGCAGTGCTCCCGCTCTGTTATTTGGTGACACACTTAAAGCATCGTGTCCGTTTGCTTTCGTGGCTGCCCTGCCCATAACCCTCCCAGGCGCTGTGTGGACCTGGCCTCCATCCTGCTTGACTTTCTTCCGCTCGGAGCAGTGGAATGTGCTTTACTTCCTCAGCGTGCGGTTCCTTCCAGAAGTGAGCCCTGGCGGGTCAGTCCAGGGAGTCCAGAGGGCCTGGTCTGCTCGCCTCAATCCAATCCTCTCCCCAACGTGGCCTCTGTACCCCAGCCTCCAGGTGCACCCCAGCTGGCCTGTGTCACCTGCTGAGCACACACTGGCTACTGTGCCTCCCACCGGGGTTCATGGGGCCTCATGGCTTCTCCTGCTCTCCCATCAGATGTCTCGTGTGTAACCTCTGCTTTCTCCCCCAGACACGGATAACCTCGGGTAGGTCTTGCGACTATTGGTGGTTTACCCCAACATGCCTCTAGTTTGGGGTTTACGGGGCTACTTTATCACCTACTTTTGCTGTAAATGATGTCCATAGGTTTTTCTTATTGTTGTGCTAAAAAACGTGTAAGCAGCGCTGCCCTTTGAACCATCTGAAAGTCAGTGCAGTTGTCCACGGGTTTTAGGTTTTGCTGCCATCTTCCCAGCAACGCTGGCTTTCCAAAGCCCCAACTTTTCCAGCAAAACTGATTCAGTTGGTTTGTTTCGGGACGACATTAGTCAGAATGCCTCCACAACTCCGGAACCGGAAGACAACCTACGGTTTGGGTTCTGCCGAAGTTCTACAGAGATGGGCAATTGCCGGGTGCGGTGGCTGGCGCCTGTAACCCCAGCACTTTGGGGGCTGCGTGTCACCTGAGGTCAGAAGTTCAAGAACAGCCTAATATGGTGAAATCCTGTCTTTAAAAAAAAGAGAGAGAGATGAGGTATTAAAGGAAACATGATGTATTTGAGAATAATCACATTGGCCAGACATGGTGGCTCGTGCTTATAATCCAATGGCCCCACAGTGCCCGGTGAGCGGGGGCACTGGCTTCTGCAGCAAGCTGCCCTGAGCTGCTTTCCAGCCTGCCCTGTGCTTTGGTGAGCCAGCAGCCTGCTCTGCCCACTGGGCTACGACCCCCTAAAGGCCCAGTGACTGGCAGGGGAGTGGAGATAAGGTGACTCAGACTTCCAAAGATCCACACCTGCCTATTTTATTTTTTTGGAGGCACCTGATTAAAGCAATCCTTTTTATTTAGAAAGAAACATCGCAGCAGGGATCACACCGTCACAGTGATGTCTGATCTGGCTGCGTTTAAGAAAAACCACGTCGTGTCTTCCCATAGAAGCGAGGATTACAAAAACTGGGTTCACTTCTGCATCAGCAAACATACCGCTGTGAGCTGTCTGAGGACGGTCCACTCACCTGTGAAACAATCCCACACAAACGAAAAGCTTTTCTTCGACTCTAGAATATCAGTACTCTGGCTTCAGAAGCTCTATTCTTTCTTCAATCTCTAAATTCTCCCAAGAATTTCAAACTGTTCCAGGAAAACTGTTGTTTCACAGTAAGAAAAAGCCATTCATTTCTTTAAACAGTTCACATTTATTATTGATAACAATAAAAAAATCTTTTAAAGACTATCAGTATTGTATTACCAAGAGTGAGGTAATATGTTTACAAAACATTTACAGAATTTGATATGCAAATCACAAATTTAGGAAGGAAAGTGAATAAAGACACTAGTAATAGAGGGAAAATCAAAGAATCATTAGTACTAAGAAATGGGAAATGACAGCAGCATTTTAAAAGAGTGGCAAGGTACTAAAAGCAGAGACGCAATGCAAACGGCATACTCAAACCACAGCTGCCCCAGACTTCCCTTACAGGGAGGTGAGACTGGGTTACTCAGGAGACCCTGGACCCTGTGAGCATTTGTGCAGTCATGTGCTTGGGGCTCCTAAAGATGCACTCAATTCTCTGGGGATGAAAGAGTGCCACTCACGAATCAACTTAAAAAGAACAGATCTTCAGCCTGGGAGGGGCAGGGGATGGCTGCAATTCAAACAGCTCTATAAACATCTCTGTGCACATGAGGACTGCTGAATGAAGCATTTTCTGGGCAGCTGTCAGCAAAATCGCCATCTGAGACACAGGGAAAGAGAAAGAAAGAGAAAGCAGGGACCATCTTCAGGTCCTTGTGATTTGGGAACAGGAGGCACCAAATAGGGGCAGCACAGATGTGCTACTAGCCCTACCGTGCTTTCTGGAAGCAAGGCTTCGGGTACAGCTGAGGGGCTGGATCTCTAAAAGCAAATACACAAATGTGGAACAAAGGCAGGTCACCACCGCAGAGGCCCAGGACATCCACAGTGTGCAGGCAGCCCTGGAGCTGACCTGACCAGGCGAGAGGGCTGCTGGGTCCCTCCCCGGCCCTCTTGATCCCTGCACAGGGCACATACTGCCTCCACACAGGCCTCCAGTGACGCGGCACTGACCCAATGCCTCAGAGCAGCGCTGAGACAGCACCACCAGGATTTCCATGCTTACCACGCACACGGGTGACAGCCACATGGGGTTTGGCGTGAAAAGCACGGCCTCCACTGCACAGAGACACATGCTGCATGTCTTTACCATGGAGGCTGACCCTATGCAGCTTCCAGACAGATTCTCAAATCACCTGCTCTTCCCATGAAAAGCTGAAACACGGCCGGGCATGGTGGCTCAGGCCTGTAATCCCAGCACTTTGGGAGGCCGAGTTGGGTGGATCACCTAAGGTCAGGAGCTCAAGAAAAGCTGAAACATAAGGGCCTGTACCAGATACAGCAGGCTTTAAAATCAGGAATTAAACAGAAATGTAAAAGGCAAACAAATCCCACATTCTGATTTGCTTCTGTAGACTCCTTTGTTACTGAAACTAAGTTTCTACACGCCCCGTCCCCCCAGCACCCCACCATCATGCACACATGCACACACACAGCACATGCACGCACACACACGCTTGAGTCCACCATTCCCTGTACAAAGCAGCGGGGCTCCTACAGGCCACACGCCACCCTGACGTGGATGCGGCAGAAGCTGCTTAGCTATGAATAAAACCCCGTGGACGGTGTCAAACGGCAAATGCGACTGGCTGGTTCCCAGACGGCCTCTAGCAGCCATGAGAGGACACAGAGGAGATGCCTACACTGAGCTGACTGCAGGTGAGGGGGCAACGCACGGAAGGAAGAAGGGAAAGAACCCCCCTACCCAAGTTCACAGACAGAAAAATCCTGCTCTAAAAAGTATTAAAAAGATTTGAAAAGGAGGAGAGAGGAACGTTGAATGATGGCAGCATTTTCCTGGAGTCACCTGGAGTCCCCGAGAGCCCCTCCTGAGCCCCCAGCCCCACTTCAGGACAGCGCGTGGAGTGGGAGGGTCTGGCCACGGGACAGGGTGCTCCACAGGCGGCCTCTGAATCCTCAGAGGAAGAAGGACCTCACAGGCCGTCCCTAAGTCCACAGACCATCTTGACTGTGACAGGAGGTGTGAGGGCCATGATGCAGCTTGGGGAGAACGTGCTGGCAGCTTCTGTCCCAGGTGAACAGGGGCTATCTCTCGAGGATGTCACAGGAATTCATTCACTAACGGACAATGCAGAGTTCGCTGGAAAAATTTTTTGCATCAACATCTGGGACCGCATCAATCTTTTAACAGGTATAGAAGCTGCTGTTCTTTCAAGAGAGCCCTTGTGCTCTAGCTGGATTTTGTGCACAACGTATACAAAATCTATGGCTATTGAGTTAGGATCAGAGTTAAAACTACCTGCCAAGAGAGTTTTGGGATCAAATGACTACGTTTACCATCCGGAGAGCTATCTGCTATCTAGAGGTGAGAGGAGTCTGTACAATGTCGCGCTGGGTGGGTGGGCGGGCGCAGCTGGCTGCTGGAGGAGGGGCGGCCATCCCCTCTGCACGCTAGGCACAGGTGGTGCGGCACTACCTGGAGATCATGGAGCTGGAGTGGGACTGGCTGGAGGAGGTGGTGGCAGCACTCAGCTGCGAGAAGCCGCTGTGGCTGGACTCCAGGCTGGTCATGGAGCCTCTGTAACAGCACAGGGAAGGGTGAGGTGAGGACTACCCTGCCAGCCGCCCGCCGCCCACACTGCCTGCTGGACTTCATGGCCCACCCTGCTTGCTGCTCTTCTCATCCCCATCAGCACTTGCAAACGGGGGGTGGACATGAATAACCACCGGGTAACCGGCTTCCCACAGCCTGCACGCAGACGGCATCATGAGCTAAAGCAGAGGCAAAGTTGCTCGTCTCTGATACTATTCCCTCTGCAGACATGCAAGGAGTCACAGTGCAAACAAATGACCCCAGAGCCACATCCTCTGCCCCGCCCCCCCACCCAGCATCCCTGAGACCTGCCGCCACTGCCGATATTGCACACGGTATGGGACTGAACACCACCACCCTGCCCCGCCCAGCTCTCCGGCGGCACCTGCTGTGCCAATCCTGCAGCACGGGACCGCAGTCTCCCCCCGCCACACCCAGCTCTCTGGTGGCACCTGCTGTGGCAAGGCAAGGACGGCCGTACCTGAAATCCTCGGAGCCGATCACCTCGGTGTAGTACATCACTTTGCACTTGTGCGAAGAGACCTGCAGGGATGCGAGCACGTCGTCCACCCGGGGCAGGCTGCTGGCGGCGCACGCAGGCATGCTGTGGAATTTCCACTGCAGGATGTAGAAGCCCGGCCACCTGGTCACATGGGAGCCCTAAAACAAGGCAGACAGTGGCAGTTGGTGGCGACACACCTCTCACCCCCAGCCTAAAGCAGGTCTGACAAGAGCCAAGGGGATTGTCTGCAGGATTTCATTTAACTACAGGACCATCTCAACGCAATTCAGAACCTGCTATTTTGCTTCACCAGCAGGTGGGACAATGTCCTTTTCTCTACTGAGTGTGGTCACTCCCAAGTGCTGGGAAGGTCACAGGAATAGACTCCATGTCTGTGGCCCTCATGAGGCCACCCCCACCCCACCTCCACCTACGGAGGCAGGAGCCTGGAGGTATGGTAGCGCCGAGCTGGAGGGAGGGCTCAGCACAGCTTCTCTGAACTGGCCTCACTTTCTCTGACATGCTGCCAATCATCCAGCATGTTCGGGGCTAAAGGCACACCACCCTATAGTGAGACATCAATCCGCAAAAATCACTTTCTCCATTCGTTCTGAAACTCATGACTGTGGTAATATAGCTTAGAGGTTCATTTTTTTTAAACTGGATAAAGTATTCTTTCACTCTGCCTCTAAGGCCATTGAAACGCTGACAAGGCTTACCCCTGAAAACTGAAAAGGCAGCAAAATGATGCATCTATTATGAAGGGCAGAAACACCCTCCCCGCCCCCGCCCCAGAGAATTACTGTGAGCACAGGCACCCAAAATAACCGGCCACAGTGTTAAAAGGAACTGAAAGCATTGGGAACAAATTAGAAGGTTTGGTAATGAGAGTTAATAGTTCCCTGAGTACTCGTTCCTCTCACTTCTATTTAGGGTGATTTTCCTTTGAAAAAGACAAATGCAACCCAGTGAAATGAGGCCTGGGGGAAGGTCCTCTGAAGCCCAGCTGGCTCTGTGCACGCCATGCCTTCCCTTCCTGTCACATGCTGCTTTGGGGAAAAGTCACAGATTCTGTCCAAAAGCACTGCTAGGCTTGACCTCTTTCCTGTGAGACCCGCCCCGCTTCCCGAGTCACTCTGCTCCTCCAGGCAAGCGGCTCCTCCGCAGCCAGCGTCTCAAAAGCTACACAGGCTGCTCAAGGAGTGAAGCAGAGACTCCTACTCAAGACAGAGTCGCCTAGCTGCACAGTCACGGATGTGCGATTTGACGTGCACGTGATCTTACCTGCACGCTTTCTCCTTCTTTGCAGATCAGAGGCGATTCCACCATGCTGTAGTCTCGGCCCAGCTGCCAGACTTTGTCTATGAGCTGCGCATTGTTCCCGCCTGGAGAAGTGATGCTGTGGGCCCCCAGGGAGTCCTTTTTGGGTGGCTGTGGCGACCTCTTGGAGTGATAGATGTTGAAGACAATGTCCCCTTTGCAAACGTCGAAATCCCAAGTGATGACTGAAGAGGCATCCACAATCTGAACGAGAATCTGAAAAAGAGACAGCGTCAGGCAGCCACACTCCACGAGCACAGGCCGTGTGCCGGCGCGCACCATCCCCTCCAGGGGCTCCAGGCCCAGGTGCCGAAGCTGGGGAGGGAAAGGCTGAATGGGCACGGGCAGATCTCTTTGCCCAGAGTCACACCACCATCCGTCCTTCAACCGCTGGCTCCTGCCACATGTCATGCACCAAGCTCTGTGCTCTTTGTGACCTGCACCTATAGGCCCGAGAGCTCCCATACACGATCTTCAGACACACGTGAAGAGACCAGGTCTTAGTGTAACACCGAACGCGGAGCTTGTACATGAGTGGTTCAGAGGACTGGCCTGGGCTGGAGAGCAACAGAAGGCCCAGGAGAAAGAAACAGAAGGTGGGGGAGCCTCAGGACAGTGTTCCCAGCAAGGGGAAAGAAGGGGCACAGGACCAGGCCTGCCGTGTGAGGCTGGCACGAGAGAGCAGTGGCGAGGCTGGTGAGTGGGATGAGCCCCTGGCATGGTGGAGGAGGGGGTAAGGTGGTCAGTCCCCCGGGTGCTGAGAACCAATCAAAAACCTGAACTTACACAGTGACGACAGAGCTTCTCAGCAGGGAATGATCAAAGTTAGTTTTAAAGATTAGTGTGGGAGGGACATGAGAATTAAAAGCAGCTGTGCAGAGTTCTGCATTCACTGAAAAGTCCGCCTAAGGAAGCAGCAGAGCCAGGTCCACAGCCCTCTGCCCTGGCACCTGCCCGTCAGCCCACTGCGTGCCATCACTGTGCCCTTCAGCACTTGGCTCCTCTGCAAGCCGGGCTCCTTTTCCAACCCCACCACTGCCACTTCGCCACTGAAACGCCACTCTGGAATGCTCTTCCACAGCAGATTCGATGAGGTACAAGAGCCCTGTCTAAGGACAGCAGGCAGCACTATGCAGCAGAGCCCACTCTTCAGCAAAGCGGCTCCCCAGGCAGCTGCAGCCGGAGACCCTGGCCCCTGTGCCGACAGGCGCCTCTTTGCTGCACTCACAGCTGGGGCCTCTGCTCCAGCCTGCATTTAGGTTTGTTACCATCTCGGATCTATGCTTTATTTAATACCTAAAGCAGAACTGAGGTTTTGACCACGTGGATGTTTACAGATGTCCCCCGATTCACATGAAACACACTGCACCCCAAGTTCTTGAAATATGCACAAGAGTGACAGCGCGTACTCAACAATGAGTAAGGACATGGCCTCCTGGAGCCTGCCCTCCAGTAAGAAATTAAGACAGATAATCCTCAAGATGTTAGGAAACGTGAGATTCCCCTGGCTATCTACAAGTAAGGCACATCGAATCTGTCTCTGCTTGTTCAAACTATGGTAACAGTGTTCCCTGATCCACCTGCCAGGTGAGCACTCAGGAAGGCACTGCAGCAAAAGCCACTGGCAGACGGCTGACCCAGGTGCCGCCACGGCAGGAAGCAGGCTGGAGTCAGCGCCACTGCGCAAGCCAGCACCATACCCTCACCGAACACTTGCTCCGCACAGAGCCCCTCCATCCTCTCCAGCAACTCTGGGCCATGAACCTGGCCCTTGAGCTGAGAAGGGAGATTCCGCTGCAGGCCCCTCCTGCTTCAGGTCGCTCGTGATGCTACAGGACAAACACAAGGCGTGCACAGGAACATGGAAAGCTCCTGCTTCTGCACCAAAAGAGATAGCAAGAAAGGAACACTGACTTACAGAAATCGGAAAATTCCCAAAATATCTATAAATAACCAAAACCCAGTCAAGAAAGTAGCAAATGGGCCGGGCACAATGGCTCACGCCTGTAATTCCAGTACTTTGGGAGGCCCAGGCAGGTGGATCACCTGAGGTCAGGTGTTCGAGACCAGCCTGGCCAACATGGTGAAAATGTCTCTACTAAAAATACAAAGATTAGTCGGGTATAGTGGCAGGTGCCTGTGATCCCAGCTACTTGGGAGGCTGAGGCAGGAGAATCACTTGAACCCGGGAGATGGAGGCTGCAGTGAGCTGAGATCGTGCCACTGCACTCAGCCTGGGTGACAGAGCAAAACCCCATCTTAAAAAAAAAGAAAGAAAGAAAGAAAGAAAAAGTAGCAAATGAAACTTGTTCAGTGTAACAAAGAAACTAAATTCAGGAGTTAAGTGCTTCAACAAGGAAAGATGAGTTATTCCTATCTCTGTGTTTGCTGTCTTTAGTAAAATGGAGGTCAAGAGATCCAATTTCCTTTCCAGGCACTCTGATCAAAAACTTTTCTATTCTGAGAGAGACCTGTTCTTCCATGTTGACATTTACTGAAACTAGGTATCAAGTGTCAACAAAAGCCTAAAGACAAAGACCAGAAAAACCAGTACTGTTCTCAATGAAAGGCTGCCAGAAGCCCTGTGGGGGTGGGAGGGGCCGGGGGTAAGAGGGGCCGGGCTCTCCTCGGAGGACCAGCTGCCCAGGCGCCTTCAGGTGCAGGAAGGCGGGTGTACCTCATGTGGGGCTCCTTTGAAGATGCTTGCAGACTGGTAGATGGTTTCGGTCCAGAGCTTGAGGTCTTCATTCTCTAGCTCCTCGGCAGTCCGGTACAGAGATTTGGGGACCAGTCCACCCTCTGGCACTTCGCACTGGAAACAGAAACACAGCAGCGAAAGCTGTGCAAACACAAACCAACCGCAGGAAACACAGCCGCCAGCCAGCACCATCCCGCTACGCTCCCCTCCTGGAAGTTGCTGGGAAAATGGAAAACACTGGCAAGGCCGTAAAATACTCTGCACTGCTGAGCGGTATGTTTTTAAACCACTTCAACACGTGTTTCACTTTGCAAAAACGAGAACAAATCGAAGCTGATTTACCACAGAATCACAGCAACATGTGTGAGGCACTATACCCAATTACCAAAGATGGCTCATTTAAGCCTTAGGGGTATTTACGTTGCCCTGTAAAGGAAGAGCATTATCTTAAGAAGAGTTTTACTCTCAATAGCCACAGGCATTATTTTTATGCTGTGAAATTATAGTTAAGATATAGAATCAATGAATGTTTTGTGTCTAAAGTTAAATGATTGGTCTATAACACCAGAGAAAACCTAATGAAGAACTTCTTTTGAATTTGCCTGAAACAAGCTGAATTAGAATTTGTACATATCGTAAATCTCCTAACTGACCTAGAAACAATGACTCCACACTAAAGTTCATAAACTCAAGTCCTCCCTTTATCATCAGCCCTGGGAAGTAACTACCTAGAAAATAAACATCTCCGTCTTCAGCCTGCAGCACAGCATGAGTCAGAGAGTCACAGCAGCGACAGTATGCTGGAAAAGTCCCAGCCTGGCCCACGGTTAATAAGCTCTGCCACCAGAGAGCGGAAGGGCACAGCCTCCTTTCAACAGCCAGCCCGAACAGTGGCTCAGGACAGCGGTGAAGAAGTCTCAGAAGGCCCACGTTTTTGGAGCGCTCAATTAACCACAGAGACATTCAACATGACAAACACACTACGGAGGTCAGCATGTGACAACACGGCTGTGACTGGCAGTCTGAGTCAAGTCTCCTTGTGCGCCAGCTCAATTCTTCCCCTCGTAATTGCTTCGGGATGGTTTGCTCACATAACGAAAGGAGTTCAGAGGTTTCTACAAACCTGAGCCCGTGTTAACCTCAGACACTTGCTAAATTCTGGTCCCATGACTTTTACTACTACTTACTTGCTCTTTGCATTGCACTGTGATGATGCCTGTCATTTCCTGAAACTGGAACTGATGAAGTAAAAGCTACATTTGTTTTCTAAATTTCTCTAACCATTCAGAAAGTCCAAAGTCCCCCGAGTGTCCAATTCATTAGCTAAATACATGAGTCAAACCCAGCGGGCACATATCTCAAACGGGTAACTTTATCTGAAGGATGACTAGAGAGCCCTTGGATAAGAAGCTTCATTCCCTGCTGAGTTCAGCTGCCACCATGTGCCATGGAACAAGTCACTGGGACTTCCACAGGCTTTGGCTTCCTTAATGCTCCCGTGGCACAACGTGTGCCATGGCTAGAAGGCTAGAAGGACCCCAAGGTTCTGAGCTTCTCAGAGCACAGGGTATAGAAGTGGAGGCCTCTGATTGATTACCCAGCAACTCAGTGTATCAAAAACCCCAAACATATTTTGAGAGCCACTTCCCTTCATTTTTCTACTTTAAAAATGTTATCCAGATCAGGCGTGGTGGCTCATGCCTGTAATCCCAGCACTTTGGGAGGCCGAGGTGGGCAGATCACTTAAGGTCAGGAGTTTGAGATCAGTCTGGCTGACATGGTAAAACCCTGTTTCTACTAAAAATACAAAAATTAAACGGGTGTGGTAGCGCATGCCTGTAATCCCAGCTACTCTGGAGGCTGAGGCTGGAGAACTGCTTGGATCTGGGAGGTGGAGACTGCAGTGAGCCGAGACTGTAACACTGCACTCCAGTCTGGGGGACACAGGGAGCCTCCATCTCAAAAACAAAAACCAAAAAAATAAACACCCAAAAATGTTATCCAGCCTGAGGCAACATAATGAGGCTCTGTCTCTACAAAAAATACAAATATGAGCTGGGTATGGTGGCACATGCCTATAGTCCCAGCTACTTGGGTGGTTGAGGTAGGAGGATCACCTGAGCCCATGAGGTCAGGATGCAGTGAGCTGTGATCTGTGATCACACCCCTGCACTCCAGCCTGGGTGACAGAGCCGGACCCTGTCTCCATAAAAATAAAGGCGGGGGAGGGGTGGGTGAAAAAGTTTGAGAACTGATTCAATTTAATAGTATTTTAAAAAATATGACAGCTCCTCTAAAATGGTTTAAAGATCTGATTCACACAAAGCCGTGTGAATAAAGCAAGCTGCAATTTTATCCGATTCTACAACAAATTCTCATTTCTATTTAACAATGAAGAAACGTATAGTATCAACAATTTCTTAAATGGTTCTCTTTAGCTGGATCCTGGATCAGAGAAATGGCGGCCAAAAGAAACAAAACAGAAACAAAACATCCAAACGAAAAGTTCTGAAAATCATCTGTGCAAATCAACAGCGACCTCTCCCATCTGTCTAAGGAGCCAAGTGTGCAGTTCCTCGCCTCACTACATACCATGCACTCCCCACTCAGGAAATCTGGAATGATCTCTTTGTCAATGTAATCCAGCAGGCCTCCAGGACCCTGGTAGTCGTTTCCTGCGTAAATGAGGAATTTTCTTCTGGTGTTGTCATCAATGAAGGGACTCACCTATGAGGAGGAGAAAGACCATCCAGTCATATCTTCTCTGAGGCCTGATTGGCAAAGGTTAAAATGACAATACAGTTATGAATGAGTGGGGGAGGAAATTCAAGTTATATACTTTTTCTGTAAAGTCTATTTGCATGGCGTTAGGACACTCACACAGATTTTGCTTTTCCTCCCCTTCCCTAAACAATCTGAGAAATTTTCTGTCTTTGCATGTTGTTTTTTTCTAAGTAGTTAAGGCTTTAGGTCACAGACATGTGTGTATGAATGCATGTGTATCGGCTTTCCAAATGGCTCACAGTTACTGCAAAAGGCATCTCAACCCACCAGCGTCCAGAGCACAGGAAACACCCTGGGCGCCCGCAGGATGAGAAGGCGGCCCAGCGTCTCGGGGTAATTGGCCTCCACCACCTCGATGATCCGCAGTAGTGCTTTGACGCCAGGTCTCCACAAGTGGCGCATGTTCAGCCCTTCCAAGTCCACCAGGCAGGTCCAGGAGCTGCAGGTTGTGCAGAGACGTGTTTCATTCAACAGACAGCAGCACACTTAGCAAACCGTGTCTTATGATTTTTTTCCTTTTTGGTCATTTATAGCTATTTCCAAATACACAATAATCAATTTCTTAAAGTTACAGTGCTATGAACTCTGTTCATATCTATTTGTACAAAACACACACGATCAGTGTGGCAGGACCAAGCCCGAAACTGCAAGGCTGATTGGTAACACATGAAAATCTCTCTCAGATGTGCTCAGCGAGCCGGCAAGCAAAGCCACAGTGTGCTGTCCTCCACGTGCTAAACCACCCCCTAACCTGCCATCAATAAGGCACACAGCTGGTATTTTAACACATACTGTGTCTGAACTGCAGTGAGCTATGCTTCAACAGCGAGAGGCAAGCAGTCTCAGGAGCTGAGAACACAGCAGTGAGCAAAGAGCCCTCAAAATCCCTGTTCTCATGGAACTTATATCCCAGTGAACCATCTACACCCTTACCAATGTCAACCTCAGAATCGCTGAACATTTTCAGAACTGTGGATTGAAACTGAAAGCACGGTTTCAGAACACAGAGTCATCTGGGTGAGGAGGACAGGCAAAAACAAGGAAATGACGTGCAGCCCTGGGCCCATGTGGACCACACGAACCAGGCAGACAGGCCAACCCACCCAGGCTGATCGACAGCAATGCCTGGGACAGGAAACAGTGACTGTCTGTCCCTTGCCACTGGCATTATTACATATTCACCTCTTTTCTACCTTTTAGAGCATCTTGGAAAATAAGAAGCAGATTTTACTTCCAAAAATCAACTAGAAATATTTAATTTAATACTGAGGAATCAGTAAGTTGAAAGGAAAAGCAAAGTCCCACACCTACCTGATAGGCCGACCAAAGACTTTTGTATTCTCTTCACATCGTCTTAGCCCTTCTTCATTTATGGAGAGAACCTACACACGGAAGGGGATGAAAATTTCCCATGAGTCTCAGGCTGAAACTAACGCGTCCAGCTATGGAAGGACACAAACAGCATTTTACAGGTAAGTGTGTAAACCAAAAAAGTGACCTACGTAGGTTTCCTTACACATTCACATGTGCTAACCACATCACCACCAACAAAAAAATGTGACCCTTGAAAGAGAACAAACGCTGTCATGTACAGCAAAGGTAACAGCTATCCAAAGAGAAGCGCAGGCCAGAGGAATCACAGGATGAGCAGGGAGGGGCCTCACACTGGGGCTCTGTCTTCAGAACAAGTGCATGGGAACAGCAGATAAGCGTCTGTGAGTGTGCAAACACTCTAATACCACATGCCAGCCAAGAGAAAAGGCAGCCTTAGAACAGACTTCAGGCATGGCTCAAGAGATCCTCTGCTTCAGATTAATAAACCCTTCCCCTGCAGATGAGTCCATCCGTATCTTCATGTGTGAACGTGTGCATGTGTGGATATATAAACACACATGGCAGTGGGGGCACTCACAGCAATACATAAGGGAACGTCAACAGTAAGCCAGGTTCAGCGGTGGTGCTTGTAACAAGTCCCAGCTACTTAGGAGGCTGACATGGGAGAACCGTTTGAGGACAGGAGTTTGGAGGTACAGTGAGTGGTGATCATGCCCATGAATAGACCCTGCACCCCATGTCTCTTAAAAAAAAATGCTGGCTGGGTGCGGTGGCGCACACCTGTAATCCCAGCACTTTGTGAGGTTGAGGCAGGCGGATCACCTGAGGTCAGGAGTTCAAGACCAGCCTGGCCAACATGGTGAAACCCCCGTCTCTACTAACAATACAAAAAAATTAGCCAAGCATGGTGACGGGTGCCTGTAATTCCAGCTACTCGGGAGGCTGAGGCAGGGGAATCACTTGAACCCAGGAGGTGGAGATTGCAGTGAGCTGAGATCATGTCATTGCACTCCAGCCTGGGCAACAAGAGCGAAACTGTGTCAAAAAAAGAAAAAATAAAGCCAAAAGTGCATTATTTCAGGGTAATGGGATCATAAATGTGCCTTTTAAGTTTGTTTGTTTTCAAATTAAAGGACCATCTCCTTCTCTGGGAGGGGGAGGCACAGCTGAACACTGGCCGCAGCAGCGGAGCGGGACCTGGCCGGAGTCAGTGAGACGATGGCTCAGCAGGGCCTTCAGGACGGTGTAGAGAAAGACGCCAAGAGCGCGCGTCAAGAAGGGCCCAGTGGAAAGAATGCTATCAAGAGGTCTGCTGTGAGCGGCGTCCCAGGAGAGGGCAACTCCACGTGAGAGTGAATGAAAAAGACAGAAGCACTGCCGACACTGACGCTTCCAATGAGAGAAACGCTTTCATAACTTCTGTGTCGTCTTTGGAAATTTTAAGACTACATTAATATATTTTCAGTTCTAACTACAAAAGCAATTCATGTTTGTTCTAACAGGCTGGTTAACACCCCCATCCTGCTGGCAGAAAGACAGTGATGCCACAGCGGAGCCTGGGGTCTCGCGGCCCCGCACTTACGTATCTCAGCAGGGCCTCCTCCCCGAGCGCTCTCACTAAGCCTTTGGTGTCCATCTGCCCCAGCCTGAGCACGTAGAGGGGCCGCCCGTCTGCAGGGGAGGGGAAGGAATGGGTTAACGGCACCGTCCCAGCTGACACTGAGGATACGACTCTAAGACCCTCAGCAGGAAAACACATTCGCCTGCTTCTGGGCGCACTTGAAGGTCTTTCTGATTCTCAGAAGCGGCAACTGATTTTTGTGTGGGGTAGGGGGTGTGTCCAATATTTTTCCCAAAAAGTTCTAAGTGAGAAAAATAAAAACCAACTGACAGAGAGAGTAGCTGTGCAGAGTCCTGGAAATAGAAGGCTGTGCCGGGATGAGGGGAACCCGGCCGGAGCTCAGCTCGAGCTGCCCAGAGGCGGGGCTCAGTCTCCTCACTTTGAACAACTGGGGCTTCCCAAGAGCTCAGACTCTCAATGGCAAGGGAACATCAGACTAGCCAGACACTTCTTTTTTTTTTTTAAGACTAGTCAAGTGCAGTAGTGAGAAGGGGGGAAAGAGTAGAACAAGGAGTTCGATCTGTAACTGACTGTGAACAGTCAATTGAGACAACTCACTACCTTCGGACCAGCTGCCAGACACTTCTATGACTACAGATGACTTCAATATTTCCTTTCTTAGAAAATAATTCTTTTTCACGTCATAGATTACTAAACACCGAATGCAAGATTTTTAGAAGCCAGCTTCCCTCAATTCCCTCTCCCGAAGAAGGGCCAGTTCTATGGTGCTTCCCTCTCACTGATGCTTCCAATTCCTCCCTGCCGAGCTGGCAAACTTTGGCTCAGGAAAGAGTGTATTTTTGACAGTGCAGGTCTTCCTGCAAGGCAGGGTATGGAAGGCATTTGAGGGAACTGTGTTTCAGGTTCTCAATTAAATCACTCTTCATTTGAGGTGCATCGCCACCCTTCATCCACGCCCTACTCCCAAAGCAGAATTGAAGTGCTCACTGCTGATGGAGAAAACCTGGCTGAACCATTTTCAGCTATCATAAGTCATCGAAAATTCCCTTAATTAACACCGTGCTACTGAAAACACTCTGCCATAGGCATCGCTGTCTTTTCAATAGGTCAAAACAAACTGTACTGCACTGAGGAAGTCAAGTCCCTTGCCCAAGGATGGCGTGCGTCCGTGGGGAAGCGGCAGGCCCAGGCCCCTCCTGGTTGCCCAGGGCGGGACGGGAGTGCGCGCGTAGTGAAGCGGAGCATCAGTCTGTTCAACTTGGGAAAAGATGCCCAATTCTCAGAGTGAAGAGAAACGCGCACTCAGCAGGGCCCCACTCAACCCCACGGAAGGAGGTCTTAGAGGATCTCTTCAATGACACAGCAAGACAACGATGGAAACACAGACAGTTTCAACTCCATCCGGTACCTCTGTCGTGATGGTGCCAGCCTCCGGCATAGTAATCCTGAAGGACCTGTGGAGGGGTCCAGGTATCGAGAATGTAGTCCACCTGGTGCTGCTTCCGCCACGTCAAAGATTGACACATGATCTCTCTGGCTTTGTCAATATTAAAATCCCGCGCACGTAAGAACCGAAGAATATGCTCATCTTTTGGAATCTATTAAGAGAGAAAGATGTTTCTAAGCAATGTTAACAGTTGCAAAGTGCACTGTGGGAGGCCAAGGCAGGTGGATCACTTGAGCTTAGGAGTTCGAGACCAGCCTGGCCAATATGATGAAACCCCATCTCTACTAAAAATATAAAAATTAGCCAGGCCTGGTGGTGCATGCCTGTAACCCCAGCTACTCGGAGGCTGAGGCAGGAGGATCACTTGAATCTGAGAGGTGGAGGCTGCAGTGAGCCAAGATCACACTACTGCACTAATAAAAAAGTTGCTAAGGGAGTAAGACTCTAAAATTTCCACTTTTCTTTGGGAGACAGGCTCTCTCATTCTGTCACCCAGGCTGGAGTGTTGTGGTGCGATCTCAGCTCACTGTAGCCCCCAACTTGAGAGCTTAAGCAATCCTCCCACCTCAGCCTCCTGAGTAGTTGGGACCACAGGCACACACCACCACGCCCAGCTAATTTTTGTATTTGTAGAGATGTGGCTTCCCCGTGTTGCCCAGGCTGGTCTCTAACTCCTGAGCTCAAGCGATCCTCCTGCCTTGGCCTCCCAAAGTGCTGGGATTATAGGCATGAGCCACCATGTCTGGCCTAAAACTCCCACTTCTAAGCAACAGTGAGCTGCATTATTATACTATTTAAAATGAGCTGGTACCAGAAACATCTCCCTTACTACTCTAGAGAAAATCAGCATTATCAGTTCGAATAATCTTTATAGTAATCCATTTTGGTTTCTGCAAAGTAGAGCAAAGGCACAAATGATACCCTAAACACCAAATGCTTCAATTCTATGAATGGATCTATCAATCACTATGATCTGTGCACTTTTCTGTATACATACGACATTTAAATAAAAAGTCAGAATAAAGAGAAAGCAGGACCACTTGGCTCCTGAATGGAAACCCTCGTAGTGCCAGCGACTAAAGAGAATTAAACATGGGTGGTGATGTTGAGAAAGGCAAGATTTTTGTTCCGAAGGGTGCCCAGTGGCACGCCATGGAAAAGGGAGGCCAGCACAAGACTGGGCCAGGTCTCCACAATCTCTCTGGGTGGAAGACAGGTCAGGCCACTGGACTCTCTTACACAGATGCCAATAAGAACAAAGGCATCACCTGGAGTGAGGACACGCTGATGGGGTATTTGGAGAATCCCTGGAACAAAAATGGTCTTCATTGGTGTTAAGAAGGAGGCAGAAAGGGCAGACTTGAAAGTTTCTGTCCAAAAAGCTACTAATAATTGGTCACTGCATTATTTATTACAAAACCGAAACGTCATGACTTTTTTTTTTTTTGAGATGGAATCTCACACTGCCACCCAGGCTGTAGTGCAGTGATGCAATCTCAGCTCACTGCAATCTCCAGCTCCTGTGTTCAAGCAATTGCCTGCCTCAGCCTCCCGAATAGCTGGGACTACAGGCGTGTGCCACCACACCCAGCTAATTCTTTTGTATTTTTAGTAGAGATGGGGTTTCACCATGTTGGCCAGGATGGTCTCAACCTCCTGACCTCGTGATCCGCCCACCTCGGCCTCCCAAAGTGCTGAGATTACAGGTGTGAGCCACCGCGCCCAGCCTCTGTCATGACTTTTTAATGTGTATCATAATTTAACAGATCTATCTCACACAACAGAATTCAGATCATGAATGATTATCAGAATATTTCTGTTGGGCAATCCTGATTCAACTAAGGCTGGCTTGTGCTTAAAGCACTATGTTCAGTTTTTTGAATTTTAAGAATTCTGATTCAGAGGCCGGGCACAGTGGCTCACACCTGTAATCCCAGCACTTTGGGAGGCAGAGGTGGATGGATCACAAGGTCAGGAGATCCAACATGGTGAAATCCCTTCTCTACTAAAAATACAAAAATTAGCTGGGTGTGGTGGCGTATACCTGTAATCCCAGCCACTCGGGAGGCTAAGGCAGGAGAATCGCTTGAACCAGGGAGTCAGAGGTTGCAGTGAGCCGAGATCATGCCACTGCACTCCAGCCTGGTAAAGAGCGAGACTCCATCCCAAAAAAAAAAAAAAAAAGTCAGTATGACAAGAAATGTAGCAACTTAACTGCACTACTGAATTCTTTACTACTTAAGTTAGACTCAGTTATAATTTAGCATTGTCTTTTAAAAGCCATTTGAGGCTGGGCACAATGACTCTTACACCTGTAATCCCAGCATTTTGGGAGGCTAAGGTAGGCGGATTACTTGAGGTGAGGAGTTCGAGACCAGCTTGGCCAACATGGTGGAACCCTGTTTCTACTAAAAATATAAAAATCAGCCAGAAATGGTGGCAGAGCTAATCCCAGCTCTCCAGAGGCTGAGGCTGGAGAACAGCCTGAACCCGGAAGCTAGATGTTGCAGTGTGTCCAGCCTGGGTGACAAAGCGACTCTGTACTAAAAAAAAAAAATTCTAAAACATAAAACTGTAGAACTACCATGTGTCTACGTGATTGGCAATGGTGCTTTTGCCAACTCATTAGAAAGATTAGAGGAGATATACACAGAGTTAAAAATTATGAGTGATCGTAAGACCTAAGATAATTAAAAAGAAAAACCACAGATTAAAGAAAAATAATACAAAAAAAGCATGTTGGGCTTTCGTAATGTGGCGGTGTTGCTAACTAACACAGGAATCTTCTCCAGATTCCAACGCTGTCAATCAAAAGGCCAGCTTCCCTGAATAAAGAACAAGGCCAAGACCGTGTTCTGAGTGCCACATGGACTAAGTGTCTTCCTCCGTGGCCATGTGCTTACCAACTCAGAGGCTGGTCCGTGAGGAGAACAAGAAGGGAGTGGGAGCATGAGCTACTCACAACCCCAACTCCTGGGAAATAACTCAAAAGCATGTGGCCTACTGACGTGGCATCATCTTCACTCAGAAGAGACTACAGTTATGTGATCGTGGATAAGAATGTGGGTTCCAAAACAAAATGGCCTGGGTTCAAATCTTGACCCCACCACTCGCTAGCTGTGAGACCTCAGGCAAGTTACTTCACTTCTCTGTGCCCCAGTTTTCTCCCAAGTAAAACCAGTAAGAAAAACAGCACCAGAGAGAGCTGCTGAAAGGACTGAATAAAGACCTTAAAACAGTATCTGATGATAGTAAGTATACAGCAAATGGCAGCCATCATGACTGCAGTGTTTTCTCGATGACTGGTGTTAAACAGTACTCAGTGATTGGTCTCCAGTAACCAGACTGACAGAATTCGAGTTCAGGCCAACTCCATGCAATGCCTAGCGACTTGCTAGACACACACCAGGCTCTGCTCAGTACATAAGGCTTATAAAAATCTACACCCTTATGAGGCTGAAATTTCACTAAAATCCTGAAAATTAAAACTCAAACTTCTCTAATCTCTGATAAATCTCTGAACTCTTTTTACAGCTTCCAAAATATATGTATGAATACCTGGAACACAATGTTGCTTTGTAACTTGACACTATTGGTAAGCCAGACCTTGCTCTGTAAAGTCTAAAAACATGCAGTTAATCATGCATTATCACTAGCTCAAGGACGCAGATTCCACAGAGATACACATTCAGGGACTTCTAGATGGAAGAAACAATGGCTGTGGAAGCTGGGTGACTACGGGCAGGAAGAGATTCCATGATTTCACGTAGCCCTGGCCCTGCATGCTGGGCGTGGAGCCAACACTCACTTTGCCCTTGTGGGTCTCCTGGAGCCACTGGCGAAGTCTAATGAGGCAGCTCTCCTGCAGCGGAGTCAAATCGCCCAAGTATCTCTTGATGTAGTCGGCATCTAGTTTGTCTGGAATGTAAGTGACATTGATTTACAACAAAGAACACTGAAGCTTTAGGTTCCCAAAGTCCTTCTGCTCTGTGGAGTTAACGTGTGGTCCTAGAGTCTAGAGGCAAATGAAACCGCAGAGATGGCAGACGTAAACCAGATCCCTAGCGGACTTCAGGGACAGGCTTTGAGAGAAGTCACTGACTAAACCACAGGTAAACTTTCTGACTTACTCACCTTTCCCTGATTACCGCTGAGTTACCTCTATTGCCAAATCACAGTACTATTCATGGCTATAACATATATTAATGACTGTTTTAATTCCAAGAGAAACATAACACAAAAAGAACTTACAAGGTATAAAATTTATGGGGAAAAAAAAAAAAACAAGCAAATCTAAATTGATTTTGAATAGAGCTACTGTGTTCAAGAATGTAAGAAATCTGGTGGCTCACACCAGTAATCCCAGCTACTCAGGAGGCTGAGGTGGGCAGACCACCTGAGGTCAGGAGTTCAAGACCAGCCTGGCCAACATGGTGAAACAGTCTCTACTAGGAATACAAAAATTAGCCAGGTGTGGTGGTGCATGCCTGTAATCCCGGCTACTCAGGAGGCTGAGGCAGGAGAATCACTGGAACCCAGGAGGCGGAGGTTGCACTGAGCTGAGATGGCACCACTGTACTCCAGCCTGGGCAACAGAGTGAAATTCTGCCTCAAAAAAAAGAAATAATAATAATAATAATGTAAGAACTTTTTTCCCGATAAGGTAAAATAAACTAGATGAATGAGAGAGCAAAGTAAGTATAACAAAAATTCCCAAGTTAAAAAATAAAATACATCCCCAAACCATCTGCCCACCCCTATCACTTGTTGAGATCTCACAAATGGCACAGTTTGGCTGTAGAGAAAAATGTACAGAAAAATAAACACCCAGCTTGGGCTACATAGTGAGACCATCTCTACAAAAAATTAAAAATTAGCCAGGTGTGGGCTGGGCGCAGTGGCTCATGCCTGTAATCCCAGCACTCTGAGAGGCCAAGGTGGGTGGATCACAAGGTCAGGAGTTCAAGAGCAGCCTGACCAACATGGTGAAACCCCATCTCTACTAAAAATACAAAAGATTAGCTGGACGTGGTGGCACAGGCCTGCAGTCCCAGCTACTTGGGAAGCTGAGGCAGGAGAATCAGTTGAACTTGGAAGGGGGAGGTTGCAGTGAGCCAAGATTACACCACTGCACTCTAGCCTGGGCAACAGAGCAAGACTCCATCTCAAAAAAAAGAAAGGAAAAGAAAAAAGAAAAACACTTTCCTTAGGCCGGGCATGGTGGCTCATGCCTATAATCTCAGCACTTAGGGAGGCCGAGGTGGAAGGACTGCTTGAGCCCAAGAGTTCCAGATCATCCTGAGCAACATAGTGAGACCCCCTCTCTTAAACTAACAAACACCTTCTGGTATCAATAAAATAATAATTTGATATAACCCCTTCTCCCTATTAACAAAAAAAATCTAATAAAAAGTAAAATGAATGTGTTATAAAAGCTAGAGGACAAGGGCCAGAAACGAGAGACAGGTCTTTTCTTTACGAGTTATCTAATGTCCCAAGGAACGGGCAAAGCAAACAGAGAAAATGGCGACGCAGATTTCCCCAGCCTTGCTCTCAGGATGAAGCCCCGCCAGACCCACCATCAGGGGTGCCCACCACGGGCTCAGGTGCGCTGGGGCTGCTGAGGGCATCGCCACTTAGCCCCTCCTTGAGGGCAGCATCTGGGATGACGACGGCCATGGACGCTGCTTGTCTCTTACAGGAGGATGAAGATGTCTCTGAAGAGGGCGTGATGGGAGGCGGAGTCCAACGGGGCACAAAGGTTATGCCTTCTTCTTCCAACTGGCGAAGGTAGTATTCAATGATTTCCTTTCCCTTTACAACAAAACCAGTTTAAAGGTGAGTACATATTCAACATTCAAATTATTCATCCCTCCCAAGATTTTAATTTTTTTCTAGCCAACAGAAGAACCTCACGAGCTTTTTTATTGAGACAGGGTCTCACTTTGCGGCCCAGGCTGAGTGCAGCGGCATGATCACAGCTCGCTGTATGCTCAACCTCCTGGCCTCAAGCCATTCCCCTACCTCAGCCTCCCCAGTAGCTGGGACTACAGGCACATGCCACAAATCCGGCTAATTTTTGTATTCTTTGTAAAGACGGGGTTTCGCAACGTTGCCCAGGCTGGTCTCGAACTCCTGGACTCAAGCATTTGCCCACCTCAGCCTCCCAAAGAACTGGGATTACAGGCACGAGCCATTGCGCCCAGTCCCTCACAAGCTTTTAAAACACCAATAAAACTGAATTGCTACAAAATAAACAGGAAAAAAAAAAGCCAAATGCTTTTGTGTTTTTATTTTACTTACTCTTTTCCAAGGTTTAGGAAATAATACCTAAAGAGATGGAATTTTTATATGACCATTTTTAAATGCTGATTTATGGTACTTGTACTCAGTATATGATTTATGTCTCAATTCAAATTCTTTCCACTGCAGTATCCTGAAAATGAGCCTTCAAAAACCACTCCATAATCCCACACCGATACATTTCAAAACAATTCCGTAACAATGGATGAGCAACAGCACAGAAACGAGAAGGGAAGGTCTTCCGTGGAAGAACTAACAATCCAAGGGGGGCAGCCTGCCCGGCAAGCCTCTCCCCAGGACCCAGGCCTCCTCCCAACCCCGCAGCAAGGCCTGTGCGCTGTATGCCAGCTGCTGCTGCCTCTCCCCAGTTTCCACCTCTCTCAGCAATCCCAAGCAGAGAGTGCCATGGCTGGAGCTACAGGCACCTCCTTTGTCCATCAGCAGCCAGCACAACCTGAACCCCTACACCTCAAGATGAGGCCAGGGGTAGGGATCACAGCGTCTTCCACCCAAGAAATGCTGCATATCTCTCGCTAACCAATCTCCAGCCTTCCAAAAAGACAGGTTATCTCAGAGACTCCTGCCCATCCCCTGCCATAAAAATCCCAAAATATACTCACTTTTTTAATGTTGCTGGTATATTGTTTCATTGCAATTTTTTCCACTGTACTTTCAAAACCAAAGAAAGATTTAATATCTAAACTTGCAGACTGCTCAAAACAGGTCCAATCTTCATTTTCAGGGTGAACCTGCAGAGAAAGAGAAAGCACTCTCACTCACTGTACTGACAACAGAATGTCACTTGTCTGCTCCTCAGTTTAACCGGTAACCAGAAGAAACACTTACTTTACTAACAACGCTACTACCATATAGACAGCAGACAGAAAAAATGCCAAAATCAGGACCGAAGTCACGTTCTAAATCATGAAGAGATCCAAGTAATTGTTCAAAAACATTTCAAAGATGACTATAAAAGGAGAGCTTCATTTGCTTTCTTTCTTTTTTTTTTTTGAGACGTAATCTCGCTCTGTCATCAGGCTGGAGTGCATTGGTGCAATCTCGGCTCACTGCAACCTCCAGAGCAATTCTCCTGCCTCAGCCTCCTAAGAAGCTGGGATTACAGGCACCCACCACGCCCACCCAATTTTCATATTTTTAGCAGAGACGGAGTTTCACCATGTTGGCCAGGACTGTCTCGATCTCCCGACCTCGTGATCCACTTGCCTCAGCCTCCCAGAGTGCTGGGATTACGGGTGTGAGCCACCATGCCCCGCCTATTTTCATTTTTGGTTCATTCATTCATTCAACATACTCACTGAATAGTCTTGCATTTTGAACAAAAAGGTACTGGTCTTGGAAGCGTTCAACAGTCTAACAGAGGAGACAATCAGCCATAAGCACAATAAGTAAGAAAATTAAATATAAGTAAGTGCTGTTGAAAAAAGAAAACTTGGAGCAGGCTAAAAGAACCAGGGGTGAGGGTCAGGCATGGTGGTTCACACCTATAATCCCAACACTTTGGGAGGCCAACATGGGCGGACCGTTTGGGTCCAGGAGTTTGAGACCAGCCTTAGCAATAGAGCAAGACCTCATCTTTACAAAAAAAAAAAAAAAAAGTAAAAATTAGCCAGGCGTGGTGGCATGTGCCTATAGTTGCAGCTACTTGGGAGGCTGAAGCAGGAGAATCACTTAAGCCTGGAAGGTGGAGGCTGCAGTGAGCTGTGATTGTGCCACTGCACTCCAGCCTAAGTGACAAAGCAATATCCCATCTCTGAAGAAAAAACAAAAAAAAGACTGGGGGTTGGGGTGTCAGGCTGCAGAATTAAATGGGTGGCTGGGGCTGGCCAAAAAGGGGAGACCTGAGCCGAGACGGGAGGAGGTGAGACTAGAGACGTAGGGAGGCACAGCGTGGCACAGCGAGTGCCTTGGAACTAAAGCCTCTGGGGGAGGCCCACCACATGACAGCAAGGACAGGAGAGGCGTAATCGGGAGAGAACTCAGGCTCCTGCAAGCCACCATGAGAACTCTGGGCTCTTACTCTGGGAGAACTGTGGAGATGTTCCATGGTTTTGAGCCCAGAGAAGTGACTTGATCTGACAGTTTAAATATATCACTTTGGATTCAGTGTTGAGGATACACTGCAGGGGAGGAGGGAGAAACAGCTATCTGTCAAGAGAGGGTTCTAAAAATCTGATAAAAGAAGTTCTTGAAACATGGTGGTAAGCAGTGAAGATACTAAGACAGATAAACACTCTTGGTGCTAATCTTAAAGGCACACATCTTGGTCCTTCATTAGATATTTCTAACGTATTACAGTGAGACTAGAAAAGAAGTGGCATATGAAAGTAATATTTAAGGCCAGGTGTGGTGGCTCACGCCTTTAATCCCAGCACTTGAGGAGGCTGAGGCAGGTGGATCACTTGAGGTCAGGAGAGCACTTGTGACCAGCCTGGCCAACGTGGTGAAACTCTCTCTCTACTAAAAATATAAAAATGAGCTGGGCATGGTGGTGAGCACCTGTAATTCCAGCTACTTGGGAGGCTGAGTCAGGAGAATCATTTGAATCTGGGAGTCGGAGGTTGTAGCAAGCTGAGATTGTGCCACTGCACTCCAGCCTGGGCAATGAGTGAAACTCTGTCTCAAAAAAAAAAAAAAAGAATAAAAGAAAAAGAAAGTAATATTTAAAAACAAATCAACGGGAGGCCAAGGGGCGGATCACGTGAAGTCAGGAGTTCCAGACTATCCTAGCCCATACGGTGAAACCCTGTCTCTACTAAAGATACAAAAATTTAGCTGGGTGTGGTGGTGCATGCCTGTAATCCCAGCTACTCTGGAGGCTAAGGCAGGAAAATCACTTGAACCTGGGAGGCAGAGGTTGCAGTGAGCCGAGATGGCGCCACTGCACTCCAGCCTGGCGACAGTGAGACTGTCTCAAGGCATCACTTGACTGCCTTAACTGCCCAACACCGTAATCCACTGCCGGGGACCCACGCCTGCTACCCCTCCCTCCTACACGAGAAGTGAGCGACAACAGCTAACGAAGAGCTGCCCTCTAAGATAACAAGATGCACTGTTTAAAATGGCGATCAAACAATCCCCAGAAGTCCTGCGTCAGCGGAACGCCTTCCACCAAATGACAGGTTACTCACGGTGTAGCAGCAATGCTCGTTAATGATGACCCGATTGGAAAATGTTTCATTATGAGCCTCGATGTGCAAAGTACGTTCTCGAGAATTCAGTGAGTTTTTCTGGACAAAATAAACAAAATCAACTCCTGCGATCTTTAAAAAAAAGAAATAGAGAGAAAAAGCATTTATTAATAACATCCAGTTACACAGAAGCTGTAGCCGAAGTGCGTGCTGTCTTTGGGGCCCGCCCTCCAAGACTTCGTTTCCGTGTTACCTTCTTCAGCAGCCTGGGCGCGTCCACGTCCAGCTTGCAACGCCTTTCGATGACGTGAATGGCCCCATCTTCACTCTTGAATTCATTCACAGTGTCACTGCCCACGAACATCGGAATCAAGGGACACGTAGGGAACCTCCTTTCATAGGCCTATACATTTAAAAAACAAACAAAGCGGAAGTGAGCCCAGACACAACCTGACACCCTGCCGCTGAGCGCGTTCTCCCTGGTACAGCATCTCGCTGCACGGCCGCAGCCTGCGCCACAACCGTCTGTCTTCACATCTGAAGCTTTCAGTAAAGAAGAAAAAGATACTCGATGTCCATGGATTGACCGGAAGATTCAACCTAGTAACGATCTCAATCCCCCCCGCCCATTAGTAAGACCATTCCTCACAAAACCCCAGCAGGATTTTTTAGTAGCTTTAGACAAGATTGTTTTAAAATTTATATGGAAAGACAAAGGATCTAGAACAACTCTAAAAAACAATTCTGAAAAAGATGAATAAATTGGGAGGAATCAGTCACCTTGGTATTAAGGCTTACTACATAACTGTGGTCATCAAGACCATCCAGTGTTAGTAGAGAGGGGTCACTGACATACAGATCAATGGGACAAAACATGGAACCTAGAAATAGACCCAACAAACACACCCAACTGATTTTCAACAAAGATGTAAAAGCAGTGGGGGAAAGAGAGGAAGCCAGCCTTTTCAACAGGTTACTGGAACAATTACACATCCACAAAAGCAATAATAATAACAATGAATCTTGACCTAAACCTCACACCTTACATAAAAATTAACTCAAAATGGGTCAGGGACTTAAATGAAAAACATAAAACTAAAACTTTTAGGAAAAAAAATAGAAAATCTTTGGGATCCTGGGCTAGGCAGAGTTCTTAGAGGTGACACCCAAATCGCAATCCATAGGAGGAAAAATAGATAAAAAGAACTTCATCAACGTTAAGAACATTTGCTCAGCTAAAGACCCTGTTAAGAGGATGAAAAAACAAACTACAAAATGGGAGGAAGTATTTACAAACCATATATCTGACAAAGGACTAGTGCCTAGAATACATAAAAGACTCTCCAAACTTAACATAAATATAGTGAACCAGGAGAACACTGGTTTGGACTGAGCTCCTGCACCAGGCCCAGCAAACCAAACCAAAATGGACGCACTCTTGCTAAGCTCCACACCACCAAGCCAAACGTAAGCTGCCTATCTGACTTTCCAAGAAATCAGGAGAGAGAGAGAACAACAAATCCCCAAATGGGCCAGTTTGGGCCAGCGTGATAAGGAAGTCCCCCTCCGAAACCACCTATCTGCTCTCTGTTCTGTGTCTGCTTCCCTTACCCTTTTCCTGTCTACAAAGCCAACTTCCTCTGCTCGGCTCATGAGAACACTCATTCTATTTTACAGAATTCTATAGAATGAGGTGTTGCCTGATTCTGGAATCACAAAAGCCAATTAAGATCCCTACATTAAATTTGTTGTAATTTTGTCTTTTGACACACAATTGAACTTAAAAAAATGGTTAAGATGATAAATTTCTTGTACGTTTACCATGATCAAAAAAAGAAACAAAACAAAACTCAGAGAGTTTTTAAAAGTTCGATTAGAAAATGGGCAAGAGACAGGAACAGACATCTCACCCAAGAGGACATACAGATGGCAGATAAGCACAGATGTTCATTAGAGGGCCACAGGAGAGAGCCTGGGAACACGCTACGCCCTGACCGCACGTACAGCAGCATTCTGATTGTGATGGTGCGTGCAGCTTTGCGACATGTTATCACTGGGGGAAGCGGAGTAAAGAACACATGAGATCTTTCAGTATGATTCCTTGTGAATAATTAAGTTATTCAACATTATTCTTTGTGAATAATCTCTGTAGCAATCTACAAAGATTACCAAACTAAAGACATTGCAGAATTCACGTTAAAACCTAAGCAATCCAAAGGCCCAGGAGTGCAGATAACTCGAGCCCAAGAGTTTGAGACCAGCCTAGGCAACATGACAAAACCCAGTCTCTACAAAAAATATAGAAATTAGCCAGGTGTGGTGGTACAAGGCTGTAATTCCAGCTACTGTGGGGGCTGACATGGGAGGATCACCTGAGCCTGGGAGGTATAGGCTGCAGTGACCTGTGATTGTACCACTGTACTCCAAGCTGGGCAACAGAGTAAGACCCTGTCTCAAAAAAAAAAAAATCCAATAGCTCACAGTGCACGTGAACAACTACAGGACATAGGGTAATAAGGCTGGGCACAGTGGCTCACGCCTGTAATCCCAGCACTTTGGGAGGCCAAGATGGGCAGATCACTTGGCGCCAGGAGTTTGAGACCAGTCTGACCAACGTGTCGAAACCCCATCTCTACCAAAAATACAAAAATTAGCCAGGCATGGTGGCACACACCTGTACTCCCAGCTACTTGGGAGGCTAAGGTGGGAAAATCACTAGAACCTGGGAGGCAGAGGCTGCAGTGAGCCATAATGGCATCACTGCACTCCAGCCTGGGCGACAGATCCAGACTCCACCTTAAAAAAAGGGAGGGGGTACATAGGGTAATAAGAATCGAGGCTGTAAGAAAGGAAGTCCAGTGCCTGCCCCTATGGTCAGCCCCATAATAAAGGAAGGTACTGCAGGATGACTCTTGCTTGACTGACAGATGTCACTCCTCTGGAAGGTCATATGGGTTGAGCATCCCCATCTCCAAAATGCCCAGGACCAGCAGCACTTCAGATTTCAGATTTTTTTTTTCTTCAGATTTTGGAATATTTGCATTATACTTACTGGTCAAGCATCTCAAATCCAAAGATCCAAATCCAGAATGCCCCCCAGTGAGCATTTCCTTTGAGCATCATGTCCGTGCTCAAAAAGCTTCTGATCTGGAGCATTTCGGATTTCACATTTTCAGATTTGAGATGCTCAACCTGTACTAAAAAGGGGGTGGGTGAGAACACAAATTCCCATCTTAAATTAATACAACCAAAAAGAGTTAAGGAAGAAACTTACGGTGTTAAAGATATGAATGGAAATGGCAGAAACGGTTTTGATTTTACTTCTGACAGGTACAAGTGGTTTCAGAGCATCATCATACTGAAAATATTCCCTTTCTGGCAGAAATTCCCTGATGTTTACCTTCAACAGGACTGCCCTTCTGAATAGAATACACAGATCACAAACACTGCCATGAAGCTCCCAGAGGGACTGGAGGATCACAGGAATTCCTCCACCTGGGTTTTTACAACAATTCCTTCAAAGTCACCCTCAGTTTTCTTGTCTGTTCTCCACGATGTTACAAGGTTAAATCAATCTGAAAAGCATGCGCCCCACCCCAGCTGCCTACATATAAAGTACAGGAAGGAGTGGAGGAAAGGGAGTCAATGGCATCCTCGAGGGTCATAAGGATAAGCAAGTGCCAGGAGGCAGACGGGGAAGGAGAACACACTTTGCATGGAAGGGCAGCGTGGGGAAAGCCTTCGAGAGGGAGGAGCATGCATGCTGGGCCTCAAAGCATGCCAGGGTCTGTTCACAGTCAGTGAGGCAGAGAGCATTTCCAGGGACGAACTCAGGAGTGCGACTGCAAGGAAACCTCAGGTGGCAGCAGGGACACACAGCCCCAGGGGAGGGAAGTGGGGGGAGGTGAGGCCAGGGGTCGCTGTGGCCCATGGGGATGTGGCATAAACCATGCCTTGCCAGGCTCAGACAGAAGGCCCTGGCGTTCTCCTCTCCAGGAGCGAGAACAGGTGGCCAGAGTCACATTTTCAGAAAATTAATATGAGAGTCATGTGCAGGATGGTCTGGAAACGATGCAAAACCCACATGTGGTGGCCAATTATATTTGCTTTTTAAATGTTCTTATTTTGGAAGTTAAAAATATATTCTTTATATTTATCTACTCCCCTCTTCTACTCAAACATATTCTGAATCCTGTTACTGCCAGAATCTTGAAAAATCATGCAGTATCTGTCTCTTCATGCACTTTATGTAAACAACACTTAAGAAGTTTAATCACCTGCTCAGATCACACCACAGTAAGTCCCATTCAAACCCCTAAGAATTTATTAAGTACTGAACACATGAACAATTCCTAGGAAAAAAACGTTGACTACCATTTGTTCTATACCGACACTGAAAAGCAGCTAAACTGACATGAACTGCACTCTATTAAAAAAAAACAAAAAACCTGGCTTTGTACACTCCAGTACTATGATGTACCAAGAAATGGAGACTTAGAAAGATTTCAAACAAAATGAGCCTTTTTTTTTTTTTTTGAGACGGAGTTTAGCTCTTGTTACCCAGGCTGGAGTGCAATGGCGCGATCTCGGCTCACCGCAACCTCCGCCTCCTGGGTTCAAGCAATTCTCCTGCCTCAGCCTCCCGAGCAGCTGGGACTATAGGCACGTGCCACCATGCCCAGCTAATTTTTGTATTTTTAGTAGAGACGGGGTTTCACCATGTTGACCAGGATGGTCTCGATCTCTTGACCTCGTGATCCATCCGCCTCGGCCTCCCAAAGTGCTGGGATTACAGGCGTGAGCCACCGTGCCCGGCTACAAAATGAGTCTTTTTAAGAGACATAAAGGGCAGAGTGAGCACTTACTGAGAAGCAGCCTGAGCTTGCGTCTGTCCTATTTCAGTACATGAACTAGACCATTTTCAAAATACACACACCATCCTTCCAATTCTTGAACTAGACTGGTCAGCATAAGGCACGCAGACTCACCTGGAATTTAAACCACACTAAAAACTTTCCCTTCCCTGTAAAATTATCCATCCATGTAGACCCTCCTTTGCAGAGACATTCGCTTTACCTTAGCATGCTCAGACAGCTGGCATTGAAGGTATCCAGGCTAAGTTGCAGTTAACTCAGAAGCTGCATGGACCTCTCTAGAGTCCCGCCAGTATCGGGGCAGTTAGTAAGCGCCTCCCTTACTCCCTCCATCATCTCTTCCAAGACTCTCGTTCTGCCACCAAATGCACTGCTAGGTCACAGGGCAGAGACTTTTTATCCTACTTCTCTTTTTATCCTCAGGAGAATAAGGACTTCAGTGCCTAAAGCTGTTGTTCAATAAACATTTTTTGAATTACAGAATGTAAGCTTACTCAATAAAAAGATAAATCCCACCTTTTGTTTCTGCACTTTTACCCCGGCCCGTCTTTCAGGGATATGTTAAGGTCAGTAAATTCTGCATACCGTCAGCATACACAATTCTAACTGTGGAGGGTTCTGGAAGAGAAAAGACTGCAAAAAGTAGATGTAATTTCCATCTCTGGGATGGCTTAGGTACCAGAACCTGAGTTTTTCAGCATGAGCTACAAGCTACGGAAGTTTCTGCAAAGTGTGTAAGCAGGCCCTGAAAAACAGAAGCATTCTAACTTTATTAAAAACATCAATCTACGTCCTGGCTCCTAGCTCTTTCCATTGGAAGGGACGAAAAGCAGTGACATCTCAGTTCATGATGAGCAAAGCTGGCAGCCAGATCTTGATTTCCAAATACCATTCCCTATTAAAAAGGAATCCATGTTTCTTGGAGAAATGGTTGATAACAAGTCAGGAGCAAGGGAAGGTCAAGGTGAGGCAGAAGCATTTCTTACCAGGAGGCGAGGGAGTGCTCAGTGATAGACGGGGACATGCCCAAGGGACAGAGGAACTAGCCTGAAGGAGCTCCACTCACCAAGTCTGGGATAATTAGAACACCAGAAAGAAAAAAGGTGGCAAAGCATTACAAACCACATAGTGATACTCAACAGGGGAGAAAATGTTACAGAAAAAAAAATCTAATAAACACAGAAGGAGTGAAAATTAGGAAATCACCATTTTCTAGCCACCAATGTACAGTAACTGATTGAGACAAGGATCATCACCGAATGCTAATGAAAGGCATTCAGAAGACACAGAGTCAAGTTATCGTCCTGCAGGTTACAGATAAATTTAACAAAGGGACAAAGGTGCCTTTATAATGGTAAGATCTTGTGGGTACCACCTTCACCAAACGACTGAACTGAGCCCCAGTAACATGACGGCCGGATGGCCTGGCATGACGCAGTGGAAGCAGACATGTCCCCATCGGCTGCTGCGGCTCTCAGGACAAAAATGGTTGACCCTTAGGTAACCATGAAGAAATCATCAGACAAACCCAAATTACAAAACATTCTACACAAACACCCTAGACTCTTAAATGAAAAAAACAAAAAGTCAATGTCTTGAAAGATAAACAGAAAAGGCAAGGAATGGTCTAGAATCAAGGCATCTAAAGAGAACAACCAAATGCAACGCTGCACAAGCTCTTGGACTGGAATAAAAACGGCTATATGACACATCTGGGGACAGCTGAGGAAAAGCGACCACACGTTGCATATTAAGTAACATTTTTATTTTTTATTTTTTGAGACAGGGTCTCACTCTGTCGCCCAGGCTGGAGTGCAGTGGCAGTCTCTGCTCACTGCATGCTCCGCCTCCTGGCTCAAGTGATCCTCCCACCTCAGACTCCCAAGTAGCTGGGACCACAGGTGCACACCACCATGCCCAGTTTATTTGTGTATTTTTGGTAGAGATGGTGTTTCACCATGTTGCCCAGGCTGAACTCCTGAGCTCAAACGAGCCTCCTGCCTTGGCCTTTCAAAGTGCTGGGATTACAGGTGTGAGCCACCACAGCCAGTCTTAAATAACATTACTTTATCAGCATATAATTCTTTGCACGTGATAATAATCACAGCTAGGTAGAATTATAACTATTCTGAGGCAAAACATGTTTTAGTATTTGGGGGTAAAGTGTCATGATATAAAGCAACTTACTTTCAAATGTTTCTACAAAATGTATGTGCATGTGTTTGTGAGAGACACAGAAAAAGCAAATGTGCTAATTTACCTAGGGGACATGTATACAGGTGTTCACAGTACTTTTCTATAATTTTTTTTTTTAAAATGGGCGTTACTCAGAAAGTTTGGAAAATCATTAATAGTTTGAAAAAGGTAGCTTTAGGTGAGAAAGTCTACATACAAAATAAAACCTGTGGCCGAGCACGGTGGCTCACGCCTGTAATCCCAGCCCTTTGGGAGGCTGAGGTGGATGGATCACCTGAGGTCGGGAGTTCGAGACCAGCCTGACCAAGAAACGTAAAGAAACCCCATCTCTACTGAAAATACAAAATTAGCCAGGCACGGTAGCACAAGCTTGTAATTCCAGCTATTTGGGAGGCTGAGGCAGGAAAATGGCTTGAACCTTGGAGGCAGAGGTTGTGAGTCAAGATTGCGCCATTGCACTCTAACCTGGGAGACAGAGCGAGACGCCATCTCAAAATAATAATAATAATAACAAAAATAAAAAATAAAATCAAACCTGTTTCTATTACACAAAGTAAGAGCCTACACAGATTGGTACAAACCAAGAAACCAACTTACAGTTTTTATTGTCTTTTGCAATAACTGATTAAATACAACATTGTCACATTTTATATGTCAAAACGTACACAAATTTTAGGTCTGTCTGCAGCTCTAGCCAAGGTGGTGGCAGGCCTGGTGTGCAGCACGCGGGACGGGGCCTTCTCCCAGGGGCCTCAGCACCGGCTCCGGCATCTTGGGGCTTGGAGGGGCAGCAGCCTGGGGAGCTCACGTTTTTCAAATAAAGCCAGCAACCTGGACTTTTACGGAAAGCTTCTCTATTTTTAAAACCCCATTTGAGCGGAAAAGCCTACACGAGCAGGCCTTCACGTTTTATCTCTGCAGTAAAAGAACGTGGGAAGAACCCTTTTTCAACTCTCACCAGGTTCGAATCCCTGCAACAGAGCAGTGGCAGCAGTTTCCGGGGATCTCTGCAAACTGCCCACAGTGTCATCCAGCCACTAATAACGCCCAACTTTTACCAGACACACAATCACAAAAGGTTGAACAAAATGAACTCTCCCAGAAGTAACTTCTTCAGAGAGCTCAAATATTCTTTGTTGTATCCTTTTTAAAGAAAAAATTACTTCTGTAAGACAAATAACGACTGTAATCATTTGCTCACTCATTTTTACCTAGCAATTGTTTCAATAACAAAAACAAAACTAGGGCCTCATCAACTTGACCCTGGGAGGAAGCTCCCTCCTGGGTAACTGCTTCCTCCCCACCTTCCTACACCCACTCTTCCTCTTTCAAAAGGGATTTCTGAGCCTGCAATTTGGAAGGCTGGCAACTGCACTTTCAGTTTTTAACCAACCTTTGAATGCAGTTTTGACATATTAAAAGCTAGTACCGTGCTAAAGAAAGCCATATTTTCGTGAAGACATTTCAACTTGAGAATTAATGAGCTGAATGCTGCACTCTGCCAGAAAAAGACATTTGAAAGAAATTTGATCTAAAGAGCCTACCTTTAAGGTGAACTACGTTCACACCCAGTTTAGCCAACGCACCAAGCTAGCTGTTTTCCATGCAACAACTGAGTATTCTACAGCATCAGACATGACCCTCAAACTCATTTATACACAAAGCTGGTTTTACCCCGGAAAGAGTCAGTAAGTAAAACAACTAACGTGGCCTGAGTCTCTCCTACAAGCTGCCAGTGCTCAAAGAAGCAAGTATTCAACATATCAAACAAATGTGTCCAACTCTGTAGGCAAAGAAAGAAGGGGAAGGGAAAGGGGAAAGGGGAAAAAGGGGAAAAAGGGGAAAAAGGGG
>PVKV010001374.1:135051-210679 GCA_004027835.1 Alouatta palliata | reverse complement strand
GTATTTGATTCTCTTTGTAGCAATTGTGAATGGCAGTTGGTTCTTGATTTGGCTCTCTTTAAGTCTGTTATTGGTGTATAGGAATGCTTGTGATTTTTGCACATTGATTTTGTATCCTGAGACTTTGCTGAAGTTGCTTATCAGTTTCAGGAGATTTTGGGCTGAGACGATGGGGTCTTCGCGTATAGGGTGTTTAACAGCATCCCTGACTTCTCCCCACGAAGTGCCATTACCACAACTCCAGCTGTGATAGCTAAAAATATTTCTAGACTTTACTAAATGTGCCCGGTGCAGGGGTGGGTCACATTCCAGTTGAGAATCCTGTTCTAGAATAGTAGTTTCCCCACGTCTGACTCAGAGCTAGAACCATACTGGTGTAAACAGGTATACTTTCTGCCAACTTGGGGGCACATTGAAATGTTAGAATGTCGGTATCCTCCAATTCTCGACAGATGTTTGAAATTGAATTTGTTAGACCATTGTCCAAGCTCTCAATATTTGCAAGATAAAGTGGAAGTTGCTGTTGCTGTCCTGACTATAGTATTGGAAGTCTTACAGTTTTTCTGCTCTATTGTAAGCTACTGTGGCAGCAAGAGAATAAACCAGCAAACCCCTTAGCTGGAAGTACATGGTTCACCTGTGCACTAACCCTTTCTCTTCTCTGTTTCATCTTAGTTTTCTAGAACCCCAGTATATGCTGGAGCACAACCAGCTGTAGAGATGTCCTCTGGTCTTGCTACACAGGTTATTTGTACTTTAGGATTATGTTTATGGCCTTAGAGTTTGTGCAGAGGTGTAGATCTGACCCCATGCAGGATTGAGGGAGGGAAAAAGATTGATTTCCAGGCACAGCAAAATGGTCCAGATGTCATGAAACAGTCTGGTACACCTCCAGAGAATATGAAAAAAAATGGAACTTAAGAAGTCAGGCCCCAAGTTCCATCCCCAAGAACCATCCCCAAGTTCCAAGTTTGTTGCCTCAGAAGCTCATAATTTGCAAATGGTAGATAACTCACTGTGCAGCCTTTGAATGGAATATGCCACCTTAACCCCAGGGTAATTGTAAAGGCAGGAACATGAGACAGAAGTCTGAATGCCTAGGCTGTTTAATCTTTGGCCAAGTTTCAACTATTGTTCTTAATCACACTATTCTTCTTCTTTTCACTATGCAATAGCAAATATTAGTTGCCATTAGCACATTCTGTAATACTATTGAAACTATGATATTTTTATAAAACTGCCAAATTAGATTGGGCAACCTGGGCTTACACTTTGCTCCCCAACCAACCTAGGGAGGGAAAACAATTAAAGCATTAAAAGATGTGATGGAGAATTAAATTACATGTCACATCAGTGCCAGTAAATGCTCTCAGATTAACAAGCGTGCAAAGCCAAATCTTTGGTATCCAGTAATGCTTAGATAAGAAGAATGGCTTTTTCCTCAAAGACATGATAATTAGAGATGACTCTACAATTGAAAGGAATTGGATTGCTTAGCAACTCAGCATTTTTTAAAAGAAGGGCCATTTACTTTGAATACAGGTTGAATATCTCTTCTCTAAATGCTTGGGACCAGAGGTGCTTCAGATTTTGGATTTGGGAATATTGATATATTCATGATGCGGTATCTTGGGGATGAGACTCAGGTCTAAACATGAGATTCATTTATGTTTCATGTACTCCTTATACAAAAGTCCGAAGGCAATTTTATACAATTTTTTTTTTGAGACAGAGTATTGCTTTGTTGCCCAGGCTAGAGTGCAGTGGTGTGATGTTGGCTCACTGCAGCCTCTGCCTCCTGGGTTTAAGAGATCCTCCTGCCTCAGCCTCCCACATAGCTGGGCATCACAGGCACCTGCTACCACACACAGTTAATTTTTGTATTTTTTAATAGAGACAGGGTTTCACCATGTTGGCCAGGCTCGTCTCAAAACTCCTGACCTCAGGTGGTACACCCGCCTCAGCCTCCCAAAGTACTGGGATTACAGGCCTGAACCAACTTATACAGTATTTTTAATAATTTTGTGCATGGAACAAAGTTTGTGTACATCGCACCATCAGAGAACAAAGGTGTCGCTCTCCTAGCTACTGTGACGTCATGCCAGTCCTCAAAATTATCAGATTTTGGAGCATTTCAGATTTTCAGATTAGGGATGTTCAACCTGTGATAAGAGAATGCTCATTATGTATGTGCTCTATTGTTTAGCTGTTTGCCAAAGAGGGTAAGTAGATAGTTTAATAAAGGGATTGGCAGATATTTTTCATACAAGGCCAGATTGTAAATATTTTAGGCTTAGTAGGTCATGCAGGTTGTCGTAACTGCTTAACTCTGCAGTGGTAGCATGAAAGCAAGAACAGACAGTAAGGAAACAGACAAGGCTGTGTCCCATAAAACTACTTTAAAAAGGTAGCCAGCAAGCCAATCCTTGGTTAAATACAGCAGTTTATTTTTATTTTTATTTTCAATAGCTTTGGGGGTACAAGGGGTTTTTGGTTACGTGGATGAAGTGTATAGTGGTGACGTTTGAGATTTTAGTGTCCCCATTACCTGAGTAGTGTACATCCAATATGCAGTTTTTGTTTGTTTGTTTGTTTGTTTGTTTTGAGATGGAGTTTCGCTCTTGTTACCCAGGCTGGAGTGCAATGGCGCAATCTCGGCTCACCGCAACCTCCACCTCCTGGGTTCACGCGATTCTCCTGCCTCAGCCTCCCAAGTAGCTGGGACTACAGGCTCACGCCACCATACCCAGCTAATTTTTGTATATTTTTTTAGTATAGACAGGGTTTCACCACGTTGACCAGGATGGTCTCTATCTCTTGACCTCGTGATCCACCTACCTCGGCCTCCCAAGCAGTTTTTTATCTCTCACCTCCTTCCCACCCTCCCTCATTCTGAATCTCCAGTGTCCATTATGCTACTCTATGCCCTTTGCATAATCATAGCTTAGCTCCCAATTATAAGTGAGTACATATGTATTTCCATTCCTGAGTTACTTCACTTAGAATCACGGCCTCCAGCTCCATCCAAGTTGCTGTGAAATACTTTAGTTATTTTTGTGGCTTGGTAGTATTCCATGGTGTGTATATACCACATTTTCTTTATCACTCATTGGTTGATGGACACTTAAGTTGGTTCCATATCTTTGCAGTTGTGAACTGTGCAGCTGTTATTTTTGAGCCCAGGATGTACTAAGCCAGGTATTTTGAGGGACACCAGCAAAGGAATCTGAGTACCGGCTTTCAATAACTTGGTAATTTTATTAATGAGATGAGACCCAGATATGTGATAGAATTAAATAATAAAGTAAAATACACAAGTGTAGGGGAAGATTGCTCTGGAAGGCTGGGGTAGAATGAAGTCACCTCTATCCTTGAGACCTCCATAGAGATTAACAGTTCCATCTGCTTTTATGGCTATGATTTCTATGAAAGTGGGCAATACTGAAGATGTTGACGTTTTGAACTCATCTGTTGAGTGTTGAGCAGCTATGACAGGTGATTTCTTTATGAGCCTCCATTAATGAAGTCAAAAATAGCTTCTGACAAATTGACAAAAAACAGTAAGCTAAGGTTAACCCATTCTGAATGCCAGTTATTGCTGTTGCTTCATACATATTTTTAAGATTCAGACTTGAGGTTGCTTTTAAGTTTTAGTACATTGTGCTGAATAGAGAATAGATGTTAATAAAAAATAATGCCTGTATTCATTCTTTCACATTCAGTTCATATATTTGAAAAAATTCCCATGTCAGTATGTGTCCATAGACATAAAAAAGAAATGTAGCTTGACTAGAGTAAACACAGCATAGATTACATTTTTATTACCTTATGTCCACGCGATGCACTGATAGTGTTCTCCACCAACTATGATTGCACTGGCTATAAAATTGTAATACGAGGGCCTATCGGGGGAGAGTGCTTTTGTTTCTTGTTGTTATTGTTACTTTGTTTTTAAGAGAGTCTGGTATTACACTGGAGGATCACAAACTGTATTTTCTTGTTATAAATGGCTCCTCTATCTTAGACTTAGTGGGTGTGATAGTTATTTGAATTTAGAATGCATTCGGAGTTTTAGTTATTTTGAAATTAGAAAAATGGAGAGACTTTTTTTTTTTTAAGTTGGGGTGGCACTCTGAAAGCTCTGCCATGTTTCAAGATTAAATTTTCACATAAACTCTTCTTAACAGGTTTATATCTCACCCATATATAAATGATCCTCCTCATCTCCTCTCAAATTATAGCCGTCTCAACTAACAACATTGCTAGTTCTGTATCAAATACTATTTTCAATGATAAGACAGTGATTTATGTCAGTCTTAATTTGTTTTAATCTTCTGTTATCAATGCTATAGAGATAAATTACTGTTCTCCTGATGAAAGGACACTAACCCAGTTTTCTTGTTAGAATCTAACATTAATATATTGACTAAATGCCATTCATAAGCCTTTGTTTAGGGAAACATTCAGCTTTCTGGCCTGTTGGAGATGGCCGTGGCCATTGCTGTTTGAAGGTGGGTTATTTCTTCTTTTGTGTCCAGAGCCCATTGTGACTGTAAAATTATGTGTCACCTCAGAGATTGAGGAAACAAGTGAATATCAAAATGATAATGGCAATCTTTCACAGTGTCTTTAATTTTGACCCCACATTCTTGCTGTATTTAGTATGAATAGGAAATGGAGTACTCCACAATGATTGCAAAATGAGAACTAAAATGAGAGAGATCGGTACATGTACAGTTCAGCTTAATAGATTATCTTCTACAGAGTCTTCTAGACAGGCTAGGAGAGTGATTTTCTACCTCATCCTAAAGATGTTAGCAGGTTTAACCCTGTTTTGAAGTAACTTCCCTTCCAATGATAACCATTTTCTCAGTGGAAACATAGGTGTGGAAATGTTTCACTGATATCTTGACCCCAGTGATGGAGGAGTATTTCGTGACAAGAGCGTTGTGTGCTGCATCAGCGTTCATTAATAAACTGAAAGCTAACCTGCCTTTTTACTTCCTCTCCGGAAAACAGAGCCCTGGCAGGTATTGACAATAGATTACAGTGTGAGTGGCAGTGTTGTGACAAGCATCCGTGTATCAGTATTAAAATTTAAATGAGCCCTCACGAACACGTGAAAGCAGTTTCTCCCATTTTCGTATTCAGTTCCCTGGGGTAATAGCATTTGGTGTGAGAAAAAGAAGGGAATCTGACTTTCTCGTGTGGGAAGGGGGCTGAGGGCAACGACCTCCTCTAACAGCCACCCTGGTCCAGGCTGCCTTCATCTTTTGTCTTTCTCCTCTTAAAAGATCTTCCTTCTGCTTTTGTCCCGTAGCAGCCAGAGTTATCCTTGTACAACATGCCCCATCACATATGCTCCTCCTCAGACAGCTCACGTTGCTCCTTCAGAGTTCTTACTATATGGCTTCAAGCCTGTACATTATGTCTCCCATTTCTTCCCTACCTCTCCCACTACTTCCTCTCTTGCTTCTTCAGCTCTGGCCATGTGGGTCTCGTGGAATTTGCCAGCTAGCCTCAACCCTTAGGGCTGCCATGCTAGTTTTGTCATCTGCCAACCATGTTCTTCCGGCAGCCAGCTGGGAAGGATCTGAATGTCACCTCCTTACTTGAGACTGCCTGGTCGCTTACTTACTGCGGTCTACCTTTCCCCCTCTCCGTCAGCTCTCCTGACCCTTCTGAACTCTGGTCTGTGTTTCTTTTTCCTCTTTTTCTCCGTAATACAAATCACATGCTAACAATATGACTTATTGGCTTTTTAAAAATTCCTGTGGCGATTGTTTCTTTCCCTAGAATAAATGCTACCAGGACTAGGGACTTCATCTGTTTTTCTCATTGGTGTCTCCCAGGTGCCTCACATATAATAAGGGCTGTAATGTTGGTGACCTGGAGGAATAAAATGATGAACAGGTGCACTGAAGGCAGGATTGTTTGTCCACGTCAGAGCTGCTGTCGCAGCTGCTTTGATACCTCTGACTTCCCAGGGTGGCAAAGAACGAGGATGTAGCTTATGTAGAAGGCATTAGTCATCCAGAATGCCACTGTATATTTGGAAGCAGAATGTTCACCTTGAAGCAGTAATGTGCTAGGAATTGGAACTGCTTTTCCATTATATTTTTTCATCTGTTACGAGTGTTTAGATACACATTATCACTATTATAAAGGAAGGGAGGTAATAGCCTATATATCCTACCATGCCCTGCAAGGCTGTGTTAGGAGACTAAAATAAAATAAATACAAAGGTCATTTAAAAAGTTAAAAGCTTGGCCGGACGTGGTGGCTCATGCCTGTAATCCCAGCACTTTGGGAGGCTGAGGCGAGTGGATCACAAGGTCAGGAGTTCGAGATCAGTCTGGCCAATATGGTGAAACCTTGTCTCTACTAAAAATAGAAAACTTAGCTGGGTGTGCTGGCAAGCAACTGTAGTCCCAGCTGCTCGGTAGCTTGAGGCAGGAGAATCACTTGAACCCAGCAGGCGGGCGTTGCAGTGAGCTGAGATCATGCCATTGTACTCCAGCCTGGGTGACAGAGCAAGACTCTGTCTCAAAAAAAGAGAAAAAGTTAAAAGCTTGTGCATGTGATGTTGGTGGTGCTGCTAATGACTAGGCATCTAGAGGTCAAAACCTAGAGCTAAGGATGTTTAACCCTGAGTTTTGTCTCATTTTAAGTCTAGTTTTCTGTGCAAAGAGCAACATACCTAGCCAGCCTGCTTGGCAGAAGGCATGAGTGAGCCTGTTGGAGGAGGAGCCTAAGGCTGGAACGTCCTCCGTATTCCGGCTCCGTGGGCTCTTCACTTGATCCCTGCTTTGTGACTCAACTTCTGTTGAAGGTCATTTGCCAGATAGTGTTCAGGGCAGGAACAACTGTTTCATAGAAAACAAGCCAACGACATCATAACAAAACGTGTTTTTTTGCCAAGTTATGTTGCTCGTTAACAAAACAAAACAACAGATACCCTTTCCAGCATGTGAGTGGATTAGCCCTCTACTACTATAAAAAATAGCGTTACAGCCTTTTTATGACTTACCTAATCTTAAGAGACTTTGTCTGTGTTTAGGGATGCACATGAGTATGTTAAATGATAGTGTTTCACCTCTATGCAATAAAATAGGGTAATTTTTTCTTCCCATGTATGAAATGAGAACACATGGAACATGCCTAGCGCAGTGGGCTCTGATGAAAAGGGGCTGTTACCATTTGGCCAACATGGAAATCCTAGTCTTTATCAGAGGTCTGTGGAACCTCAGAGGTCTGTGAACGGGATAAACTGTTTTATGGAAGTTTAAAATACAAAACAGAAATAAATCCTCCTAAGCCAGTTTGTTTCCACTTTCTAAGTGGTTATAGTGACCTGTGTTTTAAACCTTAAACATATCAGTGACGTGCCGATGTACAGCTTCCTCTTCCCTCTGTGTCCTGCGACATATCCTGACATTCCTTGAGCCCCACTCCCTTCCCGCAAGGAAGTACCTTGATGGGTAAGGACATAGGGCACAGCTGCCTCTGGCATTCCATGGACATTGTCACAAGATGGTAGTCAGTTCTATTAACTTAATCTCTTCAGGATATAAGCATATTCACAAAATGGAAGTTGAATTCTCTGGACATACTCCACTTTAAAATTGTTCTCTCCTTCCTCCTCACCGGCTGCAGAGCAATACTAGTAAACCATTAAATTCATTTAACAATATCAGCATATGCTGTCCTTCCCTACTTGACTAGACAATAATCTTGTTTGCCGGTTGGTATGAATACGGAATATTTTCACTCACTTATGCTAATTGAGATGGGGGCTTTGTATGAATGGCTGAAAAATTTGAGTTAAAGATGAAGAGAGACACAACTTCCTCAACTACGGGAAGTAACTAGGACCGTTGACAAAGATTTACTTGAAGAGAAATTGTATTGCTCAGGGTTCTCCAGAGTAACGGAACCAATAGGACATAGATGTATAGGAAGAGAAAGTCCCACGATCTGTCATCTGCAAGTTGGAGACCCGGGAGAGCTGGTGGTACGATTTAGTCCAAATCTAAAGGCATGAGAACCAGAGAAGACAATGGTGTACATTTCAGTCCAGGGGCAAGAGAAGACCAATATCCCAGCTCAGTCAGCCAAGAAATAAAAAGGGTAAACTCCTCCATCCCCTTTTGTTTTCAGACTCTCAGCAGGTCAGGTGATGCCTGCCCATGTTGGGGAGGGTGATTTACTTTACTGAGTATGCCAGTTCCAATGCTAATCTCATCCAGGAGCACCCTCAAAAACACACTCAGAAACAGTGTTTAATCTGGGAACCCTGTGGCCCAGTCAAGTTGGCACAGAAAATTATCACAGAAATATTTCTGGATTCAATGGAATAAATTGGTAACACAGTATTTGTATGCATTTCCATGTGCCTAAAAAGAAGTTTTTTGTTCTTTTTAATATCCTCAGTCTGTTAAACATACCTCACATTCTTACTCCATATTTATTCTGTTATTATATTGCTAAATGCAATTCTGCTTAGGCCAATGTGATTATAGGGATTCAAATTACAGTGTTTTATTCCTTTCCTTTATACAGTTTTTGAAAACCGTAGGAGCTGAAAAAAATTCTTCCTTATATAGTTAAGTTTTATGATACCAGTTTTCCAAAGGGGTGCTTTATGTTATGGTTATAACAGTTACAGCCAGGACTGTCTTCATCAGTGAATATAACCCCAAACATTTACACATTTTCATTTGTTTAAAACCTAAAATATTGTTTGCCTAAACATGTCATTCTGCCAGATTGGACTATGCAAAAGAATGCTATTGTTTTATTTTCTGCTTTCACTTGTTCTCATTTGAGCTCTACCGGTTAAGATGAGAAAATGACTAAAGCCAGGGGAAACACATTTTAAATGCTAAATGCCACAGTCATTTCAAGTTGGAAAACTGTTAAGTTAAAAAATACTTGTATGCTGGTTTGCTTGAAGTTACGCAGAAAAACATTTACCTTTTTTTTCCTGAAAAGGATTTAATATTCAAATTTATTGTTTTAGTCTTACAAATTCCAGGAATATGCCCTGCCTCCTTCCTTCTACTAGAAAGCAACATCTGGATAGACACTCAACTGCTTTTATTTTTTGAAAAATTATTATTAATCAGGATTGAAGTGGAGGGAAAAAATCAAAACGCATGTTTCTCTTTAAAATGAAAGATACTGTTTAATTAGCAACTTTCCGGTTTTAGATATCTTTGAAGACTTTGGATTGTTAAGATTTACTTATTTTGGATACTTTTGGCCTTTTTTTATATGAGCTACACCTAACATTTTTTGAAAAATACATATTACTTTTTCTGTAGGTTTCACTTTGTGATCCTGTAATTCATTTTCAGTGGTTCTATTTTTTATTAATAAATATTTTTATTTTCTTTTGTGTTTTTTCCTTAATTAAAAAAATTTTTTTAATTTGTCCTCTTGTTATTTGTTACTTTATTATTGTGCTCTTATACCAAAACATTTTCAGTGGTTTCAAATAAAAATAGCAGAACTTTTTCATGGTTACCATTAGCTCTAGGATTTGAATAGGATGAAATAAGCAGAGGTGGAGAAAAGGCCGCTAACATGTATAAGCTACGCCGTGTGTCACCCTCTCTGCCAGATGACTTACATGTGGTATGATATCCCATTTTCCCAGCACTCCTATCATGTCGTATGGCCTGTTATCACCACTTGATAAAGAAATTGGAACATGGTGTGCTTAAGTGTTCTGCCCCAGGTCACAGCTGATCTGAAAAAGAAATGGGATTCAAATCTAAATGTGATTAATTGCAAAGCACCCACGTGCTCTTTCCTTCCTTCCCTCTCCCTGTTGCTGCCAATGTAAGAAGGAACACCACTCCCTCATTTGCTACAGAGAAATTAGGGGCAGCTGTGTAAAGGTTCCAGGAATATGCCCTGCCTCCTCTACTTGAAAGCAACATCTGGATAGACACGCAACTGCTTTTATTTTTTTGAAAAGTGATTATTAATCAGGATTGAAGTGGAGGGAAAAAAATCAAAATGAATGTTTCTCTTTAAAATGAGAGATACTGCTTAATTATTTCACAACTTTCCAGTTTTAGTTACTATCTTTGAAAACTTTGGATTGTTAAGATTCCAGACATTTTCTTAAAGGAAGTAGAAAACATACTTCAGGTTTAGTTTCAAAATGACTTAGCCATAAATTCTTCTCGTTCAAGTCCTCTTTGAGATATTATAGCCCAAATGTAATACACAAGTATTAATAATTTGATAGGAATACTTGGAACATGGGTGATATTTGAATAACTTTTTGAATGAGATAATTGATTTGACCTGAAAAGACAGTGAAAACATCTCATTTTGTTTTTTACATTAAATATGCTTCTTAAGCCAAGATCCTTTTTTCTTTTTTCTTTTAAGCTCATAAATACTCTGATTCTCACTAGTCATTACTAATCTTTTAGGAAATCACTTGTATAGGTATTATAATTCACTTGGCTCATGAGTTAGGATATTTTTGTTTTATAGTATTCTCTTGAATTTCATGGGTATTTATGTTTTCACATAATGTAGTAGTATACATTACAATTCAAATGTTGGTTAGCAGTATTAGTTGAATTCAAAATAGAAATCACTTTCTTTTTGACAACTAGCATAATGAATTCACTGACTATTGCCAAATTTGTAAAAGCGGAAAGGTCCTTTTGTGATTCAGAAATGTGTTTAATGATTTTTATATTTCTTTTTGCAGTGTTCCACATACTGTCTCATGAAGGTTGTCTTTGTAATTAAGTGATCTAAAATACATCATAGAATTTACCTTTTCTCTGGGGTGCAGTTATTCTGCAACAGGCTAATTTCAGTTATCTGGTTTCTGCGAGAGTCTTAACGTATGATATTGATGATATCATCATTTACTTTCATGACTGCAAAATAGTAATTTAGGAAAGCATGGGGATTTGGAAAAACATGTCTATTAAGCACCAACTGTTTCTGCTCTTTGCATGCTTGTTTCATAAAGAACTCTAACACAGGAATTTCAAAATGGACTCTCTTAAATATTTTTCCTTCATTCTGCACTTGGGAGTGGTGAAACACATCCTTACTGTGCCACACAGTGTCTCATAGTGTTCTCTTCAACAGCATTAATATCTTGTATGTGCTGCTTTACTAAATCTTCTGTTCTGAGAAATAACTGAAAAGATGGCTTTCTTTTAAATGAGTGGATATTCTGTTGTTGTTGGTTTTTTCTTCTCAGACCTCCTTCTCTTCTACTTTATAGTTCCTACAACAGCAGCCAGTACCCCTGATGCCGTTGACAAGTATCTTGAGACACCTGGGGATGAGAACGAGCACGCCCATTTCCAGAAAGCCAAAGAGAGGCTTGAGGCCAAGCACCGAGAGAGAATGTCCCAGGTAAGTCTGGTGCTTCCATCATTCAGCCCTACGGTATCGGGAAACCTGAGCTTGCCTCTGCCTCAGTCTCCAAAGGGGCCTGCTGCCTTTATCAAGATCTTCAAAGATGCAGAGTTCTAATTTTAAATGTTTACTGTGTGGGCACAGTTTCTGGGTTTTTTGCATCCTCCATGAACATGCTGCCTAGGGAAGATCCAGGTATGGTTGGATTTTGTAAGCACAAATTAAGTGATGTCTATAACATTCTCTGGTGAAGAAAGGTACTCGGCACTATTATTCTTTATATATGTAGTACCTGAAATCAACATGTTGTAAATTAAAATCCATCAAAATGCTCTTTAGTAAAGATGAGTTTTTGTATTAAATCCCAGCCTGTTATAACTGTGAACCTACCATTGTTTACAGTCTACGGAACCACAGACTTAAAACTGAGCTGAACCATAGTGATGATTTCATCTAGTTTCCTAAGTGATAGAATAGAGGTTTGAAAGAGTGGCTTCCCATTTTAGCATAAAGCAAAATCGGTGAGCCAGAGACAACATTTAGAATCCAGGCCTTTCTTGCTCCTACTACAGTACACCTTTCACTGCACTTTGCTCGAAAGAAAACACCTTTGATTTGGTTTGGTGTGGTTTTTTTTAAGCAGATCTTTTATTAAGCACATTGAAAAATAACTTGTGTCTAAAACATGGCTAATCCGTGTATAATACTATCAAGTACAGTTTAAGCTATGTCTATTACCAGGCACTGGATGTAGTATTGGAGTTTGATAATACTGAGAATTTTAACCCTTGCTTAGGTTCCTCATTCATTCATTCATTCAGTCAACATATAGGGACATACTATTATTTGCCAGTCACTTTTCTAATTTGTAGTCTACAAACCTAGGAGGAAAAAAGGTAGGACATATAAGTGAATGAATAAAGATCTCAGGTTTAAGTAAGCCATTCATTTTTAGTGTTAATGTTCTGTGGTAAATATCAGAAAATAGGAATAATTTTTGACATACTTAACACAGATACTTCAGAGGTCTCTTGAGAGACATTAAATGCAATTCATGAATTAGGCTGCTGCATATTTTCTAAGATTACGGTAAGTCTTTAGTAAACAATCTTGGTTTCCTGTAATTTCTGACCTTAGTCCCTGCTGCTGACCCCAGAAAGATTCCTTCCTTTCAGGGCTAACCAGTTCCTAGAGATAGTAAATGAATGACCTCTGAGCACGCCTTTCACATGCAAACCAATCAGTCAAAAGCTCCTAACTCCCAGCCACCTTCTCTATGTAGCTGTTATACTCTGGGCCACTGTTTCTGCTCTGATCACCCCAGGGCCAGGTACCAGACAAGTAGGGACAACCCCTTGCACTATCACCATTATTTGAACAAGTCATTCCTAAACCTGGTTACCCTGCCTCCCCCATTCTTTCCATGAAAATCACAATAAAAGGCTTTTGTCCATATTTTCCCCTCCTGACCAACCCTGGTGCTTCCCAGATGACCCTGCCTGTAGTGATATGTACCTGCTTCTTGGGAGCTGTGAGTAATAAACTATCTTTTCCATGATCGTCATCTCCTGACCTCTTGGCCTCACATGAATAATAAGAAAACCTATACTTGAAAACATAAAACTAATAATGTATCCAGAAAGGTACAACACAGATATTTTTCCTTTTTTTTTTTTTTTTTTTTTTTCGTCTTAAGATGAATAACAATACTTGGATCTACTTTGGTATAATAACATAAGGAGGAAAAAAGCCTTATAATCACAATACTTTTGGCTCTGGAATATAACGTGCAGTTCTAGTGATTTCCCATGATGAAAACCTAAAAGCAAATTGAACTAGAAAGCTAGCCACAGGGAATTAGTGAGTTTTCACCTGATGCCCAAAAAAAATCGGATTTTTCATTAGTAAAGGCATACGTACTGTTCGAAAGCATTGGAGGACTATCAGTCATATTTATTGCCACTGAAATTTCCTCCTTTAAATTTACATCCTATCTCCCTTCTTTACAAAGCTTTCAGAGGCTACTTGTGCCCTCAAAAATCCACTTCTGGGCACATGAAATCTTAAGAAAAAGAACAGTGGCAAAAATAAACACCAAATGCTCAACTTGTCATTTTCAGCGCCTACCCCTGTACCCTGATTCTGGTCTTCCTACCACGTCTTCCTTCTCAGCTGCTACCCTTGTCTTCTGTACAGTGTTCAACTGCTGTTCAGATCAGGCTACTCTGCTCACCATCTGCTCATCTCGCCTGGGGCTTCCTTTTGCTCTTGGCATTGACTTATTCTGGAAATGCCCTCTCATTCTTTACGTTGACACGCTCACCCATTCCTTACACCCCACATCACACTCAGAATGAGACAGGCAGTCATTGCTCTTTCATTTCATTTAATTCTAAATATTTGTTCCCAGGTTTTATTAGTGATTTTTGGATATACCTGTGTTATCTTTCCAGCTGGATTGTAAACTCCTTTTAGTCCCTCTAAGTTCATATAAGTTTTACTAACCTTGCATTTCATTTTTGGACCTACTTAGTCGTTACTTATTTTAAATTTTGTTTTTTTTTAATCCTGGACATTTTCTCCTAGTATATCTTCGTCATCTTTGATCCCATTAAGAAAATTATTTCAAATTCTCTATTAGTTTCAGATGTGACCGGTTTCCATTAAAATGATAATTTGGCCGGGCGTGGTGGCTCATACCTGTAATCCCAGCACTTTGGGAGGCCAAGGAGAGCAGATCACAAGGTCAGAAGTTCAAGACCAGCGTGGCCAATATGGTGAAACCCTGTCTCTATTAAAAATACAAAAATTAGCTGGGCGTGGTGGCAGGCACCTGTAGTCCCAGCTACTTGGGAGACTGAGACGGGAGAATCACTTGAACCCATGAGGCAGAGGTTGCAGCGAGCTGAGATCACTCTACTCCACTCCAGCCTGGGTGACAAAGCAAGACTGTCTCAAAGAAAAAAAGAAAAGAAAAGAATATATAGAGCTATTGCAAGGGCTAGATCCTGAAAATTTTAAATTTTAAAAATTGTGGGTCTTTTTTTTTAATTAAGTTTTATTGCAGTTTTTGTTCTATGTTTTCCTACAAATACAGAGGATTTTAGAATTTTTTTGTATTTTGGTTTGTTGTTGCCATTGTGGGTTATAACTCTAAACCTGTAGATTTTTGCTGCTATATGCCGTGACTAGCATCTAGCCAATAGAAATCAGCGTCTGAACCATATGTGACCACTTTTATTACTTACGAACTTAGCAGTTTTAATATATCCTTAAAATGAAGTCCTTCACATTGAAAGCTGACCCAACTCAGGCTTTTATTGTTAAGAGAAGCAGCAGCATTTTAAGAGCACCCCTTTCTCCTGTCACTAAATATAAATAAACTTGGCTCACCTAATGGATTTTCCATTTTATAATAAAAAATTGGGTACCAGGGTACAAACGCATGATCTTTAGAGCCACAGAGATCTTGGTTTATATTCTTCCCTCTCCCTTCACCTGTATAGCCGTGAGCTGGCACCTTAACCTGGTTCATAAAATGGGATGGCCCTGGCTAATCTCACAAGCTGTTGTGAGGAATCAATTAAATTAGATTTTGTAAAGCACTTAATACAGGGTCAGCAGTAATGCTATTTGTTATCAATCCCACAGTGAAGTTCACTGTTCATAGGAAGATGGTCAGCCTACATCTAGTGTGTATTCATTTGCGGTAATCTTAGTGTGATAGTGCAGGTGATTTGTTTATTTGTGAGGATATAGGATATTGTTAAATTGTTCTGAAAATCTAAATTTCAGTTAATTTTTAGAGTACTGCTTATTTTCAACTCATTAGCTAAATACATCTCTTTAATTATTTCATGGATCCACCCAGCTTAAAGTCCAGGTTCTGGGTATACAAGGTAAGATGGAAAAAATGTAAATGTAATATGGGAAATCAGTTTTCACATTGCAGTAAAACATTGAACGTTTATCTCGAACTAATTTTGAGATTCCTTGCTTGAAGAACTGTTGGTAGGGTACCACCACTGTGAACATTCCCAAAGCAGGAAATTGAAATATTTATATAGCAAGGCTTATCTCATCTATAAAGCAAAGATAGTCTTCAGTATCCCCCTTGCTCACAAGTGCCCTTTATTAACTTGGTAGATGCACCAAAGCAAATGGGACAGTATGTTTCTTTTCTTGCATGTTCTATTCTTGCTCATTGCAGCAGGGCATTTGTCCCAGTTTTGCTATGAACCTTGAGATTATTTTTGATATGCTTTTCAAGTGTAATGGAATATTTATTCCATATTGTTTTCGCCATAATTTTACTAAAACAACAAGAAGCAACTAGTTGCCTATCGTCTACAAAGAATTAATGCTAATGGACAATAAAATCTATAATTAGGAACCCACATGGTGATTTGATGTGGTATTGTCTCACAGAAGTTTTCTATCCATAGTTATTTATCCTAAGCCTCTTTTTCTTTTTCATCTTGAATTATGTTACAAGAGTCTATTCTTTAGGGCTAAACACCTACAAATAACAGACTCTTATAATACAGTAATCGAGTTTTCTAATGCTTTGGGAGTATACAAAGTATGCAAGTATATCTCTGGCAGCAGACCAGCATTTTGCTTCCTTGATCTTTCTTTCTTCATTTTACCTAGCTCAGTTATAAGTTGCACTTTTAACAAACTCTGTTTGTAATACACTTGAAAAGGCAGCTGTAGGTGGTAAGAAGTTAATATTTTCTTTGAACAACATAAAGAAGTGCAGACTTTTATTTTTTGTATCAGGTTAATGGATGAGCTTCTCCCAGGGAAATCCAGGTGAACATCAAAGTTGATAGCAGGAAGCATTTGTTTCCTACAAAACAGATTCGCCTGTTATCTTAGTCAATTTTGTGTTGCTGTGATAGAATACCCCAGACTGGATAATCTATAAAGAAAAAGAAGTTTAAAATTTGCCTCACGGTTCTGCAGGGGGGAAGTCCAAGAGCATGGTACTGGCATCTGTTGAGGACCTTCATGCTCTCATCATTTATGGTGGAAGGAAGAAAGGAAAAGGAGGGCAAACTCATTTTTATAACAGCCCACTCCCCCAATTATGATATTAATTTATTCGTGAGGACAGAGACTGAATCACCTTTTATAGGATTTACTTCTCAAAATTGTGGCATTGGGGATTAAGTTTGCAACACATGCTTTTTAGGGGACACATTCAAACCATAGCGACTGGTTACTAAATTAGTGCTACCTGTAAAAAATACATTTTCGCTACATTCAGAATATTATGTGTTCTTAGAGTTTTGGGAAGGACTTAGAGTAATCCTTACTGTTCATAACTTAGGTCAGCAAGCTCAAAAGTCCCTAATTTCTCATCAGTTGTTTAAAGTGATAGGTCTTAGTATATCAGACAACAGAAGTCTTCGTTTACTTCCTCTATTATGTACTTCTTTTTGGCATTGTATTCATCACACACACACACACACACACACACACACAAAATGTTATATTTTCTTAAATTCAAAATATACAGTTTAAAATGGTTTAAATTGCTTTCATAAGAGAATAAAACTTATGTGTTCAGTTTGATTTTGGAAGACCTTGTACAGTTAGTGTATGCCTTCTATTAATAGTTGGTATTTATTCACATCAAATAAAATGACTATCACCAAGTTCTCAGGGGGGGAAAAGACCAACCTTGACTTAAAAGACTATGTTCCTGCAATAAATATGAACATTTATGTTTAATATGCTACTGTGGTTAATTATTTATATCCTACTGGGAGGTCAAATATTATTCAGATAGGAATGGATAGGTAATATATTTTTTAAATATCTAAAATGACAAAAATAGAAGAAAAATGTAGTCATCCATCCTTGTTAAATCTGTATTCATAGGAAGAACCTATGATTTTAAATCCAAATGTTTTCTTAATTTATAGGTCATGAGAGAATGGGAAGAGGCAGAACGTCAAGCAAAGAACTTGCCTAAAGCTGATAAGAAAGCAGTTATCCAGGTAAAATCTGAACCCATTTCCTACCAAACATCCCATGCCTACAGTCTGTTTAATGAGTGTCTGTAGGTTTACCAGCATGTGCCAGAACCTCAGGTGTGATTGTTCATAGTCCCATGACCTGGAACTGTTCTTAATCATTGTCTAGTAATTGCTTAAATCCTGCCTTATATTTGCTCCCAGTTATTTCAAGTTATAATTCATTGCCATAAAACTCACATTGTTACTTACAGTCTACTTTTTATTAATAATATATCTTTTCAGTCACCATAATCTGCTGCTGCTTCTCCTTCTATCAAAAATTATGAGAATTGGAATTTTTGACTGAAACCAGTCTCAAAATTACCTTAAGTAAACTAAGAGTTTATTACAGTCAATTACTTGCAGTATTTTTAGTAAGAGAGGAATTTTTTTTTTAAATATGTAATATAAGAGTTTCAAGAGTGCATATATTTATCCAATGTTATTATTGGTCAAATCAGTCTTCAGGGAGCCTACGTAATACTGATTTTCAATGAGAAAGTAGGTTCGATGGGGGTTGGAGAGTGCCAGAAAGTGATGTAACCTATAAAACATGCAGAATTAGTCAAAATGTTGGAATGACTAGGCAGTCTTCAGGATACTTTTTATCACTTGGAATAGGATGTCCCTTTTAGAAGACTTGAAATTGCTGCTTCATGCTACTTGTTCAGTCCCCATTGACATGTGTTTATGATGGCAGCATTTCCAGGAGAAAGTGGAATCTCTGGAACAGGAAGCAGCCAACGAGAGACAGCAGCTGGTGGAGACGCACATGGCCAGAGTGGAAGCCATGCTCAATGACCGCCGCCGCCTGGCCCTGGAGAACTACATCGCCGCTCTGCAGGCTGTTCCTCCTCGGGTAGGTCTCGCTGCAGCTGAGATCTCACTAAGGTCACGGCACAGACAGTAAGGGTGGGACACTGGGAACTGGAAGCCATGAAAAAGAAGGAGGAGAAATGCCTTGAGCGCCATTATTCACAGGTTCAACCCCTGTCCATTCCATCTTGAAGATCAAAGAGTCACAGGGCAACTGCCTCCACAGGGCCGTCTCTGCACAGTAGGCACTTGCACTTCTCCACAGAGCAGCCAGACAGATTCCCAGGGACTCACAGTATAAGCCCTGACTTGATTTAATATTGACCATTGATGGCATAGTTCAAGTTCGAACACAAAAGCTGGAAGGATGTCTTCCAGTCCTTTCAGTCTGCTATAACGGAATACCATAGACTGGGTAGTTTATCAGCAGCAGGTTATTTCTCACAGTTGGAGAGGCTGAGAAGTCCAACATCAGGACATCAGCAGATTTGGTTGTCTGGTGAAAGCTTGCTTCCTGGTTCATAGAACTTCTATTTTTTTCATCTTTTGGTTTTGTTTGTATTTTGCTATATCATATGGTGGAATGGGCAAGGGAGCTCTCTGGGACCTCTTTTATAAGGATACTAATCCTAATCTTGAAGGCTCTGTCCTTATGGCTAATTGTCTCCCAAAGTTTTCACTTTCAAATAGCATCACATTGTGGCTGTGTTTCAACATATGAAGAGACACAAACATTCACACCATAGCAAAGGATTTTAGAAGTAGCCTTGCCCAGCCCCCTCATCACGTAAGTATAACAGTATAACTAAGGTCAAGGAAAGTTGAGACTTGGCTGACTTGTAAGAATTTTAAGTGGACAGAAAGGAATTAGAATTCAAATTTCCATCTCAGAGCAGTGACCATATTCTCTGAGGGGAAGCATGTATCAGTCATGATATTAACATAACAATGATGAGACTTACTCATGGTTTTCAGTGACCATTGCCCAAAATGGCTTGCTCAGTGCTGCAGGCATAGATTTCTTCACCAGCATTCTGTGGGAGAGCTTACTTGGAACAGAAGGAACGTTCTAAGCATGAGTGTGTAATTTATGTTCACTTGTTCTTTTTTTTTTTGAGATGGAGTCTTGCTCTGTCGCCCAGGCTGGAGTGTAGTGGTGCAATCTTGGCTCACTGCAACCTCCGTTTCCTGGGTTCAAGTGATTCTCCTAACTCAGCAGCCTCCCAAGTACCTGGGATTACAGGCACGTGCCACCATGCCCAGCTAATTTTTGTATTTTTAGTAGAGAAAGGTTTTCACCATGTTGGCCACGCTGGTCTCAAACTCCTGACCTCAGGTTATGCCCACCTCGGCCTCCCAAAGTGTTGGGATTACAGGTGTGAGCCACATGCCCAGCCACTTGTTCTTTCTATTAGTCATTGAATGGGGGATAGTAAAAGCTCTGCCTGTGATTTGGACTGGTCCATTTTTCTAAACGGTGCTATCAGTTTTTACTTTATATACTCTGAGGCTGTGTTTTTAGGTGTGTAAACGTTCAGGGCTGTTAGGCAATCTTTGAGCCTCTGCTTATAAAATGATTTTTTTATCCTTTGTAATGTTTTGCTCTGAAATCTACCTTATCTAATATTAATAAAGCTATTCCAGCTTTCTTTTGATTAATATTAACATGGTGCATTTTTCCATCCTTGTACTCTTATAGAACTTCTTTGTCTTTATATTTGAAGCGTATTTTTTGTAGGCAGCATATAATTGGGTCTTGTGTTTTCCTTTTGATTGGGAAGACCATGCACACTGAATGAGATTATGGATATAGTTGTGACTGAATCTATCATCTTGCTATTTTTTTTCTATTTGTTCTTTAACCATTTTTCTTCTTTTTTGAATTAATTAGAATTTTTTTATGATTCTACTTTATCTCTTTTAAAGTTGGTTTGTACATTGTAACTAGTTTGTTATTTTACTCGTTGCTTTAAGGTTTATAGAAAACATTCTAAACTTGTCACAATGATATTATACCACTTGAAGTGATACACCACTTCACAGATAGTATAAAGAACCTTACCGGCCGGGCGCGGTGGCTCACGCCTGTAATCCCAGCACTTTGGGAGGCTGAGGCAGGTGGATCACGAGGTCAAGAGATCAAGACCATCCTGGTCAACATGGTGAAACCCCGTCTCTACTAAAAATACAAAAATTAGCTGGGCATGGTGGCACGTGCCTGTAGTCTCAGCTACTCGGGAGGCTGAGGGAGGAGAATTGCTTGAACCCAGGAGGCAGAGGTTGCGGTGAGCCGAGTTCGTGCCATTGCACTCCAGCCTGGGTAAGAAGAGCGAAACTCCGTCTCCAAAAAAAAAACAAAAAGAACCTTACCAAAAGTACTTCCATTTCCCCTCTCTCTCACTCTAAGAAGTTGTTGTCATACTTTTTCGTTACTACATTGTTGCTGTTTTTCTTTAAACAGTTATTTTTTAATGAGTTGTAAATTAAATAAAAAATATATATTTACCTATGAAGTCACCATTTTGGGTGCTCTAAATTCTTTGTACAGATGCAACTGGTATCATTTTCCTTCTGCCTGAGGAATTTCCTTTAAAATGCCTTAGAGACTGGGCTTGGTGGCTTGTGCTTGCAATCCCAGCAACTCAGGAGGTTGAGATAGGAAGATCACTTGAACCCAGGGGTTCGAGAGTGCAGTGAGCTGTGATTGCGTGACTGCACTCTAGCCTGGGTGACAAAGGGCATCCCTGTCCCTTAAAAAAAAAAAGTCTCAGGGTGCATTTAAGTTGGTGATGAAATCTTTTGCTTGGCTATGACTGAAAATGTCGTTTTTATACCTTTGGCTTTGAAAGATATTTTTGCTGGGTGTAAAATACTAGATTGAGGTTTTTCTTCCATTACTTGAAAGATGATGCTCTGCTGTCTTATTTGTGTTGATATCTTATTTATTTGTGTTGATACTCAGAAGGCTGAGGCAAAAGGATCGCTTGAGCCCAGGAGGTTGAGACTGCAGTGAGCTATGACTGGGCCACTGCATGCCAGCCTGAGTGAAAGAGCAAGTCCCTGTCTCAAAAAAGAAAGACAGAATGGATGGAAGGAAGGAAGAAAGGAAAAAAGGAAGGGAGGGAGGGGAATTCTGAAGTAAGAATTTAACAGGAATCCTTAGATCAGTCAGCAACAGTGATCTGATTTTTGACAGTAAAATATTTCTTCCTGATCCAGTTTTTAATTTTTATTTCAAATGAATATGTTGTCTGATTCCTTGTGAAGTACTATAGAGGCCCACAACAAGCATGATTACAACCGCTCTAAAATTATCCCTTTTGATAAAAGATGACACTTTGGCAAACATTCTTGCCACTGCCTTTCCTGTGATGGCTGATGAGACTAAACTGAGCGTTTAAATGTACATTTGTTAAAGCCTCCATTCAGTCCTCATCTTATTTTTAGTCCTATCAGTGCCCATTTAGCAAAGATCTTAATTTGGAGATTGGACTTTCAGCTGGAATGCTTCATAAGTGCTTCATAAGTGTCTGCTGTGAAGGTTTTGGTCTCAGCACCCACCACCCTATCCTGCTGTGGCAAATGATCACACAGCTCTTCTCCTGAAAGTGTGTTCTCCAAAAAAGAGAGGAACCAAGAAACTTTGTTGTGCAGAGATACAAAAACAATTTCCTGACAAGTAGTACCTTGCTAAGATAGAGATTTTTGGCAGATAGAAAATGAAAACGCCAATGTGAATATTTTTTTCAAAAGCTTTGTTCAGAGAGGAAGCTTGTTCTAGTGAGAAGGAAATGCAGTGACTCACAGCTCTACTCTGCCCCTTCCAAACAGTGTCACCCTGAACCAGCCACTCCATCTCCCGAGGTTGCAGTGAAATCATCGGTAGAACAGAGTCGGTAGTATCTTACTTCTTGGAAGAATGCCGTGAGCTCTTTAATGGCTCCTCATGGGTTTCTGTGCTCTATAACTTTATAAAGAAAAATCAGAATGATGAGGAAAATTGGCACAAGTGGGTGACTTTCTGGTTAAGTTGCATAAAATGCACAAAGAATTCTATTTCCAGCCAAGATTGAGTAAGAAGAACTGAATTTACCCTCCTGCCTGAACAACCAGTAAACGGACAATGTATTAATATATAAACCATGTTTCTGTGAAGTATTAGACATCAAGTGAAGGACACCGATTCCTGAAAAGGGGAAACAAATGAGGACTTACAACTGCCAAACTCATGGATCTACAGGTGCTCCACCATATGTGGCTAATTTTTTATAATTTTTTGTAAAGATGGTCTTGCCATGTTACCCAGGCTAGTCTTAAACTTCTGGACTCAAGTGATCCTTTCACCTTGGCTTTTTAAAGTGCTGATACTACAGGCATGAGCCACCATCACTCATCTTTAAATCTTTCCTTTGTAATAAAATGTGGTTGGGTGGTCACAGGCTTAGAGTCTAGGGGGCATTACCTGCCATCTTTGTTAAGATACCATCTTTAGGTGTTCATTTAAGTTTTAATGTTACATGGCTTGACCTGGCACTTAGGTCTGCACTTTGGGAAGTATAAGAAAATTTTAAATCCTTTCTTGTGGACTTCTATACATTTCTCTTGAAGACATAAATCCAGAGCTTGGTGGTTGTCTGGAAAAGGTCACATCTTGTAATAGGAGTCATACATAAATATTTTCGTGATCTTCATACTTACCACCATACCTGGAAAATGCAGACTACTGTATTCAGTAACTGTTATTTGAATATAAGTAAATCTACAGAAAGTGTTCTTTCATAGATTCTGTAGATGTTATCACTTACAATAATTATCTCTCTAACCTTTACCAAATTCTACCATATATTCTCAGACTTTGCAAATATAGGATTCCAAAATAATGTGGATTGTTTCAGTCTCTTTGAAGCTCAGATTTAAATCATACTTTTACTCAGTTTTTAAATCTAAACATGGAAAGTGTTATGAGATGTTGTTTTTGTGCAGCTAGAATTCTGGTTCTACTAAGGAATTTCATTGTGTGAATCCCTGTGTCTGAGTATACTGTATGTTTCATATTTTTTTTTTTTAAGACAGGGTTTCACCATGTTGGTCAGGCTGGTCTTGAACTGCCGACCTCAGATGATCCACCCACCTTGGCCTCCACCACACCCAGCCCTCACATTTCTTATTTAATGATGTACATATAGACAAATATACTGAATGGTCAACGTAAAAATCCATTATTTGACTCATATTTAGAGTCATATGTATATATGCATATGTATTTAAAGTAAATGCTTTGGGCTAGACATGGTGGCTCACAGCTATAATCCCAGCACTTTGGGAAGCTGAGGTGGGAGGATCCCTTGAGCCCAGGAATTTGAGACCACCCTAGGCAACATGGAAAGACCCTATCTCTACAAAAAAAAAATGTTTTTTGTTTTTTTTTTTTAATTAGCCAGATATGATGGTGTTACACACCTGTAGCCCCAGCTACTCTGGAGACTGAGGTGGTGGGAGCATGAGCCTGGGAAGTCGAGGCTACAGTGAGCTGTGATGGTGCCACTGCTCTCCAGCCTGGACAAAAAAGCAAGACCCAGTCTCAAAATTAAAAATTACAAAATGAAGTAAATACTTGAAATATTACAATTATTAAAACAGTTGTTTTCCCCAGGGGAAAAAAGTGTTGAGCGGAGCTGTGTCTCAGAATAAACTGTTACTCTCTTTAAGGCTAGTGGCTCTTCTAAGTACCAACCTCTTAACCTTTTTACTTTCCTAAGACTTTTCTTTGGAAAATCAAGGAGTTACCACTTTTTCTCTCTGGAAAAATTAACTGCCTCTCCAGAGTTGCAGTACACGTGATTAACTTCCATCAACTTTGGAGGCCTCCAGAAGCTACCAAATTAAATACTTAAAGCTAAGCATTCATCATTTTTTAACCTGCTCTCTGCAGTCATGCACTTCCTGCTTTTTACTTTGTCAGGGCTTGTACTGAAGCTACTCAAAGCTTCATGAAAGAGGAACTAAATGCTGTCTGAGCCTTTCCTCTTGTAACTGTCAGGGTCCTGCTTATCCTACATAGACAGAAGATGATATGTCCTGAGTGTTAAAGAGAAATTAGATTTAATTGTGATCTTGTACAGTTAAACCAAAGGCTGAATAGGGATTTTTTATTTAAGTCAACTTTCTGTTGTAGCCCTAGGTCTGGAAAACCTTAGCAGCCCCTAATTGGTAAGAATTGAACTGTTTTAAAGATGAGAGATACCCATAGACAAACCTTTCTGTCATTCTGAGATTTTTGGTGTTTTTACAGATACGTAGTCTAAATCTTTCATTAGATAGTATCATGATTATTATTCTGACTTCAACAACTTTGCATTTTCTAAGGGGAAGTGAGAATTAGGAAACATTTTCCTGCACATCTGTCTGTGCCAGTTGTGTTGTTTTGATTTGTCCAGCGTCTTGTGATTGAAGCCATCTTATCCTACACTAAAATTCGTGTCATGCTTGTGTCTGCTGCTTCACACTCAGGCTGTCAGTTTAATTGAGAAAAAAAAGTTGACAGTTTAGCATGGCACCTTCTTTCCTTTCTCATTTTTGAATGGTTCAGCCAAATGTTCAGTTTTGCTGAAACCTCTGGAAATTTCTTCCTAGAATTCTTTGATAGAACATGAATGCCATGAGACTCTTTATTAAAGAGCTTGCTTTCATCACTAAGTTGAGATTTTGCTCAAAGCTATTTGGTAAATTCCAGCAGTAGAGCAATAAATGTTCAACAAGAGCCAGCAGTCTTTGGAGATAAAAAGGACAGGAATTAGTGGGTACTTTGTCACAGGTAAACAGGAGATGGCATGAGGAGGTTTTCAACACCTCATAAATATGTGGTATGGATTGCAACTAAACCAAACTTTAACCAGTGTGAGTGTCGGTGTAACTTTGTTTTCTAAAGCAAAAAAGAAATCGAGATGCTGAACTTGAGCTTTTACATGATACTGCTAATTGCCTTTCACCCAACAAACCAATTATTTCTACTCATCACTTTTTGTTGCAAAAGAAATTATCTTATAAAATATATGTATATAGCATATATCTCCAAAGTAAATATGGGACATCTGTACCTCAGTGAAACTGATAATAAATAAGTTAAAAATTATTCACTGAGTTCTTGATATGTGGAGAGTTGAATATTGTAATGTTTAAGGCATTCCAACAGCAGGTCTTGAATATATTCAAAATTTTATAAAGCTAATCAGAGTGGAATTAAAAGTTAAAAGGCTGCCAAGCCAAAAATAATCATCTTTTAGAAAAGTAAATAATTGCTCTATACTTATGTATTTATTATTGATTTATTCACCATTCATTTATACATAGGTGAGCAAAGGGAAACTCATTAACTTGAGTACTTCTGAGGGCAAAACCCAATAACAAATAGTGGATGGGAAGGAAAATAGGAAAATTAGCATTTGTTGAACAGAATCTTATAAACTATGCTGAATGGCATGCATGCTATTTTGGTAAGGCCACTCAGTACTATTACTTCCTTACCTTCTGAATGTTTACCAAGTTCAGTAAACAAATCTTGCTACATACCAGTGGGAAGTATGTAACAAGAGATGCTAGTAGTTACATAGAAAATTAAGAAGTATGTTGGAAAGGCATTAGCTGAAAAGCTGTCCCGTGCCTCTGAGGCCATATTCATCACTCAGATTCCGTCCACAGTGGACCCCTGCTCAGTCACTGCCTTCAAAATGCAAATAGGTCTTCATAGGATTCTATTAAAACCCATAGCACCATATGCTTTTATGCTCTGCTTTCTTCCAGCAAACATACATATTTTAGTGTTAATATATATGTTCATTTTATCCTTGGGAATGAAAATCTGTTATGAAAATATAAATATTTAGTTTTTGTAGACAAATAGCACATTATTTAAAGTTCCAGTAGTTCTTCACCTGCCTGGCATTACTGATACTTGCCCTAGAGAACAGATGGGCAGCAAGAAATCCTCACCCTGGAAACATGTACACATGCACACGCAAACACAATCGCACATAAGCTTCAAGGGGTTCATTCATTTTGTGAAGGTTGACCGTGGATCCCAATTTAAAGATGCTAGGTGATACTTGGATTTTAAGCATCGTTACCTTAAGTTTTCTTATATAAATTTTTTTTAACTACTTACTGCTCTTTATTACATCAGATGTGAAAATATTTATGTTTACAAAGGCAAGTAGTATGAGCTATAACTATTGTTGTGGAATACCCAATTGCCATACTGTTTATTCCTTTGACATCTTGTTCATTTCTATGTATTAAGAGGAAACAATTAATATGGTGCTTTATCTTACTGGTTATGAAACAAGAATATCATTTTGATATCTGAAGAGTGACCTGTTGCTTCTAGCATACATAAAATGCACATTCCCCACGAGAGCAAAAAACAGCTTATCTGAGATATTTTATTTTTATTTTACATGATTTTATTAATACATACTAATCAAATCTCCCTTTAATCTTTGCTTTTTATTTTTTAAATTTTTTTAAAATACTTTAAGTTCTGGGGTACATGTGCAGATCTTGCAGGATTGTTACATAGGTATGCACATGCCGTGGTGGTTTGCTGCCTCCATCCCCCTGTCGCCTACATTAGGTATTTCTCCTAATGTAATCCCTCCCCAAACCCCCCACCCCCATAAATGTTTTAACTTCAACAGAAAACTCAGAATTTCTAATAGGTCATAACATTTACTAAGTATGGGAAGAGGAGAGTGTAAAATTAAAAGAAATGCAAATGTACTTTTCTTTGAATAGGCTAACCAGTTAGAGGATGTATGAAGCAGGACCACCATAGTCCAAGAACGAATATGCAAAATTAAAGCAGATTGCTGTAAATCTCTTAAAAAGTCAAGAATATGTCACAGTTGGCATTTTTCAGATGATCAGACTGTATGACAAATCTTTGCAAGGGTCTGAGTTAGTTGAAAACATCTTTTGTTTATGATTTGAGCAATACTGTGGGCTTTGCCTTCTGGGTTGCATTAATAATTCTGTTCATCATTAAGGGCTTACACATGTTTCACTGTTTGACTAAACAAAACTCGAAGACATACAAGTCCAAACATTTTCTGGCCTTTCTGTACTCCCAGGTCAGAAGATCTTAGCTCTGTATCCATTCTATGTTAAAGTTTGTCTGAAAACATGAATCATGCGGTTGTGTTGGGTGCTAAATTTCATTTCTATATGCTGCCTTCACTAATTTATGACTATGATCTGTACAACCAAAATAAATTATTTCTGAACTAGCAAAATATCCTGGAAAAAATTTATGAAATGTACCAGATTTGAAAAAAGGCCACTAAATGATGAGCGAATTAAAACCACTCCTATTTCCTACCTTTTATAATATAAACTCCTGTCTTTAATTCCTCGGTTTGCCACCTTTATAACCTGTAACGAGGAGCAATTGATTTAATAAAAGGATTCCTCCTCCTCCATCTGCAGATTGGAGTTAATTTTTCCTTTTGCAGTTAATGTTGTTGTAGATTTTGTGAACCATAATTAGAAAAGCAAAAGGATTAATTGAAAGTTAAGACAAAATTGTGAAGTAGGAAGATGTCTTCCTCCCTAAGAGGGGAGAGATTGTTAGGGCAAATACATGGAGGCTTTGGTGACACGTCTCTATTAGGAAGTGATCTGCTCCCACGGGAAGAAGAAAACAGATGGTAGGCGCCTCCTGGATGCTTCTGTGTTATGTTCATTACAAAATCAGAGCCACATCAGCAAACTGGGTCCCCTAGGAAGGCACATTGGGATAACTACTTGGCCTTAAGTGAAAGTTTTGCTCTGGCATTATGAACTAAGTGGGTTGTTAGAGGTTAGTTATCCGATATCCTTCCATGTAATGCATCCATATTGTCAAAACAAAAATGTCGTTAAGAAACAACAAAGGGGTAGAGTGTGAGAATTTACTGCCATTTCCTCCATTGCTTCGTTTAAGACTTCTGTGTTCAACTTTGCATGGAATTATAGTGTGCCCTTTTCTACTCAACTTAAACTACAAAAATCATTTGTTTGCCTTTTGGAAGGAAGGAAGGTAGATAAATTTTGCAGTGGACTTTAAAAATTTGGCTCAACTCCTGGCATTACAGACAATAAAGGTTGTGATTCAGAGGTTCCTGTGGCAGTTGCCCCAAATGTTACATTTTGTTTTCAGGTTTTTCTTGCAGTAGTGACAGTGCATTTGACATTTTGAGGGCCAGAGTGGCAAAATAAACGTAACTAAGATCATCTCTCAAGCACAGAGAGATTTAACTCTCTTAAGTGTGATTTTTAAACCTGCACACAGATTTTCTACATTTTGTATGCTCAAGATTTCTTGAAATCCAAGGTGTAAAACTGTGAAAATACTAGCTCTGAATCTATTTATGAAAGCAGGAGAGAATTGCTTTTTTCAGTTTTGGAAACCGCCAGGGTGCAACTGAATGCTCCAGGTGAGCGTTTTCCGTGACCTGGAAAGGTTAGGGTGATTCCCATACAGTGAGTCATTTACTTCATTCTTGGCAGGATTATGCCCAGGGCTTTTAAAAGCTCTTGACAGTTCACTCCCTTTCATAAGAAATGGGTTTAAGGCACATATGTCTATTATGATAAGATGCCAGATTTCTAGATCAAGCATGAAGCTACGGAGTAGGACAACAGGACTGAATAATTTTAATACGCTTCTCACGTGAACTGTCCAGCAATAAGCTGCCTATTCAGGCATGACTGGCATTGAGTCATCCTGTCATTAGTCAAATGTTTGAGACTTTTCCCAAGTCCCAGCAACACTACATTTGAGAAATCATATAAAAGAAAAATGAAAAAAATCAATACATCTGAGAAATGGAGAAATTAATAAAAAATGTATTGTCACCGCACATGGTGACTCACACCTGTAATCCCAGCACTTCAGGAGGCCAAGGCAGGTGGATAACGTGAGGTCGGGAGTTCAACACCAACCTGGCCAACATAGTGAAACTTTGTCTCTACTAAAAATACAAAAATTAGCTGGGTGTGGAAGGCGCACACATGTAATCCCACCTACTCTGGAGGTTGAGACAAGAGAATTGCTTAAACCCAGGAGGTGGAGGTTGCAGTGAGCCAAAATTGCACCACTGTACTCCAGCTTGGCCCACAGAGTGAGACTCTGTATCCAAAAAAAAAAAAAAAGTGTTAGTTTTTATCAGGAAAGGCCATGAAATTTTCTCCAATATTACCCACATCAATTTGACATCAAACTATAAGAACACAGTATGTGAGATCTTTTGAAATTGATGAAACAAATCTTTTTGAGATGAGTTTGTATATGCTATAAAGTCCATTCAATATTTTCTGGGAAGAGTTCCCAGTTAAAACTACTTTCTAAAGCACCCAAGTACACTACAAAGATAAATTAAGTGGGTTTATTAATATCAATATTTCTGTGAAAATTGGGAAGGCCACTCTTCCAAGTAAAGAGGTGCTTGTTTTCGATGTGAAGACCATAAAGGATATTCTGCACTACTGGGCCTATTTCTGAAATTATATCTAGCTGTAGGTTACTCATTAGTTTAATTAACAAACATTTATTAGCAACCAAATTGTGGCAGGAACTGTGCCTGGAGGTAGAAATATGTTACACTCCTGTTCCCAGAGAGGAAAATGATTAATGTTGTAAAATGTAAAGAAAAATTTCTCTTTCAGCTTGCTGTAGATGACGTCTAAGCCATTTTGGTAGTGCCTATTCTTAATCCTTTAACAAATTATTTTGAATGTTTTTTAAAAGGCAGTGTGATTGTGAGGTGAGTTTAGTACAAATTAAAAAGTGCCACATCAGTTGCAAACAGACAGCATGTAATTACGGGCTAAACACTCTTTCAGAAACAGTAGTAACAATAAATAGAATTGGGTATAATTAGCCCCCCGAGACAGATCTCTTCCTTGTATCTTCTCTGTTCTTTGCGTTGTATTTTAATAATAAGGTTAGTCATCTAATGCCAATACAAACAGACTGTAGTATTAATACACAGGAAAATTATTACTGGTAACAGAAGATTTAAAGACTTTGAGGGTGATCCAGATTATGTGCCTGCAGTTTACAAAAAAAGTTTCTTAAACTCTGCTTATCAATATCCTTATCATGAGCCACTGAATTCTTATGTTTTTCTGATCATATGAATAACCCATCTTAAATATGAATATTTCTGGCAGTAGTAATAGCAGTTACTTTAAGAGATTATGTTTCTGTAGAGGTAACAGAGGTTTTTTCCCCTGCTATTCCTGTATGAATGTTTCTGCGTTTTTAATTAAAATTTTAAGAAATTCATCTTTATCCTAGCATAATAAAATAAACCTCACTAGACAGTCGAGACCTTTTTATTTATTTACTTATTGACAGAGTCTTGCTCTTGTCACCCAGGCTGAGGTGCGGTGGCACAATCTTGGCTTACTGCAACCTCCGCCTCCTTGGTTCAAGCAATTCCCCTGCTTCAGCCTCCAGAATAGCTGGGTCTACAGGCATGTGCCACCACACCTGGCTAATTTTTTTGTATTTTTAGTAGAGACAGGGTTTCACCATGTTGGCCACGCTGGTCTTGTGGTCTTGATCTCCTGACTTCATGATCCACCCGCCTCTGCCTTCCAAAGTGCTGCGGTTACAGGCGTGAGCCACCGCACCCGGCCGAGACCTTGCTATTCTTAGATACATTATTATAGCTCTAGAAATAACAAATTTTAAGCCCGGATGATTTGTATTTTGGCCAAAACTTGTGAGGGCAATTATTTGTTTATTTGAATGAAATATGCATGAATCATGTATCAAAAGGAGGTCTTTTTTTTTTTAACCTAAAGTAAATGAAAATATGAAAGTATAGGGAATTGTTACCTATGTAAACCCAACAAACTGGAGACAGGTCTCAGTTAATTTAGAAAGTTGACTTTGCCGAGGGTTGAAGATGTGCCCGTGACACAGCCTCGGGAAGTCCTGAGGTGGTTGGGGCACAGCTTAGTGTTACATATTTTAGGGAGACATGAGGCATCATTCAATATAGGTAAGAAGTACATATATGTAAGAAGGTATATAAGAAGTATACTGGGAAGGCAAGACAACTTGAAACAAAAGGCAGAACACTCAAAGCGGGCAGGGGGCTTCTAGGTCCAAGATAGGTGAGATGAACAGTTGCATTCTTTTGAGTTTTCGATTAGCCTCTCCAAAGGAGGCAGTCAGATATGCATCTATGTCAGTGAGCAGAGGGGTGACTTTGAATAGAATGGGAGGCAGGTTGCCCCTAGCCAGGTCCCAGCCAGACTTTTCTCTTTAGCTTAGCAATTTGGGGGACCCAAGAATTATTTTCCTTTTATACCTATTTTTTTTTCTTTCTTAACTAAAACGTTTCTGAGCGAAAGAGATAGCTATCATTTTATTTGGTATGATTTATTTGCCTACTGTCCAACAAAGAAGCTAATCTGATTTTTTCATTTCCAAGCATGATTCCTAGAAATGTATTTAGGTGGTCAAATCGACGAACCAGAACCCTGTAATTCATTTATTGGGAGATACCCTAAAGTCTTCCTGAATTATCTGATGTTCCCAGGCTTTGCTTATCCAATAGGCGTTAGTAAGAAAAGGCTTGTGTTTATGTAGATGCACACACAATGTGCATCTCAGCTCACATAAACAGTGAAGGGTCAGAGCTCACTGTGGGTTCCCAGGACTCATTATCCCTGCAGGAGCTGAGGTCTGGGGAATTCTGAGAGCCTGCTGTGCTACTCCTTCTTGTGGCAGGCCAGGTCTCACTAATGCAGGCCTCCATAACAACTGTTTCAGGACTGACTGGGTGGTTAAGTTAAATACCAAATGCTAAAAAAAAAAAGCTAATGTCCTTATACAAGGGACTGGAATATAACAAAAGCCCACCAAGAGTTTGCCAAGGCCTCTCCTGGCAAAATGAAGGAATTCTTAACAGGACCCATTTAGGATTAACAAGTTTTACTGGGGGTCTGAAGAAACTCTCCAGGCCTCCACAAACAAGTTTACTGTTTAGGATTAACAAGTCTTTTGGGGGTCTGAAAGAACTCCCCAAACCTCCCTGATTTAGCAGGAGACAAGATAAGAGTAATCACCCCAGCATCTGGACCCGTTTAGATTAAATGTACTGAGGCTCCAGAGGAAGGTATTCAGGACTCAGACCTTAGTTGTAGATGAAAAGAAGTTAATAACTTATGTCTTGAGATGAATGCACACTTACATGCAGACATAGAGCTTAGAAGGTATATAAGCTCTGGAAAACTTTGTAATTTTGAGTTGGTCTGGTGATAATTTCCAGGCCTTTTCCCTGTAACAGGCTACAGAAATAAAAACTCTCTTCCTCCCTAGTTCATCTGCATCTCATTAGTGGGCTGTGAGATATAGCATCCCAACCCTCAGTTTGGTCTGGGAACATTATTATCAGGCTCTGTAGATTTTCTATTTTGAAGCAGAATGGCAATATTAAATGAGATCAGCAATTGAAAATATGTGAACATATCCACCATTTAATTATGTCTCAAAAGAAGATAAGGATGGATTTAGCACTGGAAACCATGAATATCACAAAAGCCTAACTTTCAACTAATACCTTGAATCACTTTCCAGTAATCCTAATCCTTTATTCAGATTGACAGAGGACATTCCTATCTTGCTATTTCTTCTCCCCACACATGAGCTTAATAATTAGCTAAATAATTTTATGCATTAGCTAAAGAGTAAAGGAACTCCAGAAACCTAGGGTAGTAATTGAGAGACTGAATAAGCTAAATCTGAACCTTCTGCACAATTAAAGGAGCTATTAGCATGGCCCAAAAGAATATTACCTGCACTTATAAGAACTAGAAAGTCAGGCAGATACTCCTCGAACAGACTGTCTTTTCTAACCATTCAGTTATTTCTTTGTTTTTAACTTTGTGGGGTTTTTTGTCTGTTTATTTTTTGTTTTTGTTTGAGAGGGAGTATCGCCCTGTCTCCCAGGCTGGAGTGCGATGGCCCAATCTTGGCCCACTGCAACCTCCACCTCCCAGGTTCAAACAATTCTCCTGCCTCAACCTCCTGAGTAGCTGGGATTACAGGCACCTGCTGTCGCACCCAGCTAATTTCTGTATTTTTTGTAGAGACGGAGTTTCGCTATGTTGGCCAGGCTGGTCTCAAACTCCTGACCTCATGATCCACCCACCTCTGCCTCCCAGAGTGCTGGGATTACAGGTGTGAGTCACCACACCCGGCCTGTTTTTAACTTTGTAAGTTGCTTTGTAGAACCATGTTAAGCTTGGACCATTTTAGATTCTCCTTGAACGGCTAGATCACACAGTGACTAGGAGAAGAGGCTCTGGAGCCATGCAGTGAGACTAACCCATTCTTGCTCTAACACTAACTAGCTGTGTAACTGTGGGCCAGAGATGTATCCTGTATTACCACAATCTCCATTGTGTGTCATGCCTCACCTATAAGATGAGGAGAGCTGCTATGCCTCTGTGATGGGGCTGAGACGAAGATTTAATGAGTTACCAGCATAAAGCATTTAATAATATACTCTCTCATTCATAGGCAGTCAATGCATGTTGAACTCTTATTAATTAGAGGAAAGAAGGGGGTCGATGAGTTATAGATGAGGCCTGAATGGAAGAAATAAATGTGTATTGAGTACCAGCAATGGACTAAGCATCATACTGAGTAACTATCACAGAATACATTTAATCTGCAAATACTGTTGAAAGGTACTGCGATCTGAATTGCACTGATGGTCGAGGCTTTCGTGTTTATTTTTAAATGGATATTAATATTAATAATTAGTGGGAACATATGCTGTTTCTGGTGATAGTAGAAGAAAAGGGGAGATCCGGATGTTGGTTATCAGAAATGACCTCCACATTCTCTAAATTAAAATTTAGCTTGAAGTGGTAATGCCAAGGCCAGTCTGGGGCCTCAGCATCTGGTGCACCTGCTTGTCGGTGACAGTCCTTTCAGGACAAAAAGTCCTACAGAAACATTCGTAGATGACTAATTGGAGAAAAAAGAAGTTATGATGAAAAGCAATAATTACTTTTTTTTCTTTAATTAAAAGGCTCTTACTCTGTTTCCCAGGCTTGAGTACAGTCGTACAATCAGGGCTCACTGCAGCCTCAACCTCTTGGGTTGAAATGATCCTCCTGCCTCAGCTTCCCAAGCAGCTGGGACTTCAGGCATGTGTCACTGCACCTAGCTAATTTTTAAAATTTTGTTGTAGAGAGGGTCTTGATGTTGTCCAGGCTGGTCTCAAACTCTTGGCTTCAAGTGATCCTCCTGCCTCAGCCTCCCAAAGCAATCCTTACTTTTTTAATGAAAGTGCTTTTTTTTTTTTTCTTATTTAAACTCTTTAAGGAAAACAACCATCCTATTTTCTTCAAAACAGTAAATCCTTTACAAGGGAGAAAAATGAAATAGAGCAACTAAGGAAACACTCATGAGGGGCAGGAAGGCACATCATGACTAAATGCAGTTAGTTGCAACCCTTTCTGTCTCCAGCCTTGGTGGTATAATGCTAACAGAACTGGAGAGATTTCTAAGACTTTGGTGCTTAATAACAAGCAAGCAGCCAGTGTGATTGTGCAGTATCCTGATCACACAATTCTGCATATCAGATGTCCTTCACAATCAACAAGAGCCTTAATCTCTGATGTTTTAAAATGTTCTTTTTTATCTTTTGACTATAGAGAGATATAGCGTATCAGTCACTACCTCTGTAAGTACTTTCCTTCTAAGATTTCAAAGGTCATCCTCTGATTTGTAAATTCAGCCAGATTTCACAGTACAGATGAGGGTGGTAATGATGTGTTGCCAAGAACTGTTGCAAGCTGTGATGTCTGTCTTTCTGGGCATTATGGAGAAGCACATTTCTTTTAGGAAAAAAGAAATTAATAAGGCAGATGAGCGCAGGTTTGTTTTATTTTTATTGTGGGTATGTATTTGTTTTTTCAAGCATAGGAGACTGGCCTCTGTGGTGGGCATTCACCAAGCAAATACAGAGCACCCTCTGGGTCAGGCACTGTGTTATTGGGGTTCCCAATAAAGCAAAAGAATATCAAATCCGGCCCCATGGATCTCACATTAAAGAGGGGAGTAAAAATCGTAGATAACGTAGTAAGTCTCAACGTTAAGTGTATTAATGGGGATTTGCAGGGTATTTCATGGGAGCACAGAGAAACGGGTACCTCGTTCCACCTGAGGTGGCAGGGAAATGGCCCCTAAGTTGACTAAGCAAAAGGAGAAGGAGAGGCATATCCCAAGAATGTGCATAATACAAGAGCCGCATACCCTCCGCCCCACCACCACACATACCATCTCTGGAATAAATTTTATACCTTCCAACTGGTTTTCAGGGTACTCGTGACACATGGGTTAATAGCTTTGCTCAAATGACCAAAATTCTATTCCTGACATGAATTTTCACAGCTGGTTTTGTTTGTTTTAATGAAGAAGAAATGTGTGTCTTTGGAAATCATCTTACAAAATCATATAGTGGAATGCATGTAGCGATGAAATTGTTGAGGACCAGGGAACCTTTGTCCTTGTTTTTCGTTAGGATGGATGTTTTCAGATAAAACTAGAATAAAAATGAAATGGAACCAATTAGAAAAAAAACAGAAGCACTTAAGACAAAATATTATTTTTACTGAGAGAATTAGAATCTGATAGCTTAGAAAGAACTTAGTTTGTAAAATAAGTACGATTTAGCAACGGCCGTTCTCCTAGAAAAATACAACGTCTCTTAGAGCTCAGTTACTCCTTGGCTTACAAAATAGTGCTTAACGTCCCTATTTTTCTCATTCTGATGTTAGTACATTACAAGTTACTGATGATGAGATTATCTATGCAGCATTGCCTCTGGTCTTCAGAATGTGCATGTAGAAATACAGTCTCACATATGCCCCTGTATACTTGGGTGGGAAAAGAAAAGGACCTAATTTAAACCTGACAGACCTCAAATCTATTCTCTTTCTATAGCAGAGAAAATGTTGAATAAGGAGGACAGTCATCATCTCTGTTGAGAATGCTAAATGCTCTTGTGGAAATGAAAAGCAGCCAATCTAAGTAATTACTCATTAAGAAAGGAGTAGGAGAAATGTTTAGAAGGGAGACCTGCAGGCCGGGCGCGGTGGCTCAGGCCTGTAATCCCAGCACTTTGGTGGGCGGATCACAAGGTCAGGAGATCAAGACTATCCTGGCTAAAATGGTGAAACCCCGTCTCTACTAAAAATACAAAAAATTAGCTGGGCATGGTGGCACATACCTGTAGTCCCAGCTGTTTGGGCGTCTGAGACAGGAGAATCGCTTGAACCCAGGAGAGGTGGAGGTTGCAGTGCACCACAATCGTGACACTGTACTCTAGCCTGGGCAACAGAGCAAGACTCCGTCTCAAAAAAAAAAAAAAGAAAAAAAAAAAGGACAGGGGGAGACCACCAAAAAGATGATTCACAATGCTTTCACATCACCAGATGAATTCGTTGGAACCCCTAACCCAACGCCAATGGAAGAAGCAATATTTTGCACAAAGTTGATAAGGAGTTTGTCTTTTTGTTCCCACAGCCTCGTCATGTGTTCAATATGCTAAAGAAGTATGTCCGTGCAGAACAGAAGGACAGACAGCATACCCTAAAGCATTTCGAACATGTGCGCATGGTGGACCCCAAGAAAGCTGCTCAGATCCGGTCCCAGGTAAGCGCGGGGTATCATAATCTTCTGCAGCTTTGACAATCCAGGATTCTTGCTTCTTGGGTTGGTGACAGGATCCCAGACATTCTCTGAGCACCTATGGGTGTTTTCCCTATGGCAAGAGCTCTTTAACTTCTGGTAAATTCTAAAAGCTTGTCTTAGAGCAACACGTGGTTTGGCATTTTCTGAGTTACAAAAATAACAAGAAATATAAAAATATTAACTGTCTACTGCTAACTGATTGCTAAGGAACTGATTAAAACCAATGACTAAAAGGAAGAAAACAAAAGTTGTATAGACTAAAATCTTAAAACTGGTTCAACTAAACTATGGCAAGCAATCATAAACCTACCGCAATATTTAGATTTAATGTGAGCCTAAATGAAGCCCAGTAATAATATATTTTATACTCCCCCATTCTCAAAGGCTGAAAACTGGAATCTACTTTAGGAAATATGAAATGTTACATTTTTTTGAATGGATGAGTTAAAAAAAATACATATTTTAAAAGTATGTACACAAATATATATATAAAATATGTAAAACATATCTATAAGTATATATGTATATAGCATGAAATATCCAGTCAAATTGAAATATGTTGTTTTCTATGGGGAAATTTGCAAATAAATGTATTTAGGGCATCAGGGTCTATTTAGAGAGCCTCAGTATTAGGAATCAGAGTTGGCAGAGGTGACATTTTTAATTGGCTGTTACAAGCACGTAAGATAATGGTAAGTTTAAAGATAAGTCTTAAAGCCGAGCTCAAAAGTTAGAGAACAGAAATAGGAGAACAAGAAAAATAAAGTTGCCCTTTCAGTTAAACGTTTTAGCTGTGGCGGTGTTTGTCAGTGTTATTTGGAAGTGTGTATCTACCTGCAGTGCTTGGTAAGAAAAATAACCGTTCCTACCCCAGATGTTGTTGAACTGGAGTTGTCATCCTTCGATGCAGGTTATGACACACCTCCGTGTGATTTACGAGCGCATGAATCAGTCTCTCTCCCTGCTCTACAATGTGCCTGCAGTGGCCGAGGAGATTCAGGATGAAGTTGGTAAGTAAGCTGTTCTTTTGATGCTGCCAATGGAAATATATTTTCCCCCAGAGGAAAAGCGAGTGAGTGAGTTATCTGTTTCAGGAATATGGAAGTTAATAGAACAGGTTGCGTTTTAGGATGAAACTGCCGGGGGATGGAACTAGCTTTCTAGCCTTAGCAATTGAATCAATTCTTACCTTTCCATCCTTTTAAGAGTGGAGGAACGTCACCTGACCTTAGGGTATATTTTTGTAATAATTGACACTTGTTATTGAATTATACATGACAGCATTTTTTTTTCTAATTTGCCTAATCTTGTTATAGTTCTGAAATTATGATGCTTGGATAATTTACAATTAATGGGGGGAAAAGAAACTCATTCTTCATCTTTTGAGTGACATGATTGTTCCATCTTACAAATGAAAAAGCTCAGACTTGCAATTTGAGTAACTTACTGGCCTGTGTCACATGCATTCTAAGTAGCACAGCCAAAACACATAACTGTGACTTCTGACTTTGAGGTTGTTGTTATATTCAAAGTCACAACTCTCTTTGATGGCAGAGAGGGGAAGCCATGAGTGTTCTCTGACCCACATCATTGTTTAAACTTAAAAGTTAGTGGGCTGTTCAACATATATTCTGAAATAATATACTTTCACAAGGGCTTAGAAAAATAATACAGAGAGGTCCCATGCATCCATCACCCGCTTGCCTCACCGGTGACGTCTTACATAACTATAGTCCATTATTAAAACCAGGAAACTGTTATTGTGTGCCGACTGTCTTTTATGTCCCCAGTTTTCCTGATGACGTATGTTTAATATTTCATTTACCTTCTCTCATTTCTGTTTTTCTTGGAAAGGGAATAAAATATCACATGAGTCTCTGTAAACCACCAAAATGCCCATAACTGTTTAACTTTTCTTCCAAAAGGTACACAGTATAGGCACATTTGCTTATGTTGAAAGCATAAGCAAATGTACCTATACTGGAGATGCAGTGTGTAGTCTACCAACATACAAGCAGTATGCATCTGGCATATCCTTCTCCATAAAGAATCCTTCCCTTTGTTAATTGGGTTGGGAATAGATGCAGGTTATCATCTGGATCCAGAACACCCAGGATGTTGCAAATGAATATACCCATTACAGTTAAGTCCCACTTTGAAGTGCCTGAAACACCACTCAAGAGAACAGCTGGCCCTCACTTTTTCCATTTTATGCCAGTGTGATTCTGCTCCTTCTTTCCTGACTTATACAGCCTTGTAAATGTTGTTTGTATTGCTGTCAAATATTTGACATGTGTCAGGTGATGATGTTCAGTTCTGTACTGCACATTAATGGATGGAATCTGAAATTATACTTTGGGCTACGTAACTTGCAAAAGAAACTTCATTATGTCACCCAGGCATGGTGGCTCATGCCTGCAATTCCAGCACTTTGGGAGGCCAAGGTGGGCAGATCACATGAGGCCAGGAGTTTGAGACCAGCCTGGCCAACAAGGTGAAACCCCCTCTCTATTAAAAAAGAAAAGAAAAGAGAAAAGGCAAGTTCATAGTGTGCCACGATAGTGGAGGTGGAGTTTTTAGTCTACACCATGAATGGAGAACAGAGATTTCCAATTAATTTTTCACTGTATCAAGTTTCTTTAGGAAATGAATATACTTTTCAGGTATACTTGGAGAATTGACATCAATAAGGAATCTTAAAAATACTGTATATTAAATAAGTGTAAAAAAGCTCTCCAAAAAGTTCTAGAAGGTACAAAATCATAATTTATCACAGTCTTAATGAACTGAAGCTAAAATCTTGTAGATAACATAATTTCGTTTTATAGCTATCTTAATCCTATTTTCGCATGTGACTTCAGTTGAAGTGGCATAGGTAATATCAAACTCTAGGGAAATAAGCCATTACAAAGGACTAAAAAGTTGATGACCAGTATTCCGCTCTCACCCAGTAACTATTGTTGACTCTTTCTAATTAAATTATTAGAACTTTTTATTTGGCACTATACTACTGAAAACATTAGCCGCTAATGAGTCACACTTACACAGAACAGATGGTGGTTCAGATATCTTGAGTATTAAGAAATGTCCAAGAATAGGGCAGCTCAGTAAACGTCAAATCTCAGTTACAGGGAGGACATTTAGATCATTAGTATCACGGGAATCTTTTCCTTTAAAAAGAAAAAATTATATAGCCATTTGGTTGGATTAAGAGAATATTATGTATATGCTGTTAGTGTGTGTGTGTGTGTGTGTGTGTGTGTGTGTGTGTATAAGTGATATGCTCTTAATCCAACCTAATGGCTGAAGTTATTTTTTAAATAATGATATATGTATATATCATTCTAAGTATACTAGATGCTAAATTCTGAAAGATAATTTAAAAAAAAACTTTTCGTTTGGATCCTGGGTGCTTCCATTTTTAAATGACTGTTTTCTATAGAAAGAGAAGTTTGCAGTAATGAACACTGTGCACTGTCTGAGTTCCCAGCAACGGAAGTGGTTTGCTGAGGAGAATAGCTTTTTTGGGTTGAACCTAGTTGTCATCTGTCGTCCTTTTTGATTTGAAGGAATGTTTAAAACAATACATCACTTTTAAGTAGGGATAGAGTTGAAACAAGATTGGCTACAGGTGCTAATTGCTTAAGCTGAATGTTATTAGAGGTTCCTTATGTTATTCTTCTTTTGTGTTTGAAATTTCTCAGAATAAAAAATATTGCTTTTAGCTTACTTTCTAAATAGGATCTTCATAGATTTTTTTTCTCCAGGTTGTGTCTGTACTCTTTCTTTCTTTCTTTTCTTTTTTTTTTTAAGATGGGGTTTCACCATGATGGCCAGGCTGGTCTTGAACTGACCTCTGGTGATCCACCCACCTCAGCCTCCCAAAGTGCTAGGATTACAGGCGTGAGCCACTGCTCCCGGCTGTGTCTTGTACACTTTCTAATATTCTCTGATTAAATGCTTTGTCATTAGTCTGAGTTGCATTTATTTGCTATTTCTGTATATAATCAAATTTTAGATTTGGAGTCAGTTCAGTGCAAATAGAAGAATACTAAAATTCAGAGACACTGGCAAAAGGAGAAAATTTTAAAATCCCTAAAAATGCATGCCTTTTGTTTGTACTTATAATTGCAAGCAATTAGGATGTGCTTAATGCAGTCAGACATCTGTTTTAATTAAATAATGGTAGCAGGTACTTTATGGATAAGAGATTTTCACCAGTCTGGGGAACTCCCAGTATCTTCAGTGGGACAGGTGTATCTGCTTCAGTAAATTATGCTTCCAATTAGAAATCTCTTTTATGAGTGAAAATGAGGAAGAAAGGAGTGCTGTGGGTGAAGGGGAAAATTGACATCGAATTTGTGAGCAGTAAATTATGACCAGAGCATAGGGTTCATCACGCTTGTGAGTTCTGGCCCTGGCCCTTTTATCTTCTGTTGTTCTTCCCTGAGGCATCCTATCTGTTTATGCTACTTTCTGACTAACTTCATTGAATCCCAAATTTATATGTCTAACAACAGCTAGTATACTCCATCCCAGTGCCATATCCCAGCCTCCAAATTATCCCACGTGCCTCTGAACCTCCAATCAGGTATATAAGAGAAGACTCATGTTATTCTGGAAATTTACTTGTTTTACACTCTGAGTTCTCTTGGTTGGCCTAAACTTATCCATGACACTTTCCTCTCTCTCACCCGTTATTTCTTTTCAGTTGCAAGTTCTGTGTATTCTGCCTCCTGTGTTGATGTCAAATCTCTGTACATCCACTACTTTAGCTGAGATCTTGTATTCTCCTCAGTGTCATTAGACTCCCGGCCAGTCACCTTACCTCTCATATCACAGTGGCCCCCTCCCACTCCAGTTGCTCCTTTTCAGAACTCTGCAAGTTTCCTGCTAAAAAACAACAACAGCAAAAACAAACAAATAAAAAACAGCTGCAGGCCAGGCACGGTGGCTCATGCCTGTAATCTCAGCATTTTGGGAGGCTTTAGGAGGTCAAGGCAGGTAGATCACCTGAGGTAAGGAGTTCAAGACCAGCCTGACCAACATGATGAAACCCCCATCTCTACTAAAAATACAAAAGTCAGGCGTGGTGGCAAATGCCTGTAATCCCAGCTACTCCGGAGGCTGAGGCAGGAGAATCGCTTGAACCCTGGAGGCAGAGGTTACAGTGAGCTAAGATTACATCACTGCACTCCAGCTTGGGCAACAAGAGCAAAACTCGGTTTCGAAAAAAAAACTGCTTGTGATTCTTCCTTGCTTGATTGCTTGAAAAATTGCACCTTTCAAGATTCAAGTAAAATACCCAACTCCTATAAACCCTTTCTAATTTGCAGAGAGAGCAAGAGAAAAAGAGCTGGTATTTGAGTGACAGCCAGGTAGCCAACTAATGAGTGCCTGTTTGTGATAATGCTATTTATGAATGTTCCCCCTTGAGGTACAGGACCCGAATGCAGAGATGTGGCAGGTGGTTTAGGGTAAGAGTGGAGACTGATATTTATTCTACATCCCACTCAGGAAGCCAAGCCCTCTGGCATTGTGCAGGTCCACTGGAAGTAGGGCTTTCTTTTATTTCACACAAATACAACATATGAGCTAGTGATGATACCCAGAAATTCAGTGATAGCCTCCCCAGTTTACAGTTGAAGAAACTGAACCTAAGAGAGGTTACCAGCTTGCCCAGCTCCGATAGTAAAGTGATGACAGTGGCATGGAAGCCAAGATCTGCCAGAAGTCCAAAATCCGTGTTCTCTCTGCTACCTATTTTCCTCCCTGAAGTAGAATTTTCCCCCACTTAACCTCAGTACCAAAGCACTGGGTATCCACCTCCAGTACCATACTCTAACTTGCAGTAAATTATTTGTTTATATCTCTACCAACCCTCCTTCTGTGAACTCTTCGAGATATATGTTGGTCATCCTTGCCTCCTCAAGATCCAGCAGGGACCCTCGTACTTTTTAGATACTAGTAATTATAGACGTAAGGTTGAAGCTAGTCCCCAGGCAGATGCTCCTTAACTTGGACTGATCAAGTGGGCTCCTCCATAACCCTAAAGACCTGCCCGAAACTCCTTCCTTGACATCTAGCATAAGCACCGCACAAAATAAATTTCTTTCCTAGGCCACAGCATTCTCTAAAGCTGTGACTGATCATGTCAACTAAATGGATGTGGTTGGCAAAGATAACAAATGAAATGTGAATCAGAGTTCTAAAAAACGTTATTAATAACATTTTACAACATGCTCTTTTATTGTACCATGACCCTCTACTGTTTGGTCATCTGCCCAACTCACAAACCTTGGCACTTGATTTAATTATCTTGTCCTGCCTGACCGCCGATCACAGTCTGCGGCTATTCACGTGACAGATGTGCGAATTTTGAAAAGTGTCCTGTTAGTTGTGTTATCAAAGGCCCGTGTTTTATTTTGTAACTTCGTATTATTTTCTTCACTTAGTTTTAATTATGATGTGCAAGTTCCCAGGCTTAGTCTTTTATTACTTAACGTTTTTACAAAAAAATAAAGTGATTTTCAGGCAGATTATGAAGAATTTCTTGCAAAGAATGGCCTCAGGCATTGTTTGTGTAGGGATGATAGAATCCTCTTCTCAGTTTCAAATCACTATGCAGGACTTTATTAATATTTTTTCATTCAACAAACGATAGAATCATTATTTCAGTGAAAACATGCCTCCTCTTCAGTGTTCATATTCTGCTTTAATTATTTTTTAATCCTTCAAAAGGGCAGAATCCCTTCGTCCTTTCAGCCTTTGCTTTGTCCAATTATTATTTTAAAATCATTGGTGTTTTTTTTTTTTGCTCTTTGTATCTTCCTTAAATCTCTGCTAAAAAGATTCTGTTCTGCTCTTTGTATTGGCACTGAGCTTATTTATCAAAGTGTGCTGCTCTTTGCAGCTACCTCAAGGCTAAAAATGTAGCTCTCTTCAGAGATGGCTGTTTCACAGGATGCTCTAACAACCGATTTATGAGAAGGGCAGAAGGAAGTAGAGTAGGAACAAAGGCATATTGTTTCATACCCATTTTTTTTCTTCTAGCATTCAAAATTAATAAAAACATGAACTATTATAAACCAGATGCGGAAAAGATCTCTGGCTAAATAAATCCATAGTGAATGGGGTAACATTGAAAGATGTGGCGGGGAATCAAGAAACTCACAATAGTGAAAGAATGCATAATTTTTATTACCATTTTACTGTGGCCTCTTGATAAAATGTTCCACTCTTCAGGAAGAATGCAGCATGGTTATTTCAAAGGCAGTGTTTCCATATTCTGTTTCTAATAAGCCTATTGATGTGGGGCTTTAGTGAGTCCGTAGTAGACTAGGTTTAAAACAGAATATTTACAGCACTTCCCAGTCCAACAAAATCGAAATTTAATACTATTGAGAGTTTCGAGTGTCCTTATTTGTAGTTGCTAGTCAAAGACGAACATCAAGGAGAGAAAAAAATCATAAAAGCAAATAAAGTGAGAGAGAGCTGTCACTTTGTTCTTATAAGAATATAGCTGTCACTTCATTTTTCATAAAAAATGCCTTTTAAATGTATATAGATCTAGTAGTTTACAACTGGCTTAAGTATTTGGACATAAGAACTTTCTTTTTTTTTTTGAGACAGAGTCTTGTTTGGTCACCTAGGCTGGAATGCAGTGGTGCAATCTCAGCTCACTGCAATCTCTGCCTCCTGGGTTCAAGCGATTCTCCTGCCTTAATCTCCCAAATAGCTGAGACTACAGACGTGTGCCACCATGCCTAATTTTTTTTGTATTTTTAGTGGAGACAAAGTTTCACCATGTTGGCCAGGCTGATCTCAAACTCCTGACCTCAGGTGATCTGCCCACCTTGGCCTCCCAAAGTGCTGGAATTACGGGCATGAGCTACTGCACCCAGCCAAGAACATTTATACATATCAATAACAACCAAAGCCTTGTTCCTGCATTGGTTTTATAATAGTTTCAGAGCCCCTTATTCATATATTCTTTAGTGTTACTAACTAACAGGTATGACCTGTGTTTAGCTGTTGGTGTCTAAATGTGTATCTTTGACCCAAGACAATTTCTCTTCCAAAATAGAACCACTCATTTATTAATGAAAATGCATTGTCAAATGAATGGGCCTACATATAAAGTATTTTAGGCTTCAAAATGGCGAAGTACAGTATACTATTAAGACAGCCTCCTAGTTTTCCAAGAGTTAGACTGACATGTTGAAATGTCTGCAAACAACAAGATACAAATGTGTGAATGCCGGTACACTTCATACCTTAGGTCCCCAGCTGGTCTGTCTGCAGACTTGAGAAACCTCAGGTGTGGAACTCACCATGGTGGTGGCTAGTAGAGAGCTTTGTATACATTACCTCTCTGTGCCTTTTTTGGTTGTGATATTATATAAACTCTCTTTTTCTTGCTTTGGAGTTTAATTATGGAATTTGCAGATACAGTGTATATGTCATCCACATGATCTGTGGAAGTCATTTATAAGGACCTTTAAAAGTTGACATGTAATACAGCGTCCGTTTTCCTGAATGATTTTTATAGTTTTCCCATTTCGCCAACAGATATTCTTTTATGCATTTCTACTCCATAATTTTAGGAAAAAGTAAATCCTTTTAGCTGCAGGAAAAAGAATACACTTCTAGGAAAAATGAATATAAAAAACGTTTTCTTTAAAAAAAAATGACTATCATCCTGGCAGACAAATTGTTGACCTTAATATATGTAATTCAGTGCAGTATATTATCTTGTTTATTGTGCTCCAGATGGACGCTGGCAGTAATTTGATGAATTAAACATCGACCACAGTGTTTTCTTCATGCCATTGCAGTGGTTTACTATGTATTATTTTGTTCAGTTTAAATTAATGCTGTATGTTCACATTCTTTGTCAGTTTTTTAATTGGGTTGTTTCCCTTTCTGATTTTCTTATTTTTATTTTTGGAAACAGAGTCTCACACCATCACCCAGGCTGAAGTGAAGCGCGCAATCTCAGCTTAATGCAACCTCCGCCTCGCGGGTTCTAGCGATTTTCGTGCCTTAACCTCCCCTGTAGTTGGGATTACAGGCACGCACCACCACGCCTGGCTAATTTTTTGTATTTTTAGTAGAGATGGAGTTTCACCATGTTGCCCAGGCTGGTCTAAACTCCTGAGCTCAGGCAGCCTGCCCACCTCAGCCTCCCAAAGTGGTAGGATTATAGGTGTGAGCCACCACGCTCAGCCTGCCTTTATTATTGAGTTGTAAGAATTCTTCTGTATTCTGGGTGCTATTAAATTCTTATCAAATACATGATTTGAAAATCTTTTACCCATTCTGTAGGTTGTATTTTCATTTCCTTGATAGGATTCTTTTGACACACAAAAATTTTTAACTTTGAAGTCCATTTTATCAGTTTTTTTCCTTTCTTGCAGTTACTGTGATATTGTATCTAGGAAACCATTGTCCAAAACAAGGTCACAACAGTTTATACCTCTGTTACCTTCTAAGAGTTTTGTAGTTTTAGCTCTTACAGTTAAATTTTTGATTCATTTTAATTTTCATATATGGTGTGAGGTCAGGGTCTGACTTTATTCCTTTGCATATAAATATGCATCGTCTGAGCATCATTTGTTGAGAAAAACTATTCTTGCCAGGTGCAGTGGCCCATGCCTGTAATTCCAGCACTTTGGGAGGCCAAGGTGGGCAGATCACTTAAGGCCAGTAGTTTAAGACCAGAATGGGAAACATGGCCAGGCCACATTTCTATAAAAAATTATCCAGTTGTGATAGCATCTGTCTGTAGTCCCAGCTACTCAGGAGGCTGAGGTGGGAGGATCTCTTGAGCCTGGGGAGGTTGAGCCTGCAGAGAGCCTTGATCATGCCACCTGGGCAACAGAACAAGACCCTGTCTCAAAAAAAAAAAAGGAAAGAAAAAGACTTCTTTCCCCAAGTGAATGGTCTTGGCACTGTTACGCAAAGTCAATTGTTTATTGATAATATGGATTTATTTCTTAATACTTAGTCCTTTTCCTTTGATCTATGTGCCTGTTCTCACTGTAGTACCACACTGTTTTGATTATTGTAGCTTCATGGTAAGTTTTGAAATCAGCAAGTGTGAGTTCATTATCTTTGTTCTTCTTTTTCAATATTGCTTTGAGTATTTGGGGTCTCTTGCATTACAACATGAATTTTAAAGCCTTCTTCCACCATTTCTGCAAAAAAAAAAAAAAAAAGAAGAGGATTGCATTGGATCTGTAGATCATTTTGGGGGAATATTTATATATAAATTTGTTAATGAGGTTTTAAACAACACTGTAACTACTAGAACTGGTATCTGCTGTGAAATGATTCCACCTTGAGCCCCATTCAGGAAGGTTAGTATTTAGAAGTAGCAAGAGAATTGATTTAGCATGCTGTCATCTTTTACTCCAAATTTTGGTGAGATTCCAGAGAAATTATTTGTGAGCTTTTCCTTAAACCATGATAACTGTGACATGTCAGTATTTTTTGTCTGTTTTTATGCCATTCTTTTATTTTTGTGCATGTGTGGGCACCTTAGCCAAATGGATGGAGCCTGCAGCAGGGTCTCCCACGCCGAAGTCTGCTATTTCTTTTGATGATCCAATGCAGTTCCAAAGCTGTTTTCTCGACTTACCAGCTCATTTGTATGGCTTTGTAATTTGAAACAAAATCTAAAAACTCCGAGTTAAAATGACTGGGGAGTGAAGTCAGACCACAGTGGTGGCTGTGGGACTACTTCCTGGCATGGAACACTAGAGCAGATGTGTCCTGATTTTTTTGTAGAGTCTTGGGAACAACCAATGATTTTAGACTGGAACAAGGGCCGGTTATTCTGTTTTTCACAAGCAGCTGCCTTCAAGGTTCATTTTTTTAAAACAGTAGGGAAAAAAATCAGTGATGTTTGCCACCCTGAGTCTGGAGATGAATCCAAATTGAGATTAATTTTGAAGTATGTTTTCACAAACACTAACTGGGAATGAGATGAATTTGTATCATGTGAGACAAGAGTTTGGAAGGCATATTAATTCACTTCTTGGTGTTCAACTCAGAAACAAATGTTGCATGTATTCTCCGAGTAAGCTCCATTAGTTAATAGTTTTCCTGCCGTAGACACTATGGGCTGCCTTAGAAAGTAAATCATAGAAGGTTAGGTATAATATCTCATCAAAACTAGTGGATTCATCTATTAACTGGTCCCAAGTTTCCTTGGTGTGCATTTAAATGCTATTTGTGAAGGGACTTTGACCTTCAAGGATGAAACAGGTAGTCAGAGGATCAAGGCCAGGGTGTTACTTAATTTCACCTCCTGTTGATGAATTCATTGACCTCAGACAGTGCGTTTAAAAGAGCCTGTTTAATGTGTTTGTCTTTTGATAATTCTTATGGATTTACATGTGCTCATAAAAGCATGAGTTAAATCTTCTTTCTTTGAAACAGTGCTTGGCAACAACTTGTATTGTCTTGTACATGTCTTTTGCGTCTTTGCTTTTGGTTTGGGGGGCATTGAAATTAGTCTGCCCATCCCCTGAGGGCAGATACTGAGGTGTGAACCTGTGTCTTCAGCTTCCTGTATAGCATTGAAGTCGCTATAGCTGCATGTTCTCTAAAATTTTTATATATGCAATTTAATTGTTAATGCTTATGATTTTAAAGTAGTTATAGTCTTCTGATAGTAAATAGATTTTGTCAAATGAAAACTAACTTGATCATCACCGCAGAGATATTACTAGGTAGATGACTTCCTTCTCAGTCACCACTTTCATTTGTAAGAAAGTCTCAGAGGTTTTCAAAAGTATGGTAGACTGGGTGCAGTGGCTCACGCCTGTAATCCCAGCACTTTGGGAGGCCAAGGCAGGAGGATTACTTGAGGTCAGAATTTCGAGACCAGCCTGGTCTGCATGGCAAAACCCCATCTCTACTAAAAATACAAAAATTAGCCAGGCATGGTGGCACATGCCTGTAACCCAGCTACTCTAGAGGCTGAGGTTAGAGAATCACTTGAACCCAGGAGGCAGAGGCTGCAGTGAGATCATGCCACTGCATCCCAGCCTGGGCAACAGAGCAAGACTCTGTATCCAATGATACTTACTGCTGTTGCCAAGTTAAACAAAACTGGGTTTGCAGAGCTGTTTATTTACCTTCAGCATCTTTTCATTGAAAATGTGGTGGGTGGAAGAAATGTCCCTCTTTTAGCATTTGTGATTCAGTAATAAGTTGCTTCCCAAGTTCAAAGACTCCACACCCTTAAATATGTAAGTCAGTGTTAAGGTATTTAAAGAGAACATGAATATCAGCTATATTCTGCATTTTGAGGATTTTTATATTATTTTGTATCCTCTGTTTGCTTAGAAGTCCTAAGCCAACCCATGAAACATGCAAACAAAGATACCTTCTTCCATGTGATTATTGCAGCCAGATTTTTCAGTGTAGGACAAGCAAAGGCATCTCTGAAAGCATGAGATAATAATTCTCAGCCAGGTCTTCATCATTTGCAAGGGATCAGACATACAGAGTTTTGCTCTGTGAATGTTAATAGCTAGAGCGCCTGTTAGCAGATGGCATGTTTGTGACCTGTTGCTGCTGGCTATTAAATCATACACATCAGGCAGGTGTGGTGGCTTACGCCTGTAATCTCAGCACTTTGGGAGGGCAAAGCGGGTAGATCACAGGGTAAGGAGTTCGAGACCAGCCTGACCAACATGGTGAAACCGCATCTCTACTAAAAATACAAAAATTAGTCGAGTATGGTGGCACTTGCCTATAATCCCAGCTACTTAGGAGGCTGAGGCAGGATAATTGCTTGAACCCAGGAGGCAGAGGTTGCAGTGAGCCGAGATCATGCCGCTTCACTCCAGCCTGGGTGACAGCGAGACTCTATCTCAAAAAAAAAATTAAAATTAATAAAATAAATCATACACATTATGAAGTCATCTCACAAGGCAGCAGAAAATTTTGTGTATTTTTTTTTCTTGGTTTCTGTTGTTGTGACAGGAATTCTTCTTGATCACAGACTTTGCTTTTTTGTTGTTGTTTCTAAGTTTCACTTGATCCTCAAAATAACATGAAACAGACAAGACAGATTTTTTTTCACCAGTTTCCTTCATGAATCTGACTTGCCAGTCAGGCTGATCTTATATCCATAGCCCTGGATGCATTTATTTATGTTATTCCATCCACCTACAATGCCCATCCCCAATCTTGGCCTATACCCTTGATATGTACATGTCAGTGAATTACCACGTACTAATTGTTAGCTTTTTGAGAGTATATATCAAATATCATGTGCATTTGTGTGTCCTGAAACAAATTATTAGGTATAAATTGCGTATTGCAAATACCAGTGCCCAGGGAATATTTTAGAGCTGTGGTTCTCCAAGTGTGGTCCTTGGTCTGGCAGCATCAGCATTGCCTCCGGAAACTTGTTAGAAATGCGCATTCCCTGATCCCACCCCTGACCTCCTGAATTAGCAAAGCTAAGGATGGGGCTGAGCTCTCTCTATGTATATACATATATACATACACACACACACACACACACACATATATACATACATACATATGTGTGTGTGTGTGTGTGTGTGTTTTTGTTTTTTGTTTTTTGTTTTGAGACAGAATCTTACTGTGTCACCAGGCTGGAGTGCAGTGGAGCAATCTCAGATCACTGCAACCTCCGCCTCCCAGGTTCAAGCGATTCCCCTGCCTCAGCCTCCCAAGTAGCTGGGACTATAGGCATGTGCCAACATGACCAGCTAGCTTTTTGTATTTTTTAGTAGACGAGGTTTCACCATGTTGGCCAGGATGGTCTTGATCTCCTGACCTTATGGGCCACCACCCCAAGCCACAATCTATATTTTATCAAGCTCTTCAGGTGACATTGATATATACTAAACTTTGCGATTTACTGATTTAGAGACTAATCAACTTATTAAAAGTTAAAAAATAGGTGAGGATCCATTGTAACACACCAGTAAGTCGATTAGACTTATCTATGTTATTATCTTCTAAATTCACATTATACAAATTGTATATCACAAAAACGTTCAAGGTGAAAACCCAAAGAAATTGATGCTTTCGATTAATTTACAAAAATAAAACAGCTCCAATTCACAGAAAAAAATGGACGCATATTTGATAAGTAGTCATAGATAAAAAAGATGAACAACTTCTCATGACTAATACCAATCAAAATGTAATTTTTTAAATTATGGTAAACTGGTGATTTTTTAAAAATCTACCCTGTCTCTACTAAAAATACAAAAATTAGCTGGGCGTGGTGGCGCGCGCCTGTAGTCCCAGCTACTCAGGAGGCTGAGGCAGGAGAATTGCTTGAACCCAGGAGGCAGAGGTTGCAGTGAGCCCAGATTGTGCCACTGCACTCCAGCCTGGGTGACAGAGTGAGACTCCGTCTCAAAAAAAAAAAAAATTTGTTATGCCTTGTCATGACAAGGATAGGTGAAAAGGAACTTCCATCAGCTGTTGGTTAGTTATGGGTGAAACCTTTTAGATGATTTGGCTCTACTTAATAAAATGTTCAGTCTTTTCTAATTTTAGCACCATATTTCTACAGATACACTGGCACGTCTACGGGGAGGGCACTGCTGCTGGTCACCTGATATCCCTTAATACTGTTAACACTTTTTGCGTAAGCATTACTACCTTTAAAATCATGTTAAAGAAAGGATAAATGAATGATGTGTGACAGACTCAGCTTCCCCTTCTCTGGCTTTCCTTTAGCTTACATCTGTCTCTCTTTCTCCCTCACTTGGGGGGCTCAATACCCTCAAGATTATAGAGAAATTGCAGTAGGTAATGTTGGCTGGAAATGCTAAATTTTAAGAAACTTAGGTAGAAATGGTTTAAGCCATCAGCCTAAACGATCAATGAAAATGTCAGACATTCTGTTTTCTTCTTCCAAGATAATATTCTCTACTGTGACCTTAGAGCTCTCAATTTCTCTGTAATTCTGATTTAAAAAGGAAGGAAATGCTCCTAATATACCTTGCTGTTGTCTCTTCCTGTTCATTAAGGTAGCTGATGTCAGTCAAAGTAAATTCTAGAAATTCTTGAATACTTTTTTTAGTATACTGAGAATGCTTGACGCAAGCTAACCAAATTTGAGGATATTAACAGTAACTGGAAAGCCCCACAATTTTCTGCTAAGAATCAACCTGAACAGTTTCCAAACTGCTGGTTGGCAATGTCAGTATCATGAGAAAGACTGAAAAAATAAGAAACCGTGTTGAGAAAAAGAGAAATAGGTGCAGGCCGGGGGAATGAACTTTGTAATCCAGTAGTCTTTCCCTGCCAGCATGTATTTAGATTTGATAGGCTAAGTCTCTGCTTTTTCTCATCTTTATTTTTTGGCAGGAAGCCAGTATTTTGACACTTGAAGGCATCCTTTCCATCTTAAGGGAGAAGCCTTCTTACACTGGAAGTGCGAAGTGGCTGCCACAGTTATAGGATGAAAAATTAAGTGGGACTATCTGTGTATTACTAAATCACAATCATTAAGGAAAATAATGCCCTAATTAGCCTGTCTTTTGACAAGTAAGTCTAATATTGTATGCAAATGTGAGAAAGGTTTGCTATCGAGACCTCTTTGATGTAAAAGGGAAGAGCTGGCTTCCTTCCCACGTTCAGTATGGCCTTGCCTTCATTCTGCTGCCAACAGCTCCTCATGGGAACGTGAAAGTGGAATTAAACCCTTTTGGTTTTCAGCTTCAAAATCCTGGGTGATTAAGTGGCTTGATCAAAATCTGAAACTATGAAAGTGCTAAAAGTGATCAGGGCCCAAGGAGTGTGTCATGTGTTGCTAAAGGCTTTCATAAATCAAAGTGGGTCTTTAAATACCTGGGGGTGCAAAAATTAGATGTTTTTTCTTTACAGTAAAAGACATATTAGAGCAGAATTGGGAGCCCTCTGTGGAAGCCTAAGTCTGGGTGTTTACTGTCGTGTAAGGCCTTGTTAATCTGGGCTTGAGGCTTTGGATTCACTAACAGGGGAAGCTAACCTCACTCAGTGACTCCAGTCCTAGCTTGATCTTTCTGTACTGCCCTGCATGACCTCTGCGCTTTTGTGCCATCAGCCAGCAGACAGAGAAAAGTATCTGGTATTTGTCGGTGTCTTCAGTTTGGTTGCTTTAAGTCCTTGGATGAAAAAGGCTCAGATTGTCATCCTGAAATCATTGTCTTTTAATGTGTAATTGGGGTCAAGTGAAGCACAGTAATTCAGAGGAGTTCTAGTTTAAAATGCAGATTCTTGGGCTGGACCTCAGATCTACAGAGATCTGCATTTTTCTTATTCCCCCAAAAGATCCTTTAAACACTCAGAGGTTTTTAAAGCTATGCAGTAACAAAAATATGAGGATTCTTAGAAACTTAGGTTATATTTATATTTGTCTTGAATACAGAAGGATGACAGACATTGTCATTTTTATTTAAAAAAAATGAAGCAGAGACTTCGCTTATCAAACTCTAAATACATTCCAGCAGAGCCTAACTTCTGGATTGCAGAGATCTTCCCCCTTCCCCGCCAAGTCCCCATCTATACATTGGCCATGTGAATTTCTAGTGGTGTTCATTTCCAACATGGTGATTTTATAAAATATTACAAGGAAGCATTATTAACCTCAAGAAGTTGAGATGCATAGAGAGTTTGTTTGGATGCGACAGCATTAATGGCCAGGTTTTATTTATCCATGAGAAGACTTCTTATTAGCTATGAAAAGGGATTGGCATAAACTGCTTATTTATTTCCATTAACTGTATCTAAAGGGAATAAACAGTATAAGAGGCTGGGCGTGCTGGCTCACACCTATAATTCCAGTCCTTTGGGAGGCTGAGGCAGGAGAATCATTTGAGCCCAGGAGTTTGAGACCTGTCTGAGCAACACAGGGAGACCCTGTTTTCACAAAAAGACAAAAAAATAATAAGCTGGGCCTTAGGGGTACACACCTATAGTCCCAGCTACTCAGGAGGCTGAGATTGGAGTATCGCTTGCGCTCAGGAGTTGGAGGTTGCAGTGAGCCCTGGCGGGCACCACTACAGTGCAGGCTGGGTGACAGAGGAAGACCTTATCTCAAAACAAACAAACAAAAACAAAAAACAGTGTAAGCATCGGGTGGGCTTCAATCACAAAATTCTGCCTTTCATAACTTTACCCCATTTGCTGTTCGATTTGCTCTTTGAGAAACTGGGACCTACTTCAGAACATTTACCTCCCTCTTAGATTCTTCCCTTTCTATCATTGATACTGGTATTCTGCTCAAATAATTTATCCATTTAGGCTCTCTTCAAATCCAGAGTAATATTATTTTAATAAACGATGAAAGGGTAAATTGACAAAATCTGCCTGGAGTGGTCAGCATTGTAAGTGATGGACTGTAAAAGCTTCATCTTGGAAAATTGTCAGAGAGCCTAGTGCCAGCTCAAAAAGTGTGGTCTTTTTAGAGAATTGACAAAAATATTGCAAAGAAAACACGTGCTGAATACCAACTCCAGGTGCCAGTCCTGAGAGGCACCTCACTCTATTCTGCAATAGGAGATGAATTTTGCAGGTTATACAGGAGAACAATTTAAACGCCTTTGCTTCTTAAAGTATCTCCTTATCATGACTTGAGATAGAAGTCATATACTATCCTCTTTTTTGTTCCTTCAAAGTAAATAGACCATAGAGCTAGAGGTGTCCCAGACACAGGGGGAAGTTGTTTGGATTTTTCCATCTGCCTGTAGTGAAGCAAGATAGGAGGAAGCACTTGGGAACTTTCATGACAAGTGGTCAACTAAAGAAAAAGAAAAGCCTGAAGGTCAGTTGTGCTTTCAAATCCTGAAATGAGTCACATCTGAAGTAAATCACTTCCTTGTCATTTCTATGAAAGGGGCAGTACAGGGAATTCCTTGCACAACCCTAGTGAGCCCTTGTTAATTTACGCTGCTCTTCTCAGATTTGGCTGTTACCTTCTGGACAAAAAAAAAGCAGCAGCAGCTAAAGAAAGAAACAAAACAGAATCCTCTAGAAAAAGCTATTCTGACCTTTGCTCTTTATTTTGTCTGAGTGTGACTAGATAAATGCATTAGTCTGCTAGGGCTACCATAACAAAATACCACAGACCGAATGCTTGTAACAACAGAAATTAACTTTCTCACAGTTCTGAAGGCTGGAAGTCCAAAATGAAGGTACCAGCAGGTTGGTTTCTGAGGTCTCTCTTCCTTGATTTACAAATGGCCAGCTACACACCGTGTCCTCGCATGGTCTTTCTCAGAGAGAAAGAGAGCTGTCTCTTCCTCTTATGAAGACACCTCTCCTACTGAATTAAAGTCACACCCCTATGACCTCATTTAACCTTAATTACCTCTTTAAAGGTCCGATCTCCAAAGGTCCCTTGAGGATTAGGGCTTCGATATATGAATTTTCAGGGGAACAGTTCAATCCTTAGCAGATGGTTTATTCATACTTTGGACAGATCCTCTTCGTTGTTCTTTAGCCACTATCTATATAGTGCACAGCTTCTTTATCCTAAAACAAGTCAGGGAGGTACGAAAGGTCTTATTTCTCCAGCTTCTGCACCCTAAGGCATTGAAACCAGGTTGTGGTCTGGCAACCTGCACTCGGCCTTGATGAACTTCAAATCCAAGACCTCCTTGGTATGTAAGGTATGTAAACAGCATACACTTGTATAGAGAGATTTGACAGACTTTTTTTTTTTTTGAGGTGGAGTCTCACTCTGTCACCCAGGCTGGAGTGCAATGGCGAGATCTCGGCTCACTGCAACCTCCCCCTCCTAGGTTCAAGCGAATCTCCTGCCTCAGCCTCCTGAGTAGCTGGGACTTCAGGCGCACGCCACCACACCTGGCTAATTTTTGTATTTTTAGTAGAGACGGTGTTTCACCATATTGCCCAGGCTGGTCTTGAACTCCTGACCTTGTGATCCGCCCGCCTTGGCCTTCCAAAGTGCTGGGATTGCAGGCATGAGCCACCGCGCCTGACCTTAAATTAGTTTTTAACTAGTATATCCACACTGTTAAAGCAGGAGGATACTGCTGGATAGTATAACAGTATAGTGTGACAAATCCATAACCATGGATTAGCTATGTTTTCTCATGCCTTGAGCCAAAAGGTCACACAGTTAACCTAACGTTGCTACTAAATACTCGTTCCATAGAACATTCTATTCGTTTTCCAGATTTCATACAAGAATGAAAGAAAAACTTTTGGACTACTGGAGAATTTTTTTTTTTTTTGTTAACACCCAAGTTGTTGAATGTGAACCCTGAATTGAAATTGACATGCTAAGTTTTATAGATTACTTCAGCTGCCCTGACTTCAGTAAATTTAGTTGTGACACATAGGTATGACAGCTGACTTCGTTCTGGCATTAGAGGTGGTGATGTTTTCATCACCCTGGAGTTAGTAAAACCGAAACCTGCCCAGCATTTGATGCACAGTTTACTGCCAGAGACAGCTCGGCTTCTGGCTTATTGGAGAGGAAATGACCTAACCTCTGTATTTACAAAGTGACACTGAGGCCCTTCCACCTCCTTCCTGAGTGTAGGGGTTGACCTGGCACAAAATCCCCATGGTCTTCTCAGGGTAAGACATGCAGCCATTGGTGGTCAAGAAGGGATTTGATCCCTGTGGAAGGGCACTGGAAGAGGAACAGAGCTGAAACACTTCCAGATGTTCAGAGGGAAAACGTCTCCGCACTTAACAGGGCTAGATTAGACTATTAGATTATTGTCACGGAGCTCATGATTCATCTCCTTAATCTGTTTAATCTCAGCTTTAAGTAAAGGACTCACTGAGAAAACCACATTCTATTCCAGTGTATTTATTTATTTTTATTTTTGAGACAGTTTCACTTTTGTTACCCAGGCTGGAGTGCAATGGCATGATCTTGGCTCACTGCAACGTCCGCCTCCTGAGCTCAAGCTATTCTCCTGCCTCAGCCTCCCAAGTAACTGGGTTTAGAGGCATGCGCCATCACACCCAGCTAATTTTGTATTTTTAATAGAGATGGGGTTTCTCCATGTTGGTCAGGCTGGTCTCGAACTCCCAATCTCAGGCGATCCACCTGCCTCAACCTCCCAAAGTGCTGGGATTTCAGGGGTGAGTCCAGTGTATTATTATAACCAGAAATTCTTGTCTTATCAGCAAGCAGCTAATGTTGACTTACATGGGCAGTGTATTAGATTCCCTAGGACTACTGGAACCAGTTTCCACAAACTGCATGGCCTAAACCAACAGAAATACACTCATTATCTCATTATCCTAGAGGTTAGAGTCCTAAAGTAAGGTGTTGGCAGGGCCACACCCTTTTACAGCTCTTCGGAAGAATCTCTTTCAACCTTTTGCTTGCTTCTAGTGCTGCTGCCAGCCCTTGACGTTCCTTCGGTTGGTATATGCACCCTTCCAATCTCCATCTCTGTCTTCACATGGTGTTTCTCCCTGTGTCTCTGTTTCTGTGTCTTCTCTAATACAATTAAGGGCCCAGTCTAGCCCAGTATGACCTCAGCTTAATTATGTCTGCAAAGACCCTGTTTCCAAGTAAGGCCATATTCTCAGTTGTAGACATTAGGACATCAACATACATTTTGGGAGGAAAACTCAACCCATAACAGGCAGGGTTTTTTTTTTTTTTTTTCCTTGACTTTTAAGAGTGTGAAATATTGTCAAATTTTTTCAACCACTATCAAAATTAAATCTAAGAACTACGTGTCTTAAATTTATGACTTCTTCATTTGAAAAAAAAAAAAAAGTTAACATTTAATTGGTACCAAATTGTGAAAGAGTTTAAAGCTTTGCATTTGCTTGAGGCTGATTAATGAGTAAATTTGTAAACTGTGGCTGTTTTAATTAGCCAGGGTTAATTAATGTTTACCACACTTGCAAGATGAAAAGGCATGTATAAATGCTCTATAATGTGAATCATTTTTTAATTTGTTGTTGAAGCTTACAGTGTATCTAAATAAGGATTGCTTATATCAGACTTAAAAAAGGAAGTTCACTAATGGATACATATAACAGTTTGATAAAAGTAGTAAGACCTAGTATTTAATGGATCAGACCTAGTGTTTAATGGATAGCTAGGAGATCCTAATCTGAATGTTTCCAGGGTAAAGAAAAGACAGGCTGGGCATGGTGGCTGACACCTATAGTCCCAGCACTTGGGAAGGCTGAGGTGGGAAAATCACTTGACCCCAGGAATTCAAGACTAGCTGAGGCATCATACTGAGACCCCGGTTCTACCAAACAAATATTTAAAAATGAACCAGGTGTGATGGTGCATGCCTGTAGTCCCACCTGCTCAGGAGGCCAAGGTGAGATCGCGTGAGCTCAGTAGTTCAGGGTTCAAGTTCAAGTGGGCTGTGATCACACCACTGCACTCCAGCCTGAGTGACAGTTGAACGTGCTTTAATATTCTGTGTTTAGAAAAGATAGTTACATTTTTAAATCTGATTGTATAAGAAGGAAAGGTTATAAATGTCTGAGGCCAAGTCAATAAATATTTAGTATATCATATTTGAGATGAAATGTGGCTTTTTTTCTTTTTTAGTTTCAAGTTGAAACATTTTCAGAGCAGGTAAGGAAAGGCTAACTGTGCTGAGATGAAAGTAACATTTTTAAAGTAACTTTCTTAAAATAAATTTCTAGAATTTTGTGTAAATTCTCATCCAAGTCTCAGAAGCCTGGATGGGGTCTTGTGCTGAGACGGGAAAGTGTGGGGATTAGAAGTTTGGAGAGATTGGAGTGAGAGCCCCCCGTATGAGGCCTGAAGCTGTACATCCATGGAAAGCAGTTGCCCCAGGTGGGAAATACTCCATCATGACAAATGGATCATACTTTCCAGCACCAAGATTTGTGGTTTTCTAGGTGAATAAAGGAGAACTGGCCTTGATGACAGACACCCTTTCATTTCACTTCACCATTGTCTGCATGGAGGACATATCAAAATCAAATTAGTAAAAAGATTGAGTCTACTTTACTTTTCATCTCCTACACTATTTTCTTCTTTGTTATCTGCAAGAAAAAATGAAGTTGCTTTTTATTATGATCTCACAGATTCTTATACTAAAGTGATTTGACTTAAGACCCATTGCACTTTATTTGGATAAAAAATGCTTTACTCTCTAGTTCTTAACAGTAACATCAGCCTGATCTTATTGTGTTAAGCACCGCAGCTAAACAATACAAAGAATTTTCCACAAGAACGCATTATTTTATCGTGGGTGGAGCGGTTCATTGTCTAGTAGAATTTGATTCCAGATAAATCCCTTCTGGGGGATCTAATGTGGGTTTTTTTGTTTTGTTTTGTTTTGTTTTTCAAAACACCTGCAAAGTCCTGCTAGTGTTGGAAACACTTCCATTTTCATTCTTATGCTTCCTTGTGGGCTGTTTCAGCATAGAAGTGAGCTCTCTGGGTCCATGTTTCCAGTGGTTCCACCCAGTATCCTGAAAGATTGCAACTCAACATGTGTAAATAGAACCTTTCTTCCCCATATTTGGTCTTTTCATAGCTCAAACTCAGGTCAAAAATTAGAAGTTGCCCTCACCCAAATAGCATCTCAACCCTATCCCAGTTACATCCTCCCCCAAATCCCACCACCAAAATGCCCACTGTTCCTCTTTGGGCCACTTCCTGAAATATCTTAATGGATTTATCACTCTCGTGTGCATCCTTATCGGATATGCTCTTGGCCATTTTTTACTGCTGACTTGTCTGGTTAGTCTTTTATAATTTCCAGGTTTCTCCTCCATCCTTTTTTACAGTTTACTTGTTAATGAAGGGCAGGTCACTTGACCCGTAGAATTTCCATAGGCTGGGATTTTGCTAATTATGTATTCATGGTACAGGTCATTGTATTCCTCTGCCCTCTATATCTTACACACTGAAAGCCCCTTGGCTAAGCTGCTTCTCTTTTCACTTCCCTTTCACTTACCCCAGCAGCCAGAAGAGTCACAGCTCCTGAACAGCGGGTCCTCTGTGCCTTGGTCCATGCACTTGTATCTGCTAGGACAGTGATCTCTTTCCCTTGGGTGCCACTGTAATATCCCAATCACACCCCTAAAGCCCAGGCTTGTTTCTTTGTCATTCTATCGGTATCCCTACCATAACACTTCTATGCCAATTATGTATATGCCTGTCTTTTCCTCTGAACCATGAGCCCTTTGAGCAAAAAGAAATTGTGTTAAAAAACAATTGTTAAAATTGTTAAAAAAGAAAAAGTTATTTCTAGCACTTGCCTGGAAACAGGAAGGAAGGCAGGGAGGGAGGGGAGGGGGGCCGCTCACTGTTTTCTGATAAAGTGGTTTGATTTTCTTGGTTGTAGATTATTTCTTTTAAAGTGACTCTTTCCAGCTTCTCTCACTCCTGTGCGTCGTGAACGCTTTCATGAATACAGACACTTTGCATTCATTTCCAAGCTCCCAATGTGAAGTGCTTTCCGTTGCCAGGCTTGGTTTCCCCATGCATTGTTAAAGGAGCACATGAATAAGCTAAAACAGAAGAAAAGGAGCCATTCCTATATCTAGAATTGTTCACGACAAAGCAAGTTTTGTATTACAGAAAGCACGATAGAGGGTTTGTGTGCTTCTTAAAATCTGCATAAACAAACATTTCTAATGAGCTATCATGTATACAAGGCTGATGTGCTGTCTGTAGGAAAAGGAGCCAATCCTGTGTTGTGATTTTATATATATATATAATTTGTGCTAATCTTACACACTTGCCTGTTCCCCTTATAATATTCTGCATAAGCCTTTTTAAGCTCTTTGAATGAAATAAACTACGTATGGATGTTGAAAATTATCCTTTCTACCATGAGCTCATCAGACTTGCTAACCAGTTCTTTGCATCCTTTGAAGTATAAAATTCCATCAGTTCAGCATGTATCAACATAAATGAATTAGAATATACTTTCTTCACAGTATGGCAGAGTTTTTGCTGGCTGCCAGGAGGGGCACGGTTTCCCATTTCATTCATTTGCTGTGGTCCACCCCAGGATCTCTCTTACCCAGGTCAAATAGACTTCTCTGATGAGCTTGAGAGATGGGGCTGGTCAGATAGGACACAGCATTAGGGACACCACTCACTGAAACTACAAAATGGGTGCTACTCAGAGTTGTATCCACAGCGTCATAGCAGTGCTGTGGGCATGTCTTTCTAAGGCCCATTGTCCTCCCTCCCTTGTCTTGTTGGAAGGTTCAGACTGGAGCTGAAATTCAGTCCAGCACGCAGCTGGACAAGCCATGTATCCTGTATGTGACTCGCTCCCCAGAGAAAGCATCATGTGGGCTCGTAAGGGCTTAGCTTTTATCAGAAGCAAAGGTGAGGTTTACATCTCTTCTTGCTCTCTCTTAATTGGTTCAGAGCTCCAGTAGAGAAAATGGGACACTGTGGATTGACTTCCAGAAAACCCCAAAACCAGCACTAAAGGTTCCGGGAGATTATGCCTTTAGATTGTATAAAGGCACCAGAACGACTTTTGCCTTTATAAAAATGCATGCAAGAGCCCGAAAACGAATATTTGAGGAATTTTTTTGCTCACTGTACTTTCTTGTCCTCACTGAAAGCATTTGCAGTTTTAAAAAAATGAAATGTGATACTGTTCCAGATGTAGAAAACCTCATGTTTCATTTTTTCCAATTTATTCTATATCTAAGAACTTACTTAGAAGGAGAAACAAACAAATAAACAAACTGTACCCAGAAAAAGGAATGGAACTGCATAATTCTTTCTCATGATTCCTCTGTGTTCTCCAGTCTAATTATCCTCCTTCCAAGGACTGTCCATGTGCCTCAATAACTGAAAAATTTATTCTCCTTAAGCATAATCATAAAAATTACATAGTAAAGTAATGATGAGGAAGACCCGAGATAATGCTGTAAAGAATAAAACCATTTTTAAAAACTACTCTTATTTCTGCTGGTAGAATTGCAAAGGAATTATTGCTATTCCTTTTTTCTGTATTTTGGCACAGAGTTTATGTTACTCTTATATTTAGTAAAAACATCATTTTTTAATAAAAGAAGACTGACTGAAGTCATAACGTATGCTGCAGAGGTTAGGCTCTTAAAGTTAGATTTGAAGAGAGAATTTCACATAACAGTCACCTTGAAATTTCTTCAAGGTCAGCCATCAAAGCGCACATCTCTCAGCCAGCCCAAGGCAGCCAGTTTTTCCTCTAGCATGTGAAGAGAGAGCTGTTTCTTGAGTTAAAAACCATGTGAAATAATTGACTTACATTTAAAAGACATGAGGCAGCAAAATCACATTCATTTTTATTTTTGTTCATAGGAGACATGTAGTTTGTATCACATTAATGGGCATATGATGTCATTTCACTATAAATTGAACCAGAGGAAAACATCCAAATATGTATAAATTAAAGCTGACAATGCCTACAATACTGAACTTTTTGTTTTAGTATAATTGGAGACTTACAGAAAAGTTCGAAACATATATTAAAAATTTTTTAAAGGAAGTTGCAGACATAATGGCCCTTTACACCTAAATACTTCACTGTGTGTTTCCTCAAAACAAGGAGAAGGGTGTGTGTGTGTGTGTGTGTGTGTGTGTGTATTGTAATCTTGATAGAGCATCTTTCAGAGATTATTTCTATAGTATATAAACTTGTTTCTTAGCCTGTACTTTTAAGTTCCTGACAACCCAGGCAGGACCAAGACTCCCTATGTAGTTGGAAATCAGATCAGCACATTGGCACAAGTTCTACAAATAAATGGGAAAAAGGAGCCCCACAATCTGCTTTTAGATGCCAGGGAGCCTGGCTGGTCTTTATCTTGATTACTGTCCGGTGCCACTGGTAGATTTAAGTTGTTTGATCTGTGACATTTGAAAGCCAGAAGGAAATGTGTCTTACATGAAAAGGGCCTTCATCTCTACCCTCAGTCTAAGCCAGACAAGTGATATTTCAGGAAAATGTCCCTAGGAATAAGGAATATTTCCATGAGTGATGTGCAGCTTTGTTTGTGTCCCTTCCAGGGACAGTTTGTTACCATAAGGGGACAAAGCATGCTTCATTTAAAAATCTGTGGCCAGGAAACTGTTACTTTAAACAAAAGTAAACCCAGATTTAGACATGTAGTCTGGGAGATTTTTCAAGATTGCTGGTGTAGCTAAAAATAAGCAGTGGCTCACGCCTGTAATCCCAGCACGTTGGGGGCCAAGGTGGGAGAATCACCTGAGGTCAGGAGTTCAAGACGAGCCTGGCCAACATATCTCTGCAAAAGTACAAAAATTAGCCGGGCCTGATGGCAGGTACCTGTAATCCCAGTTACTCAGGATGCTGAGGCAGGAGAATCACTTGAACCTGGGAGGTGGAGGTTGCAGTGAGGCGAGATTGTGCCATTGCCCTCCAGCCTGGGTGACAGAATGAGACTCCATCTTAAAAAAAAAAAAAAAAAGGACTGGCCTAATTTTCTGGAGGTCAAGATAAAAACTGAATTTGTGGTGCAGCATTTACTTTGTGGTAGTATGTGTATAAATTTTCCCCAAGTTGGAAAATGTGGCCACGTCATACAGGGCTGTGTCACTCTTGACCGTTGCAGTGCCCAGGTCACTACACTACACTACACCGTGAATGCCGATGGATATTTGGGTTGATTGAGTCAGCAGAATAAATGTGCTGTTGAAACCTTTAAATAACTCAAAATCAAAAGGAGTCCCAATTATTTTAAATTTGACTCAAAGTCAGTGAAACCTTCTGGCCATTCAGGTAACCATTATATTCATCCTGAGGAGGGGAAACCTAGAGGACTGGGAGAGTGTTCTGGGGGGACAGTGCCATTGAGAATGGGCTGTCCAAGCAGAGTGACAGGCAAGGCCTCACTTGGCTAGAAGAGGGAGCTTTTCAGCTGTGCTCCACTGTCAGGAATCTCCATGGCCTTGGACTACGGCTTCATCCCTTTTACCTTGGCTTCTTTACATGAAAGAAAAAAAAAAGATACTGTTGAATTTATTCCTTTCCAAATCTATCAAAAATATGAAATGTATGAAAAAGAGGGTGCTTGTGATAATAGATGGGTTTATGCTTCTTTAGTATCAGTTTCTAATCCAAGTTATATAGCCATGTCCTCTGTAAAATGGAACTTTTCATGAAACAGTGAGAAGTTTGCATCAGGAATTGGGATACTTGGGTTCAGATTTCAGTTCTGCCACCTGCTAGTTTTAAGTGTGCTTCTCAGGGTAGATGTCAGTTTGTTCAACTATGACTAGGAGTAGTAATCCCACTAAGGGAGATGATTGTGGTTATCGAATGAGCAGATAAGTATGGAAAGCCATGAGTGCAGTTCTCGTGGTTATTAAGGTGTCGTAGCTGGCACAGTCCCATCACAGTATGGGTCTGGCATCGCAGATGGCTGTAGCGTATATGCTAAACAGTACATCCCTACCACGCTTAAAGATCACATAGGTTCTTCCCCAAATCAGCTGCTCCACTGCCCTTCAAGTCCATGCTTTTTTAGTATATTTACTCCCTAGTGAAGGCCAGTCTGCTAAAAGTATCTTCAGTAGGGGAGAGCTGCTCTTTTCTGGGGAACTCAACAGTGAAGTGTGTCCTGTGATGCCCTCTGCACTTACTGACCTGTTTCCTGAAAACTTGCTGTAACAAATGGTCCAGTGAAGAAGGAAGTCCGTGTGTATAGTCTTTCCTTTCCTGTGACTTTCCGGTTCAGGAATGTGACCCTGATGATAAGTAACTTCAAGGCATGACTCTGTGCTCAAAGAACTTGACTTTTAAGGTGTTTTAGAGCAGTTTCCCCTGGCAATACTGTTTCTTGACCCACACTCATCTCATGCCTTGCTTTGTTTTTGAGGCTTGTTTTCTTTTTTGTTTTTGTCTTCCTTTTGAGACGGAGCTTCGCTCTGTTGCCCAGGATGGTGTGCAGTCGCATGATCTCGGCTCACTACAACCTCCACCTCCCAGATTCAAGCAATTCCCCTGCCTCAGCCTCCCAAGTAACCGGGATTGCAGGCATGCGCCACCATGCCTGGCTAATTTTTGTATTTTTTAAGTTGAGACAGAGTTTCACCATGTTGGCCATGCTGGTCTTGAACTGCTGGCCTCAAGTAATCCACCGCACCCAGCCATTGTGCTTGTTTTTCTTTCATGAAGGGGTAGCCGAGGCTGTTTTGTGGTGGTGTCTTTGTACAGCTTGCAGCTGTGGTCACTGCGGTGGTGGGTAGGCGGTAGGTCTTCTCAGATGGAAACATGCATGAGAGTCGCCTGGGGATCGCATTAACATGAAGAATCGCATTCCCTGGATCTGGGTGAGACCTGAGATTCTGCACATCTAACAAGCTCCCAGAGAACACCCGTGTAGCAAGTGTATAGACAAAAGGATTCAAAGTGAAGGAACTGCAAAAACCATGGAACCAGCCTCCCATGATTTTGCAGATGAGGAGTATGAGGCCTGAGGAGTTTCAGAGGCCATGGAGGGATTAAGTATAATAAACATAGCAGTTGTATGTTGAGCCAAGAATCAGACAAGTACAGGACTGCTGATCGGAAAATTAAATCTGATCTCATAGTCCTGGTGTGGGCAAAATGCCTAGAATGGGTGACTGCTGATTTATAGTGGAGCTTCTCGACAGGGAAAAATTAGTCCATCCCATTTACAGATACTTCCAATGCAGCTGTGTCAGGGGAGAGAGAAGGGTCATGGAGGACAGTGTAGAGGTGTGATCTTCAGTCCTTTCAGGCAGGTACAAAAGTAAATTTTTATTTAAAATATGAGAATTGTTCATATGCGAACCTTCTGTTAGATAAGAGTAAAAACTTTCCATTTGTGGAGAGGCTGCAGATAAATGTATTTCCATGGGAACCGAAAGAATCAGAAAATAAGAAAAATAGTAATAGCAGTGGAGGTTCAATCCTGGATGAAAGAAGAACCAGAAGACCCAGGGACTTCATATTCTCAGTGGTGTCCAAATCAGAGCTTTTTTCTTCTTTTTTTACTTTTAAGTTCTGGGATACATATGTTAAACGTGCAGGTTTGTTACATAGGTACACATGTGCCATGGTGGTTTGCTGCACCTATCAACCCATCATCTAGGTTTTAAGCTCCACATGCATTAGATATTTGTCCTGATGTTCTCCCTCCCCTTTCCCTCCACCCCCGTAAAGGCCACAGTGTATGATGTTCCCCTCCCTGTGTCCATGTGTTCTCGTTGTTCACCTCCCACTTAAGAGTGAAAACATGCAGTGTTTGGTTTTCTGTTCCTGTGTTAGTTTGCTGAGGCTGATGGTTTCCAGCTTTATCCATGTCCCTGCAAAGGACGTGAACTCATTCTTTTTTTATGGCTGTATAGTATTTCATGTTATATATGTGCCACATTTTCTTTATCCAATCTATCATTGATGGGCATTTGGGTTGATTCCAAGTCTTTGCTATTGTAAATAGTGCTATAATAAACATATGTGTGCATGTGTCTTTATAGATTATTTATAATCCTTTGGGTATATACCCAGTAATGGGATTGCTGAGTCAAATGGTATTTCTAGTTCTGTATCCTTGCAGAGTCACCACACTGTCTTCCACAATGGTTGAACTAACTTACACTCCCACCAACAGTGTAAAAGCATTCCTATTTCTCCACATCCTCGCCAGCATCTGTTATTTTCAGACTTCTTAATGATCGCCGTTCTAACTGGCATGAGATGGTATCTCATTGTGGTTTTGATTTGCATTTCTGTAATGACCAGTGACGATGAGCTTTTTTTCATATGTTTCTTGGCCACATAAATGTCTTGTTTTGAGAAGTGTCTGTTCATAGCCTTTGCCTACTTTTTGATGGGGTTTTTTTTTTCTTGTGAATTATTTAAGTTCTTTGTAGATTCTGGATATTAGACCTTTGTCAGATGGATGGATTCAAATCAGAGCTTTAACAGCTGAATTTTACAGGGAAAAGGCTGAGGTGGCACCTACTTAATGCGAAGAAGGTGTTCTTCTCCAACTCACCTGTGTTCAATGTATGGAAAAGGCTGTTCAATAATTATAACTGACACTTGTAAAATATAACTGATTGGTTTAATGCCTATAAATTTTATTTTCTTGAAACCTAAAGTGTGACCATTAAATTTGTAGAAGGCATCTGGCTAGTGGATTAATAATTAAAAGAGTAGTAGATGAATTCGTCTGCTTTGTATTCAGTGGTTCTTTCATTTATGAAGCTATTTTTCTCGAATGATCATGGATGTCTTAAAAAAACAGTATATCTGTTTGAAGATGAAGTTACCATTATCTCTTTTGATGCTTTTTTCTTTAAAGTATTTTTAAGTATTTACAATGATAGCTAAGTGATAGGGCTTCTTCCCCCTGTTTAAGTATGCCTCGTATACATCCTCAAAGCATTACATCCTCAACAGAGCAAACAGTCTTGCTCTGTTGCCCAAGATGGAATGCAGTGGTGTGATCTCAGCTCACTGCAACCTCTGACTCCTGGGTTCAAGCAGTTCTCTTGCCTCAGCCTCCCAAGTACCTGGGATTACCGGCATCTGCCACCATGCCCAGCTAATTTTTTTATTTTTAGTAGAGATGGGGTTTCACCATGTTGGACAGGCTGGTCTGGAACTCCTGACCTCGTGATCCACCTACCTCGGCCTCCCAAAGTGCTGGGATTACAGACTTGAGCCACCATGCCTGGCCCCCTCAAAGCATTTTTAAAAGAGCAAGGTGATGGGGTTCATTGTGTGTTTGATATTTGAAACTAAATACCTCTGTTATTGCTTAAGCTATGTGTTAAATATTATCGTCACTAAACTCAATTAAATGTTTGCACTTTTAACTGCAAGGCTCAAATGCCTGGATATTGTAGAAGATATTTCACTTCAAAGGTAACTGCTACAATTTTGGGTCATAACAAATAGCTTGTAGAGGGGGGAAAATAAGTCTCGGGAGGAAAATAAGCAAAGTCTCTTAGTTTAATACAGTGGTTGGCAAATGTAGATGCTTAAAAGCTCTTAAAATCCCCAATACAGGTCATCAGGGCATTGTAATAAAGTATTAAATTAAGTCAGATAAAAGAATAATCCGCCAGGGCCCCTAATGTAGTAGAAGTGTGGTTTTGGTGTGATTAGTCTCACCATGGAATTCAGATAAAGCCCCACTCAGAATGAACAATGAAATAGTCATATTTGGCTCTGGGTATTTTGTCATAGGCTCAATTGCCCAGTGCCATTGTGTTAGCCATTGGTAAAATCCTGAGCCCTTAGTCACGCCTATGGGTAGCTGTCTGCCTTGGACATTTTATGACAAAACTGAATTCTACTTCTGATAATGATCATCCATCATGTCTACCTCTTTTTTTCTCTTAAAACCACACTGACAGCTGGGTACGGTGGCTCATGCCTGTAATCCCAGCACTTTGGGAGGCCAAGGTGAGCAGATCGCCTAAGGTCAGGAGTTTGAGACCAGCCTGGCCAACATGGAGAAACCCTGTCTCTCCTAAAAATACAAAAACTAGCTGGACATGGTGGTGTGTTCCTGTAATCCCAGCTACTCGGGAGGTTGAGGCAGGAGAATCGCTTGAACCCGAGAGGCAGAGGTTGCAGTGAGCTGAGATTGCACCACGGAACTGAAGCCTGGGCAACAGAGTGAGCTGTCGTCTCAAAATAAAAATAAATAAATAAACAAATCTACACGGATATCATTGTTCCAAATGACACAGCCAGGTGTGGTTATTTCTAAATTTTCTGTGTTAAGATAGGAATGTGAATTTCTTCCTATTTTGAACAACAACCAAAAAAAAAAAAAAGCTAAGTATGTTTCACCCTGCTAAAAATGTAACCTTTCTTGAATCTATCATTCTTTCACTTACGTTTTCTGAAAATGAACATAATAAACCAGGAAAATTAACCACTATGAGGCTCAGCATGCTGGAGGCCATTTGGAGAACTTTTCTACCAACAGCGTAACAGAGAAAAGGGGGGTACCACAGTGTACCTCAACCTCAGATGCCCTGGCTCTTCTGTGAAGTACAAGTGTAACATTTCTCACCATGATATTTTGCTACTCTGCGTTTTTACTGCCAAGGGCTGAGATGGGTACAGGGCCCTCTCCAGCTGCCCCTGCCTGAGAAATGCCTATTTGGGGACCAAAAGCAGTAACCATTCCATAGGACTAACAGTGATTAAGTCAGCTTACAAACCCACAAGAGTGGCAGAGACTGCTGAAGACATTGAAACAGTGATGCTTATACTGCCTGACTTCAACATGTACTTTTGTGTAATTGAGAGGCTGAAATAGATAGGGGCTGAACATGAGAAGGCCGGCGTTATGCATCCCAGGACTTGGATTTCAGCACTGGTGCTTACTGGCCATTGGGTCTTGAAGAGATTGGTTCCTTTCTCCCAGCCTCAGTGTCCTTGTTCTGTCAGAATAATAATGCCTGCCTTGGGAGAGGAGAGTCATACAGGAGAGGGCATTTGAGCTGGGCTCTAAAGAGTTCCAATAATGTAGATGAGCAGAAATGGGCTTCCGAGATAGCAGGAGTAGAGAACAGAAGTGTCATGATGGCCACTCGTGGTCTTTTGTGGGAATACCCCAGCCATTTAGCCTGAGAGAGAGGTGTGGTGTAGACAGCTTAGGAGCTGGGAGTTTCATGGCTAGAAATACGGGGTAGGCCCAGACCACAGAGGGCCTTCAGCATCTGGCAGAGGAGTTGAAATGAATTCAGTAGAAGATAAAGACCCACTGAAATGAAGAGGGAGCCATTCCTGTGTGTCAGGAAAAGATCTCTGGAACCAAAAAATAAAAAAAAATTAGTCTCAGTCAGTTCGTGCTGCTGTAACAATGCGAGAGACTGAGTAATTTATAAACAATAGAAATGCTACAGTTCTGGAGGCTGAGAAGTCCAGGATCAAGGTGCAGGAACCTCAACAGAGGGACTGATTGCTCTGCTTTTAAAATGGCACCTTGTGGCTGCACCCTCAAGAGGCAGCAAACCCTGTGTTCTCACATGGCTGATGCACAAAAAGGGACCTGTGCTGGTTTCCTCCAACCCTTTTACGAGGCACGAATCTATTCGGTGGGGTGGAACTCTGATGACTTGCTTTCCAGAAGACCCTACCTCTTAATACTACCACAGTGGAGATTAAGCTTCAACCCATGACTTTTGAGGGACATTGAGACCATAGCAAGCAGGGAGGAGTCGATCATAATTATCCAGGCGAAAAGTAATCATATTCCCAGGCATGGTGAGGATGTAGAAAAGCAGGAAATGGCTGAGAGAATTCAAAAAGAGAATGCAAAAGGATTTGTCAGTAGTACAGGACACAGAGAAATACAGGGAGTCCTGAATGGTCCTGAAGGATTCAGGCCTGTGACTGGGAGGGAGAATGGTTTTGCCATGATTAGAAAACAGGAAAGGTGGGAGGGAAAGCCAGGGACCTTGAGTATAGTTGTGTACCTACCAAGTGCATGGATCAGGAGGGAGCCCTACATGGGCATCTCCACCAAACTGTTGGAAATATACAAATGTGAGTTGGAAGGAGAAGTTGAAGCTGGGAAAATACATTTCAGATTCATCGAAAGGTAGGAGGTCTTTAGAGTTTCAAGAGTCGATGGGATTTCCAAAGAGGAGAATTGTAGAAACAGATGAAAAAAGATACAAGAAGAAAATGACAGGGATGAAGAGAGGAGAAAAAAAAGAGTGAGAAGAGTTATTCAGTGACGTCACAGGGAAGAAGCTAAGTACTGTGTATGTGAAATAGCAAAAACATTTCCAGATAAAAGAGAGGTTAAGAGACTGTAAATACCACGAAGACACAAGAACAGCATGGCTCATGGGGTGGGGTGGGGGGACCAAGAGCTGTCTCGCTGGCAAAGGTTATTCCCTCTCAAGATGAATGTGTAAGCACCAATAATTATTAACATTCCAGAATATCCTCTCTTTAGCATAGTAAGTGCTTAACAGTCACAAGCAAAAGATTTATGTAAAAGAAATGCTTGTTTAATTTATTAAATCAGACATTGGCGAAGTTATTTGCCACTACCTGTGGCTCTGTAAGACATGAAAAAGTTGGAGGAAATCTAATGAGGGCCTTTTATCTGTAAGGGAAAGGTCATCTCGGGCATCAAATATTGAATTTTAGAAACGGTGCCACAGTGAAAAGGGATATATTATAACTCAGATTAGACTTCAGAAGGGCTGATTTGCTTGGAATTTCATCATTTCAAATCTCTTGCAATAAAACTGACTCCATGAAAAGATATTAATCACATGCTTTAATGCTATTCCATGAAATTATTTTAATGGGTATATTTGAACAGAATTTTAATTTTTCAGATACATTTTTGTCAATATAAAAAAATTTGAAAGATGACTGTGAAATGTTACAAATCAAATTTAAATCCTGATCTTTCTCTAGCAATAAAACTCTAGCCAGTGATGTGTCTGAAATATATAATACAGCAAACTCTTGACACAGATATGATTAGAAAATGACATTCTGATTAATCAGATATTATTGTTAATAGCACAGTGCTATCTGTTGGTCTCTAATTTGTAAAAATTAGAGAAAAACATGATGAATCTTTGGTAACATAAGAGAAGACTCACAGATCTTGATATCCTGGGGTCAGTTTTTAAAGCAGTAATTACACATGATGTAAGGTTATATGCTAAGCTCTTTTTCTTCCAGTTAAAAAAAGATAAATCAGTGATGTTCCATAAAGTTGATTCTTGTTTAATCAATTTTTAACATGGGGGGTAGGCAGGCACTGACAGCATTCTTTGGCAATGGAAGCAACAGAGAGAAAGGATATTTGGTGTCTGGTCACACTGGGAAATGTGGGAAGCCGGAGGTGGTTAAGTCCGGAGAAGGCTAGCTGTCTGTCTGCAGGGATACGTCTGGAAGGGCAAGGGGACTGTTTCCTTGTTGCCTCAGCATAGATCATGCAGCATGAGGAGCATTTTGGGAATGTAGATTTTTTTTCAAGGCAAAACAGTGAAACCTGTCCAGGAATGCAGCAAACTGCTGGCCCATTTATGCATTTCTTATGCTTGCAAGTGTCCTAGGTAAAACAGGAGATTCACTGCTCTGTCTTTCAGCCAGTGGGATGGTGCCTCGCTTACTGCTGCCACACCAAGCCTGGTGTTTATTCCTGTATGATTGTTGTATATTAGGGACATCTAACTGTGTTAGGAGGACATGGCAACCGAGCTCCCATGGCCCTTTCACCTCTCGGGGTGCCAGGCTGCAGCACACTGGCCAGCTACCATGCTTCTGACTCCTGTCCTGCCAGGAGCTCTTGTGAGCTGTGACTTTGCATAAGTGGCTTGAATGCCATGTGCCACAGTTTTCATATCTGTCAAAGGGAGATGGTAATGGTATGTACCTACACCGTGGCTGTAAACGAGATCATTCACGTGAAAGCAGTTGAAGTCATGCCTGGCAGAAAGTAAACGGTAGCTCCTGCTGCTGCTGTTGTGATTGTTGTTACTCACCAAAGAAATGGTTTTGTTTGTTTTAGATGAGCTGCTTCAGAAAGAGCAAAACTATTCAGATGACGTCTTGGCCAACATGATTAGTGAACCAAGGATCAGTTACGGAAACGATGCCCTCATGCCATCTTTGACCGAAACGAAAACCACCGTGGAGCTTCTTCCTGTGAATGGGGAGTTCAGCCTGGATGATCTCCAGCCATGGCACTCTTTCGGGGCTGACTCTGTGCCAGCCAACACAGAAAACGAAGGTAAGAGTCCCCTGAACCAGCAAGAGCGTTCTGGCAGGTATATATAGACATACATACGTGTGTGCAAGAGAGAGAGTTGTCTTTTGTATGTTGTTGAATGGTGAATTTTTTTTTTAATGTATTTTCATTTCAATTTTCCTTTAAAAAGTAAATCTTAGGAGTTACTATGTCATTAAAATAATATTATATCTGTGTAAATTATTCCTTGTAATTTTTATGCTGCAAAGCAAGTAAACTGCGAACTGTTAGAAAAGATAACAGCCCCATTGTGTAGGTGGTAAAACAGAATGGTAATGCTCTACATAACATTTGCAAGTATAGGGGCTCTTGTTTCTGAAATGTCCAGGTCTGCATTCTAGGCAATACTATCCTTCGAGTGAAAACTCCTGTACTAAGGGGAGCCACAGTGTATTATTGAAAAGGCGGTTCTTCACATGGAAAATGTGTGGCAATAACATTCTTCTAATTTTTATTTTCCAGTTCCTCTTCTTAATATAAAACGATACATTATATAACAATAAAAGCAGATACATAAAGAGCATGTACTATATGTCATGTATTATTTTTATGACTTTTTCAAATGAGGAAATGGAGGTACTAGGAGACTCAGTTCTTAATTGATGACTTTTGGTAGGAATTTTTTAGAAATGTTTTTCAACTGTGAGGTATATTGTTCCCTCTGGAATGGAAGCACAAAATTCAACTTGTGTTTATGACATAATGACCTAGAATACCACCTTCCCAGAAAGCAGGTAAGTAGGGAAATAAGGGAAATTACAGTTTACCAACAGAGAGGAGTTTCGATAGGACTTACAGAGATGGAGATTCCACAGGCAGTAAAGTAGTCTTCATTGGCTACTTATTTGTACATGAAATTTCAAATTGAATTAAATGTGAAAGGCAAAGATAGAGAACTACATATAAATAAAATTTAATTTTGCTTAAGACCTAATTTGTGTTTAGAAAATTAAATTTAAGGCAGCTGCCAAAATTAAGGAGCAGATTGCTCTAAATGTTGTTTTCAATCGATATCTCAGAGAAGTTAAGATTCATCTCTGTCAACACATTTGTGCAGTAGACGACATACTTTTTTATAGGGATTTCTTAGCAGAAATATCTGTTTAGGCGAGGGCATCTTTCCCTTTCTTTCACTACATGTTCAGAAGTATAAAATTATTAACACACAAACACCTTGATTTCTAGATGCGAATAACGTGTTTTTCAAGAACACAGCAGGATTTTACCTAATTTTCTTTATTAAAGCAGCAAATGTTGATGGAGGTTTCATATTTATAATACACCTTATAAAATGCAAGTAGTACTCTCCTCAGACTAAATCTGAATCTAATATTAGGCCTTAAGTGCACTGGGCAAGATTTTTTTTTAAAGAACCCTTGCAGAAAATATATAGACTATTTTTACAATGTGAGTCATCACCCCAAATTTGTTTCCTTAATTCAAAAAAGGCACCTTATAGTAATAGCAGACGCAAATAGCAATGTTACTGATGATGTAAAAAATAATTAAAACTCTACCATTTATGAAAATAATTCTTAATCACATAGAAGAAAAAATTTTAGTGACAGTTCATTATCAAAGGCCTGGATAACTGCCCTGTTATTACTAGAATGCTGATTGTGTCGCGTTCTTTGTTTTTTTTTTTTTGAGACAGAGTCTTGCTCTGTCGCCCAGGCTGGAGTGCGGTGACATGATCTCGGCTCACTGCAACTTCCACCTCCCAGGTTCAAGCCATTCTCCTGCCTCAGCCTCTCGACTAGCTGTGACTACAGGCGCACGCTGCCACACCCAGCTAATTTTTTGTATTGTTGAGTAGAGATGGGGTTTCACCGTGTTGCCCAGGCTGGTCTCAAACTACTGAGCTCAGGCAGTCCGCGCACCTCGGCCTCCCAAAGTGCTAGGATTATAGGTTCGAGCCACCACGCCCAGCCTGATTGTATCATTTTTTTTTTTTGCAGGTAGATACATTTTGGTCATTGAAAGTCCTCCTCATTCAGTATCTGAGAATTTTTAGTGAAAAATGTCCGATCTCATTTTGTAAATTGAATGCATACTAAATTTGCTCTTTTACTAACAGCATAGCTTGTAGCATCAGCCCTAGGAGACAGTCTGCGTGCGCACACGTGTGTGTACACACACACACACATACACTGAAACCCTTGGGTGTTGCCAGGATGTCCATTTGAGCAAAGACCTTGATTAGTACTTCTGGATACTTGACAAACGTGCAGCTGTTACGTTGCCTAGGCCTCATGAAAAGAGCTAATATTCTTGTTAAATAAGGATTCTGTTTGAATAGTCAAATCTTACATAACGACATCGGGAGGCAGTAGTACTTGCAGTGTCAGAGTCTTGAGTTGTGGTACTCTTCGTTACCGGTCCTGACGCTCCTTTTAAAGCAAGCAATTTGAAAAGCCTGCTCAAAATTAATTTTGAAATAAAATTGACGGCCAACATTTGGGGAGAAAAATCAGTATAATGGACGTAGTTGGCAATACACCTTTCAGCATGCAAGTACGCAGGCCTGATGACAAGTGGAGGCAATGGCATAGTCAGGTGTTTGCCCTGTATGGATGTGACAAAGCGGGATGCAAGCCGATTCAGAGTGCTGCTTCAGTGATTTGGGTTTTATGAGTAGCAGAGATGCCCATGATAGGATTTTTCTAATTAAAAACTGCCGAGATCGCCGGGCGCGGTGGCTCACGCCTGTAATCCCAGCACTTTGGGAGGCCGAGGCGGGTGGATCACGAGGTCAAGAGATCGAGACCATCCTGGTCAACATGGTGAAACCCCGTCTCTACTAAAAATACAAAAATTAGCTGGGCATGGTGGCACGTGCCTGTAGTCCCAGGTACTCGGGAGGCTGAGGCAGGAGAATTGCTTG
>PVKV010001374.1:0-134951 GCA_004027835.1 Alouatta palliata | reverse complement strand
ACGGTGAGCCGAGGTCGCGCCATTGCACTCCAGCCTGGGTAACAAGAGCGAAACTCCGTCTCCAAAAAAAAAACTGCCGAGATGCTTTGTGTTTTATATTGAAAATTGAGTTGGGTTCTGGATTCACATTTTTGTAAACACCATTGGGAAGTGACCAAACCAGGTAGAATGCAGGGCAATTTGTACTTCCTGGGATTTCCCTGTGCACCGCATCTGACATCTCTGTTCCCCAACCAACAAAAGCCAATAGGGTCCTCCCTCCTCACCTGTCTTAGTGACGATGAAAAGCACTTCCACATTCTCCACGATCTCAAGGATATTAAATTCTACCCCACACTCCTGAACTCCTGAATGATACAGACCTGACTTTAAATTCCAGCTCTGCTGTGTGCTTATGAGCAAGTTTCTTAACCTCTCTGGCTCTTTCCTTGTCTGTAAAATAAGGTTGATAACAATTCCTCAGAGATATAGTATGAGCATTAAATGAGAAGGCATAAAAAAAGCTCTTAGCAAAATTCCCGGAACATGGTAAATGTTCAATGGTAGCTCTTTTTTTTTTTTTAATGGAACCAAGATCTTATTAGAGAGACTTTATCAGCCTGTCTCAAGATGAATCACTGTATGACCTGAACAGTGTATCCTTAAAATAATGAATATAATAAGCCACGTAATGAGATACAGTCCTAAAGCCATCTTCTTCTCATGCTGTCTCCCACCTCTCCCCAGAAACTTGTTAGTCTTTTTTTTTACAGACGTGCACACATACACCCACACGCGCGTGCGTGCACACACACAGCTACTGAAAATATCTAAACTTCTCACAGATTTCCTTTCATTCTTTATGCAGTCCTTATTATCATAGTTTCAAATGCTTACCAAAAATTTGTTGTTTTTCTCAAGAACAATCAGCGAAATCCAGAGGAGGGTCTGATGCCCATTTTTTAAATTTACATTGAGAAAATGAGCATATCACAAACACAGTTTCCCAGTATCATATACTCTTGAATAGCTGCGATTTGCCTCAAGAAATGTTTATTCTTTGGTTTTCACATCCACAAAACCTAAATGAATGGCTAAACTGAAATGAAGCTGTTGTTACAGAACTGTGCTCGCAGATCGGGAAATGATGTGGCTGGAAGCATTAGTGTTAATGACATTTGTGTTTGTTCTGCTTTCTCCTGGCTGCCTGAGAAGGCCAGCACGAAGAGCCGCGTGGCCTGCAGTGACCACCAGGAAGTCTTTGTGACCAACAGTCTGCCTCTTTGTAAATAATACATATAGTATGTAGATAAAATACTGTAATATTTTTAAAGAGACACAGCAGGTCTTATAAGACTGTACGGATGTATTTGCAGAGTGAAGCTGCCTTCTAGTATATTTTTAATTAGCTTTATAGAGGCAATGAGAAAGCCAATTTAAATGTCGAAATTTAGATTAAATTAATATTTCATTAAACTTACAAACCAGTTCTTGTCAGGCCTCTTATCTATATATAAAACTGGTACACTGCTGATTGCTCATTACCTTAGGCCTGGTACAGAGTTGGTATAAGGCAGCACTGTTAATAGTTTAGGTTTATTACAAAGAACACCAGAAGTAACAAACTCAAAAAATCCCAGAGGTCTGACCATTCTGTTTCACTCCTCTTAAAGCAAAGGATTTGATTCAAAGCTGCTGAGAGCAAGGGAGTAACTCATTTCTGCGTACATTTAATTTTAACTCTATTAAAAGTTCAAGATAGGATCATCTATTTCTTGTTTTTAAATTACTAAACAGCCAATGGAAAGTGTTTTTAACACTTTATTGATGAAGTTACTTTCTGGTTAAGTAAAGGTCCACTGGAAAAATGGGGAAGTGTTTGCAATGGATTGGGAAATAATACGCTACTTCGTTTCATTTGTGTGTGGCTTTTCTTTGGGAGGACAATGATGTCATAATTGCCTTTTAAAAAAGAACTGTTTTTTAATGTCTCCTCCCTGAGCTACTTATTTTTTGAGCATTTATTCATACTAAATCAGCTTCAGTCTTTTAAAGCAAACTAGGGTTTAAGTCACTGAAACTAGTTTTGTTTAATCTTCCTGAAAAATAAGAAAGATTTTATTACTGTTTTTAAATAATAAATGCCTATTTAAAAAAAAAAAAAAGGGCAGCGGGGAGGCAGAAAAATGTTTAGGACGATATCATTTGTAAGTTTCTTTCACATAAGTATGCGTATTTGAACCCTGGAAAAACCATTTACTTTGTGGCACAACTGAAGTTCAGAAAGACTGTGATTTGCCCCAGATCACAGAGAAAATAAGTAGTGACATTAACAGTGGCCCCTGGGACTGCCAGCTCTTCAGCCTGCATTTAAACCATAGGTACGCTTACTTCGCCCTGAGTTACATATACATTTTCTAATAATGTAACTGTCGATATATGTGCTGACCACCGCTTCAAGGTGTATGTTTGCCCTCGAGCTTGTGGTTTGGTGTGTTCTTAACTGCAGTCGAAGCACCAGTTGGTTCCCTCGTCATCAGGAAATTCTCAGAAAGTACAGTGACCTTTCAACTAACTGCATTTTTACAGGGAGTAACACAGTTACTCATTATAGGTTGTTGCAAATAGGAAAAAAGATGAAATATAGAAAAACCGAACTTCATTGTCAAAATGTATTTAGGAGTTGCAGAAGGAAGTGGCGTGTGTCTTCCTCTAATGCACTAGCGAAGTACTAGAGAGTAGGCATTCTCGCATCAGTAGTTACTGGGGAATATTTAATAGTAGGATATTTAATCAGTGCAGTTCTGTAGTATTTGGAAGTGTCCGAAACAGGCTTTAAAGTTTATTTGTTCCTCACTATAATTAGAAGACGCAGATGTGAACATTTCTATTTCCATATGGAGAAACAGCCGCAGAAGTGGGCACTTGCCCAAGGTCGCGGACGTTGTAAATGTTGGACCCAGGCCTGGGATTAGATGCCTCTGCCTCCTTTGACTCCACCATGCTGCCAGTTTCTCATGAGAAAGGACCAAACCACTTTTCTGTTTTATTTCATCCAAGTGTCCTAGTGCTCCCAGAAATATTTTCTTATATTTTGGATACTTGGCTCACTGCCCCTTCTTTCTCCCTCACTGTTTCTGTTAACGTGTGGCATCCACAATAGATTTGGACTGAGAATCCCACCTTTGAATGCCTGGCCCATGTGCGTCAGTAAGCTGGATGGCTTTACTGAAATTGTCAGAATCCATCTCATTGAGCACACCATCGCTCTCTCAGCACCTGTGCTCGCTTTGTCTTACCTTCTTACCTTTACACTTGCCACCTTACCAGAGGGGCTTCCCCCTGCACCTCTGCCCCATGGCTTCATTTGCCCTGTGACCATTTATTAATCCTAAAAGTTTCACTTCTGTCTCCACTCCTCATTTCTTCAGACACCAGTGTAAGACAAGGAAATATGTTCTGAGCATCAGAAGTGATTTGGAAATGTCAGACGATGGTGAGGAATATCGTGCTGTCCACACTGCTTTCTTTGGGTCAGACCCAGAACACATACAAAGGAAAAATTGTTAACAGTGGCAAATATACAGTGAAATATCCTCATATTTCAGCTGTTTATCATCTGTCAAAGGGAAACCAGCCTTTTTGAAAAAGAAAAAGACAGACTGTGGTTTCCCTCTTCTGCCCTCATCCTAAGGACAGATTTGATTCGCTAAATGGCAGATTAGTGGTAAAACTTTGCTCTCCTGATAAATTCATATTTGCACTTCCCTTGGAAATTTAACAGAGACCTTTGGAGTTAATTAACTGTAAAATAAGACAAGATTGGACAGTTGTAAAAGGAAGTATCTTTAAGGTATTCTGCTAGGCTGGGAATTATATATTTCATTTCTAATCAAAAGCCAGGAAACTATCTCTAAACTAGCTCAGAGGAAAATCCACCCTCCCCATCCTCTCTTCTTTGATGTTGCTGCGTATCCTGGTGAGGGCTTTTATTAGAAAACTAAGGAGCAGGACCAGCACATCAATAGCGATAAGCTGTTTTGAAGTAGTGCCCCTCCTGGTCCTCGATACTCGGGATTAGCTCACTGTGGTTCTTTTCTGGCTGCTCCTTTTTTGTAACTGGTTTATTGCATATGCTTTGTGGCCTGCTCTACTGTGTTCGGGAGCCATGACTTACCATCTCGATTTGTCTTGTTTGCTTTCTGTGTCTCTTGCTTCCTGCGCCCAGTTGAGCCTGTCGATGCCCGCCCTGCTGCCGACCGAGGACTGACCACTCGACCAGGTATCGGACCCGCTTGACTTCTGCCTCTCTGCATCTTGTGCTTCAGCTCGAGCAGACATCATCTCCTTTCTGCATTTTAAGCCTCTCTCAATTGTGCTTACTGCAGATTAAAATTCGAAGTGACCTCAGAAACCAAACTTTTTAAAATTCCCTTTGACTTTTCCTTATTCTTCGTTTCCCAAGTTCCAAGAGAAGTGATCTGTTTTTTGTTTCTGAGCTTTCCTTTTGAAACCAAAAAGAGAGCCCTTCCAAATTTTGGGTTTTTTTTTTTCCACTTTTTTCTTAAAAAAAAAAAAAAAAAAACAGAAGATTATATAGAGGCTATCCTTAAAAACAGAAGCCCAGACAGTTGTAGATGATCAGGCGATGACTTAGATACCAACGTGAACCTCGCTCCTTTATCGTTTGGCATCCAGATGGGTCCTTTTCTAACTAAACTGGGCTCAAACTTCAATCAGTAACTGAAGTAGACATGATATCCTGAAAATACAAGCGTTGATTTCTCTCCAACGCCAAAAATACATCTTCTCTTTTGTGGGTTGTATGTACTTACTCTCAATGAGTGGCTAAAGTAACACAGCAGATGTGTATGCATAATTTTGCACATAAGCCCTTTATTTTTTTATATTACTTAAAAATCCCATTAACACTGAAATAGACACTTCATTTTTTACAGTTTCACAGGCATTAAAAAGAAACACATTCCTATTTTATGAATAATGTCATAGCATAACAGAAGCATATACATGCCTGTATCTACTCTGTGAACAACCTCGCCCAGCTGATACTAGCCAGTGCTTTCAGTGAATCAGAAAGAGGAAGGAAGTTATTGAATTGACACATCTGTGTATTCCAGGGAGATTTTAATGACAAATAAAACATACCTTCCCATAATTATTTTCTTTTTTATCCTCATAATGTCCCCATGCAATAGTCAAAGAACAGAGAATTAACCTTCTTTGAAGATATTAATACACAGAGATCAACCTTTGCTGCCTGGTTCAGATACAGTCAGCAGCAGAGCCAGGAGGAGACCCTGTCTCTCTTACTTCCATCACAGGCTCAAGCCCTGACTGCCTCCAAGCACTGTCACTGATGAAGACTCAGAGTCTGTCTTGTGGCATCTTCATGCCTTTATGCTGTGATTAACAGTGGCAGCGGAGATGGTAGCGTGACACGTCTTGACAGCTGGTCTCATTGATTTTATGAATTTCTGGCTTTTAAGGGGAACTTATAGTGAGTCAGAGACAGTTTCAGTTCTTCTAGTGTCCTCCTTGTTATCAGTGTCATGTAAGGGCATCTCACGGGGCCAGGAGTTGACATTCCTGTTCTATTCAGCCAACTTGTAAGGCCTTGGGCTGAGGGTCAGTTCAGTTCTGATTGAAACCACAGCCAGCTCAGGTTGGTCATTTGCCTTGAGACTTTTTTCATGATGTGTCTCACTTTACTTTTAAAAGACATGCTTTTCATCTACAAGTATAAAACATAACTTAGAAAGCACTCATTCGACTCCTTCAATTTTATCAAATTTCTACATTGGGCCAGCAGATCCTGTATGTTACTATTGAAATATCAAGGAAAGGAAAACACTACCAGTCAATGTTTTTTTCTTTTTAAAAATTTTTTTCTTTCTTTTTGGAGACAGAGTCTCACTTTGTCGCCCAGGCTGGAGTTGGAGTGGCATGCTCTTGACGCACTGCAACCTCCACCTCCAGGGTTCAAGCAGTTCTTGTGCTTCAGCCTTTCAAGTAGCTGGGACTATAGGCACATGCCACCACACGCAGCTAGTTTTTTTGTATTTTCAGTAGAGATGGAATTTCACCATGTTGGCCAGGCTAGTCTCGAACTGCTGACCTCAGGTAATCCACCTCAGCCTCCCAAAGTGCTGGGATTACAGGCATGAGCCACAATGCCTAGCCTATACTTTAAAAAAAAAAAAAAAAAAAAAAAATTTAATCTAAATCTAACATAAAAAGGACACTATAAAACATTGTCAAACAAAAACCATGTGTTTTAAAGGAAGAACTAGAGCATAGTTAATGGTATTATACAGGTGGGAGAAAACCATCCAAAATCTTTCTCATAACAGTAAGAATGTTATGTCACTTGGAGATTTCACAAAGATCAATGCACTAAATTCTTTCTTTGTTTTTTTTTTTTTTTTTTTTTTTTTTGAGACGGAGTTTCGCTCTTGTTACCCAGGCTGGAGTGCAATGACATGATCTCGGCTCACCGCAACCTACACCTCCTGGGTTCAAGCAATTCTCCTGCCTCAGCCTCCCGAGTAGCTGGGACTACAGGCACATGCCACCATGCCCAGCTAATTTTTGTATTTTTAGTAGAGACGGGGTTTCACCATGTTGACCAGGATGGTCTTGATCTCTTGACCTCGTGATCCACCCGCCTTGGCCTCCCAAAGTAAATTCTTTCTTTCTTTTTTTCTTTCTTTTTTTTTTTTTTGAGACAGAGTTTTGCTCTTATTGCCCAGGCTGGAGTGCAGTGGCGCAGTCTCGGCTCACTGCAACCTCTGCCTCCCGGATTCAAGTGATTCACCTGCCTCAGCCTCCCAAGTAGCTGGGATTACAGACATGTGCCACCATGCCCGGTTAATTTTTTGTATTTTTTATTAGAGACGTGGTTTCTCCACGTTGGTCAGGCTAGTCTCGAACTCCAGCCCTCAGGTGATCCACCCACCTCGGCCTCCAAAAGTGCTGGGATTATAGGCATGAGCCACCACGCCCCACCAATGCACTAAATTCTTTCTAGGATTGAAAGAAATTAAACAGCAGGGTCCCTGCTCTCAGGAGCTAGAAGTATAATAGAAGTTTTGCATATTTGGAAACACGAGATGGAATTTGGAAGACAAAGAAATACAAAGCGACGGAGGTGCCAACAAGAAAGTTCTGTGATGTGAACAGGTGGAGTAATAACCCAGGGGTGTGTTGAGTAGAGATCTTGCTGGAGATGAGCCTCCAGAGAGGTTATGAAAGATTTGAGGCACCTGGATTGGCAAAGAAGAAGGAAACAATTCTATTCGGAGGAGAGGGTGGCTGAGGCCAAGCTTCCTTTCATCCACAGCATAGGCTTGGGTTGCCCAGTAAGATGGCTAAAGTTGAGAAAGAATGCTCAGATATGCAGTGAGGAAGATGCTAGTTAAAGTTTGTCTTATGAATGGCGGTGTTTACTGCACATGCATTAAGGTATGCCTGTGCTCTATATTTTTGTGCTTCTGGTGAGTTTATCAAACATTTGGGCTAATTTCCCCCTCTGCGTTTTGTAGCATCATTTTGGTTCTTCATCACATTTTGGAGACCACACACTTGAGTCTAATGTGGAGAATTATATCTTTAGCCTTTCCAAATTTAGAAACCCTTCCCAAGATTGTCATGTCCTTCAAGTAGTGGCATTGTTTTTGAATAATCACTATTATCACTCAGAAGCAAGTTAAAAAAAGGTTTTTGTTTTCCTCCCACCCAGTGCTTTATAATCATGACTGAGGAAAACGTCTTCTCCTTAACTCTCATATCTATAAAAAGCCAGAATGTGGTAACTGTCAGGATCCAATGTCAAGTAGGGACCACAGTATTAACGGTGGTGATGTGGGGGCTTAAAGCCATTAGAGCTCCTCCTTCTGGCTTATTTCCAAAGAAAAATAGACTGGAGGACTAATTATACAGTTTGACCAGAATAAAAACAATACATTAGGAAGCTCTTCACACAGGGTAGAAAGCTACCCTTTCTGTCATAATGCATTACCACTCTTCTCCAGTCCAAATAAAGGGAAGCCAGGTCCTTGACCCTAAGCCATGCAAGAGGGGTCATGAAGAGCATACCTCCCTCAGCCCGCACGTGAGCAACAGACTCTATCTGCTCATCATGACTTAAGGGACAGAGACCTGGAGTCACCAGGGCTTAGGGTGAAGTCAGCACAACTCAGGAAAGACCTCTTAGCCTGAAATCAAGGTCCCTGCCATTTATTTCCATTTATTTATTTATTTTAAGGTTTATTCTTTTTTTTGTTTTGTTTTTTTAGATGGAGTCTTGCTCTTGTTGCCCCGGCCGGAGTGCAGTGGCGCAATTTTGGCTCACCACAACCTCCGCCTCCTGGGTTCAGGCAATTCTCCTGCCTCAGGCTCCCAAGTAGCTGGGATTATAGGCACCTGCCACTATGCCCGACTAATTTTTGTATTTTTTAGTAGAGATGGGGTTTTACCGTTTTGGCCAGGCGGGTCTCGAACTCCTGACCTCAGGCGATCCACCCACCTCAGCCTCCCATAGTGCTAGGATTATAGCTGTGAGCCATCATGCCCGGCCAGTCCCTGCCATTTATTTAAAACTACTCATCACATTTTATTACATGTAGTGTCACCTTATTATTAATATTTCCCTGTGTGCGAGCTTGTTGATTATTTTCTCTTTTAGTAAGATGTGCTTAATGTAGAAAGTCTTCACTAAATGAAGACATTTATTCATGCTAAACAGAAATGAACTGTTATAGCAAGAGCTCTCTGTGCTAAGAGCCTCTCAGACTATTGAGCTGTAAACATTAATTTATATGTCATGCTGACTTGATAACATGAAAATTTTTTTTTAGACCACCAAAAGTATTCACAATATCATTTCAAAAATAGTGTGGGCTTGTAAAATGCTTAGTGGAGAGCTCTTGTTTTTGTTCTTTTGAGACAGGGTCTGTCTCTGTTTCCAGGCTGGTGTACAGTGGCATGATCTCAGCTCACTGCAGCCTCCACTTCCTGGGCTCAGCCTCCCATGCAGCTAGGATTACAGGCATATGCCACCACACCTGGCTCATTTTTGTATTTTTTTAATTTTTTTGTTTATTTTTATTTTGTTTGAGACAGTCTCACTCCATCACCAGGTGCCAGGCTGTAGTGCAGTGGCATGACCTCGGCTCACTGCAGCCTCCGTCGCCCAGGTTGAAGCAATTCTCCTGCCTCAGCCTCCCGCGTAGGTGGGACTACAGGCACGTGCCACCACGCCCAGCTAATTTTTTTGTATTTTTAGTAGAGACGTGGTTTCCCCATGTTGACCAGGCTGGTCCCAAACTCCTGAGCTCAAACTATTTGCCCGCCTGAGCCTCCCAAAGGTCTGGGATTACAAGCATGAGCCACTGCACCTGGACGAGAGCCATTCTTTACTTTTATTTTTCAGTATAAATATTTGGCCCCCAAATCTAAAAGGGAAGACTATTCAAGGAATTTTTCTTAAAAATCTCAGAAATCTATTTCTAACCTATTGCGTTGCCAAATTTTTTTTTTTTTTTTTTTTTTTTTTTTTTTTTTTTTTTTTTTTTTTTTTTTTTTTTTTTTTTTTTTTTTTTTTTTGAGTTAGAGTCTTGTTTTGTCGCCCAGGCTGGAGTGCAGTGGCACGATCTCAGCTCACTGCAACCTCCATCTCCTGGACTGAAATGATTCTCTCACCTCAGCCTCGGAGCAGCTGGGATTACAGGTGTGTGCCACCTCGCCTGGCTAATTTTTTTTTTTTGTATTTTTAGTAGACGGGGTTTCACCAAGCTGGCCAGGCTGGTCTGAAACTCCTGACCTCAACTGATCTGCCCAGCTCAGCCTCCCAAAGTCCCAGGATTACAGGCGTGAGCCACCGTACCTGGCAACTTGCCAGATCTTAATAACAGAAAAGAAGTGAGCTATAAAGAAATCACTGTGGTTATACAAGGTCTCAGATTTAAAAGGGCTATATGGAAAGATAAAAACATACAACCAGTGAGGATTAAAAGAGTTTTAGCATCACTACCCTACAAAAATAAGTGTCAGAAAGGTTAGTTTCAACAGAATGAGTTGAAACTTGCAAAAAATACTTAGAATATTAAATTAAGAAAATAAGAATAGAGAGTTCTGTGGGTCTCATGGTAAGGAGTTGGGGATTGAGGGTTGGGTCATTGAGGGGATCAGAGTGAAAGAGATGAGAAAGGGAAGCTGTCCCACTTTCATTGTGCCTTTTATGTCTTTATTAAAGAGAATAAACTTCTGACGAAAGGAAATTAAAGCCCAAGATAGATCAACATAAGCCGGGCGGGGTGGCTCATGCCTGTAATCCCAGCACTTTGGGAGGCCGAGGTTGGCAGATCACCTGCCGTCGGGAGTTCGAGACCAGCCTGACCAACATGGAGAAACCCCATCTCTACTAAAAATACAAAAAAAATTAGACAGGTGTGGTGGTGCATGCCTGTAGTCCCAGCTACTCAGGAGGCTGAGGCAGGAGAATTGCTTAAACTCGGGGGCGGAGGTTGCGGTGAGCCAAGATCGTGCCATTGCACTCTAGCCTGGGCACCAAGAGCAAAACTCCATCTCAAAAAACAAGATAGATCAACATGAGAAAACACAGCCCTAGCCCATTAATTACCTATTGCTATTTAGCAAATAACCCCAGAATTTAGCAGCTTAAAACAACAAGCATTAGTTTCTTACAGTTTTTATAGTTCAGGATTTGGGGTGTGATTTAGCTGGATGGTTTCAGTTAAGACATTGCCTGAGCTGAAGTCATCTGAAGATTTGCTTGGGGCTTGTGGGTCTGTTGCCCAAACGGCTCACTCATGTGGCTATTATTAGGAGACCTCAGTACCTTACCATGTGAACTCTCTAAGGCTGCTTGAGTCCCTACAACATGGTATCTCGCATCCCCGCACCAGGAGGTCCAGGAAAGAGATAAAGAAGGAAGCTTTAGTGCCCTTTATGGCCTAGTCTCAGAAGTCATACACCATCACCTCTACCGTACCCTATTCACTAGAGCAAGTCACTATATCCCGACCACACTCAAGGGAAGGAAATTAAGTTCTACCTGTTGAAGGAAGGAGCATCAGCAAATTTATGGATATATTTTAAACCATGACATCTTGCTACCCATGTCCAAGTTCTTAAGACCCAGACCAATTGCAGGCTAAGAGAACTTAAAGGTAAAATAGAACCATTGCCTGTGGTCTTTGTGGAAAACTGGGAAGGTAGGGATAGGAAAATGAAGTTCTGAATAGTAAAAGGGAGAGAAGATAGCTTCACAATCTACAAGCCAGGTATAGATTGACATTGTGGGTCTCTTTTCAGATAGGTTATCAAGTAGAAGCTTTTTGAACAGTTGGATGAGGAAATGGTGCTGTGTCACAGCCAGCGTGGATTTCCTAGGTTTTGTCAGATTGTCCTTGCCTTGTATAGGCTGTGCTGTTAGACTGGCACATCATATGCTGTGGACATTGTGCTTTTCAGTGTCAGCAAGATGTGTGACAAGTTTCCCAGCATCTCATAGACAAGATTGAAAGAGTGATTAGGCCAAGAGCGAGAAGTGAATTCCCCCGGGAGCCGAAGGAATTGGGAATGTGTAACCCCAGTAAGACAAGAACACACAGAGACATGCCTCTCCTTAGGGATCTGTTACCTGTTCAAGGCTCTACTGTGGAGGGGGGGTTAGGCTTGCTCTGTGTTGAACCAGGTTCAAAGGACGGGAAAACTGATTCTGGCTTCATGTAAAAAAAGCCATTCTGGTAGGCAAATCTTTCAAAAAATGGAGAGAAATTGACACATTCGTCTGTGTTCAAACAGGAACTGACAGTCTGCTCCTGGGTGGGAACACTATAGAGGAGGTGACTTCAAAAGCCCTTTTCATCCTAAGATTCTGATTTTTGATAATTAAATGTTACAGCATGGACACTGACATTTATACTTTTTACTTACGTTTTTGTTTTTTAAATGACTTTGTGTTTTGTTTTTAAGCTTCAAATTATTTGAATAATGAAATTCATCAGAACAATGAGTGTTAAGAATCCTATCACAATTTATAGAGAAGGAAGAGTTTGTAGGTTATAAATTCTGTTAGTCCCAAAGAAGCCTTTTAAAAATTATGTACTGTAGCTCGTTATTCAGCAGATGAACCAATTACAATCTGCATCTATAACTAGAACACTTGACTAAAATTATATAATTTTTACAATGCTTCACTGCATAGATACATGAACATAATTTATTTGTAATTTGTACAAAGCTCCAAAGTAGCGGTTTTGTTCTACCAGGTAATTAATGCTCATTTTTAAAGCCTTTTACTATTATTTCTGAAGTAATGAGTGCACATGGAAAAAGATGCATAATAGGCCATACAATAAGCTGCTAAACCAAGCCAACATATTCCAGAAACAAATCCTTGCCAACCTCACAACCAGCATTTAACTTCTGCTTTTCCTCCGTTTTCAAAAATTACAGCATGTGTTTAAAGGCAGCAGAAGCCTTATGTTCAGATTTCTTTACCCTTTCATTTCTTTTTGTTTAAAATAGGTAATAACTACAGATTTAAATGTAGGGTATCATTTTTCTTGAAGAAAGTCATTAATCAGTTTTCCTCTAACTTCAGGCCTAGAAAGAAGTTTTGGGTAGGCTTTGTCTTATAATGTTATTGTTTATGAATAAAACTAATTGGTTGTCCTGCATATTTTAATTATGATATAATACAGGTTCTGGGCTGACAAACATCAAGACGGAGGAGATCTCTGAAGTGAAGATGGATGCAGAATTCCGACATGACTCAGGATATGAAATTCATCATCAAAAACTGGTACGTAAAATAATTTACCTCATTCCGCTACTCTGTTTGTCTTGCCAAATGACCTGTGAACTCTGGTTCATCCTGTGCCAGAAATCAAATTAAGGAAAAGATAAAAATAAAATGCTTGCCTGTAGGATTACCACAGAACATAAAGAAAATAAAGAGGCTTCGTGAATAGTTCTTTCGGACTACAAGGCAGCTAAAGCAAGACTCAGAACTTAAAGTGGAATTAATTTCAATATAGCAGCCGCTTTAACTTCCACTGTGTTTTCTAGGAAAGCAGGTTTACAATAGGTTTATTGAAGGATCAGAGTCAAACACGTGCACGGGCTGCTTGGTTTTACAGAACACTTCATGTGGCTTCAGTTCCCATCTGGAACTGAGTTTGCTCATTCATCTCTCCCCCTGCTCTCTTTTCATTCCCTCCCCTCCCTCCCATGATTTAACTTCTCTTGCAAGAGTAAGATCATGGGGTGAGCAGGACCCCATGATGTTCCTGTTAGTGTTATTCATCAGAAGGTTTGGGCAAAGAAGAGGGCAGCTTCCTTTTCAGATGAAATCACTTTTCCCCCCTAATGTTAGAATTGCAGTAAATCAAAAAGCGACATCTCCTTTGTGGTCAGCTCTAGCAGTTATGTAAAATCCTTTACCAAAAGCTTAGAAGCTCAGATAAATAACGGATTATGTTAGGCTTCCATCTTATCAGTAGGTGCAGTAAGGGGGTTAAATTAATAAAGAAGACAATTTTATCGCATTCAGTGGTGGACAGAAAAATGGTAATAAAATTTCTACAGCAATAATACTTGAAGTTCTGTCAAGTACTTCTTTTGTTTTGTGTGTGTGTGTGTGTGTGTGTGTGTGTGAGCTTTTTTCAAGCAGAAAATGTCTTTTCAGTATTCATAAAATTGATAAATCCTAGTATTAATATCCTAAAGAAACACCTTCAAATTATTATTTATGCCTCACTTGACTCTAAATAATTGTAGCAAACGAAAGACTGACTTGGGATTTGGATTTGCGTTCTTAAGTCTCTTAATTCTTTTTTTGTACAAAGACATTTAGCTTTTTGAAGCATGGTTTTTATTGGCAAGATAATCCAGTATCAATTGTTATAAAATCAGGGGTTCTCTTGATGAGGCTGTTGCTGAAGAGGTTAATCGAAACTGGGGAACTGCTGAAGAGTTGAGAGTTGGTGGGGCAGAAAGCTGAAGATTAATGTGTGCTCGCTGAGGCCTGCATCGTATAAGCCCATCTCCACAATTCCACCATCGCCTGTAATGCAGCAGTGACTAATGGCAGCAGCAGCAGTTAGGAGAATCGGCTCCCTCTACTGCACTAGTTGATAAGATAATATACTGTAATTAGTGCGATGAATATTACAAAATTACAGTATTTTCTTAAAGGCACAGGAATATGTCTAGGCTTGCATTTATTCCTGATTACCTCACACTAATATCATTAGCTAATTAATGATTTGCTTTTCATAAAAAATGGTGAGCTAGCATATTTGTTTAGTAAAGTGAATAATTATGAACAGTTTCTCATTTTGTCATGGATATACCCTGAGTAACACCCTTTTAGAAGTTTGCTTCATTTGCTATATTTTATATTCCAGATCTGGCAAGTTCGTTTTAGCTTTGAAAAGTCAGTCATTTGACTATCTTGAGACTATATTGAAAGAATTTTTTAGGGAGCTACAGGCATACCTTGGAAATTTCAGAACACCACAGTAAAACAGATTTTGTAATAAAATGTCACACAAACTTTTTGGCTTCCCACTGCATATAAAAGTTATGTTTATACTATGCTGTGGTCTGTTACACGTACAATAGCATTATGTCTTAAAAAACTGCATACATACTTTAATTTAAAAATATTTTATTACTTAAAGAATGCTAACGATCATCTGAGTCTTCAGCAAGTCTTAACCCTTTTGCCACTGGAGAATCTTGCCTTGATGTTGACTGCTGCTGGCTGATCCAGGTGGTGGTTGCTGACGTTCGTGGCGGCTCAGGCAGTTTCTTGAAATAAGACAGTCATGAAGTTTGCTGCATCAACTGGCTCTTCCTTTCACGAAAGATTTCTCTGTAGCATGTGATGCTCTTTGTTAGCGTCTTGCCCACCATAGAGCAGCTTCCGACATTGGAATCAGTCTTCTCAAATCCAGCCACTGCTTCGTCACCCGAGTTGATGTGATCTCCTAATTTGTTGTCATTTCAGCAGTGTTCACGTCACCTTCACCAAGAGTAGGTTCCATTACAAGAAATCACTTTCTTTGCTCATCCGTAAGAGGTAACTCCTCATCCATTCAAGTTGGATGATGAGATGGTAGCAGTTCAGTCATGGGCTGCACTTCTCATTCTAGTTCTCTTGTTATTTCCACCACATCTGCAGTGACATCCTTTACTGAAGTCTTGAACTCCTCAAAGTCACCCATAAGAGCTGGAATCATCTTCTTCCAAACTCCTGTTACTGTTGATGTTTTGACTTTCTCTCATGAATCACAAATGTTCTTAATGGCATCTAGAAGGCGAATCCTTTTTAGGTTTGCAGTGTACTTTGCCCAGATCCATTAGAGGAATCACTCACTATGGCAGTTAATAGCCCTACAAAATATATTTGAAATGTATTTTGAAGTAATAAAACTTGAAAGTTGATCCACAGACTGTAGAATGGATGTTGTGTTAGCAGGCGTGAAAACAGTAAGCTCCTTGTGCCTGTCCTTCAGAGCTCTTAGGTGACTAGGTGTTTTGTCAATGAGCAGTAATATTTTGAAATCAATCTTTTCTGAGCAGTAGTTCTCAACAGTGGGTTTAAAATATTCAGTAAACCATGCTGATAAGACACATGCTATCATCCAAGCTTTGTTATTCCATTTATAGAGCATGAGCAGAGTAGATGTACACTAATTTTTAAGGGCCCTAGGACTTTTACAATGGTAAATCAGGTTTGGCTTCAAAAATTTAAAGTCACCAGCTGCATTAGCTCGTAACAAGTGAGTCAGCTTGTTTTTTGATGCTTCGAACTCAGGATTTCTCTCTAGCGATGAAAGTACTAGGTGGCATTTTCTTCCAAATAAATCTGTTTCATCTCTGCTAAAAATCTGTTACTTAGTGCAGCCACCTTCACCAGGTGCTTCAGAAGCTGCTTCCTGCAGCATCTCCATCAGCAGTCGCCGCTTCACCTTGCACTTACGTGTTATGGAGAATGGCTTCTTCCCTAAACCTCATGAAGTCAACCTCTCCCAATTTTTTTTTCTTCTGCAGCTTCTTCACCTCTCTCATCCTTCACAGAATCGAAGAGAATTGGGGGCTTTGCTCTGGATTAGGCTTTGGCCTAAGAGAATGTTGTGGCTGGTTCGATCTTCCATCTAGACAACTAAAACTTTTCTCCCTATCAGCAATAAGGCTGTTTCGCTTTCTTATGATTTGTGTGCTCACTGGAGTAGCACTTTTAATTTCCTTCAAGAGCTTTTTTTTGCATTCACAACTTGGCTAACTGGCATAAGAAACTTGGCTTTCAATGTGCTTTGCTGAGTTAATTATAATTTCTAGCTTTTGCTTTAAAGTGAGAGACATGTGACTCTTCGTTTCACTTAAACACTTAGAGGCCGTTGTAGGGTTATTTACTGGCCCAATTTCAATATTGTTATCTCCCGGAGTAGGGAGCCTGGGAGTTGAAGAGTGGAGTGGCCAGTTTGGGGGACACTCAGAACACACACAAAATTTATTGATTTAGTTTGCTGTCTTCAATGGGCGTGTTTCATGACCCTCCAAAACAATTAAAATAGTAACATCAAAGAACACTGATCACAGATCACCAAATATATATAATAATTTTTTAATGTTTGAATATTGAAAGAATTACCAAAATGTAACATAGACATGAAGTGAACCTGTGTTCCTTGTTGGAAAAATGGCACCAATAACTGTGTTCGATGCAGACTTACCACAAACCTTTAATTTATTTAAAAAAGAAAAAACTATCTGTAGAGCACTACTGTGCAATAAAGCTAGGTGTGCTCGTATTTTCATTAAGTTACATAGCAAATGTGGTAATGTTTAGCAGTAGTTTTACATCATCTGGCATAAGATCAACTCCTTATATAACAAGATGTAGATAAAGTTGAAAAGTAATGACTTGCTTTTATAAACAGTATGAAGGAATATAGTGCAATAAATGAAATTTTATTCCTTACAGTGTTCTCAAAAATTTTTTTATGCTTAATCCAAATAAACAGCAAGAATAAAGCAACATTTCAGATTTTGGTGTGTGGAGACAATAATAAGAAAGCATGAGTGCTAAGTGACTTTAAATTCTTGTTGCCTGTACTTCCCTTTGAAACAATGTTATGCTTTAAAAAGCATTACACTGCTAAAGGTTCATTAGAATCCTGATGAATTACAATGGCTAAAAGTAAGTAACGAGGTCTTTTTATTGTTTAACTCCTTTGTTTCAGAATGTTTATCCCTGTGCATTAAAAATGTCCCTCCAAGGAAATTAGGATATCTACAGAGTTGAAAAACACCTAAGTCGCGGTCACTTAGAGTCAGACATCAGGGCTCAGAATTTCAAACCTGCTGTAACTGGGAAAATGCCGACCTCCTTTCATTAGTATGATCCGTGCCTTTCCAGCTTCTGATAGATCCATGCGCTATCTTCCCACCACTCACTAAATGTTCCACCTGTCAAAGGGTTTCAGGTCCTTGCAGACTTCGGTTTTGACTTGTGAGGGGAAAGTAGACTTCTTCGAACTGGGGAAGCCACATGTTGTACACTGGTCTATAAACTATGATTGTCATTCTTAGTAAGGAGAATATGTGATTTCTTTTTTTAAAGTAAGCACCAAATATGTGACCAACCACCTGGGCAGAGAATATGCTGAAACTTTTCATATAACCTCTTGCAGATGTCCTGTGCCTTTAAGAGATGAAATTCTTTTAATTGCATTTATAAATTACATTGCATTTAGAAATTAAAATTCTTTTTCTTAATTTGTTTTCAAGGTGTTCTTTGCAGAAGATGTGGGTTCAAACAAAGGCGCAATCATTGGACTCATGGTGGGCGGTGTTGTCATAGCGACGGTGATTGTCATCACTTTGGTGATGCTGAAGAAGAAACAGTACACATCCATTCATCATGGTGTGGTGGAGGTAGGTAAACTTGACTGCATGTTTGCAAGAGAGAATTAAAGAAGACTATGAGAGAATTAGGCTTAGCTTTTCGCTAAGAGCTATCTGAGTATCTCGTTAAAAAAACAAATCAATATGCCTCCATGATGCTTGGGTTACAGCTGTTCTTTCTTGTTTTGCTATTCATTCATTGCAACTTATTGTGACTATTCTGATCAAGGCTTTGAGATTGTGTGTTGTTATCTCAACTTATAATTTGTAATGAAGTTATCAAAATAATACAAATGATAATGCATGACTTTTAAAAAGTGTGATTACTCTTAGACTTTTTTTCCAAAGACAAGCAACAAAAATCAGTGTGAGAAGTTAAAAATAAAAACAGAAGTAAGAGGTTGCTTTTTCCAAAAAAATCTAAACATACTTATTCCTGGATTTCTTTTCTCTCAGTCTGGCCTCTGAGTACAACCAGGTAATAGTAAATAATGTGACTTTTCAGTGCAATTCTTACCTTTGAAGTTTCTCAGGAAATCACAGTATACTAAATGGCCCACCAAAACATACGTGATTGTTATTTGAGAGTTCTTCAACCTCTTACCCTACACTTCACCTGAAATATCTTAGTTTCAAGGTGCTATACAAAAACGAGAGAGAGAGAAAGAAAATTTACAAGTAAGTTATTTTTATGCGTTTAAAATGCCGTGGGGGGGAGTATAAAAACCTCACAGCATGTGCAACTTTTTAGGAAACTGTCTTGCAGAGGGTATAGTATAAATATAACTTTTATATGCACGGGGAAACCAAAAAATTTGTATGACATTTTATTGCAGTATTTTAAGAGTTACAGAGTTTTTAGAGCTGAAAGATATATTGATGACCGATCAAATTTATCTTCTCATCTTGTAGATGAGGGAACTGAGGCCAAGACAGAAGGGTTCAAATTGCACAGGGTCAATGTCAGAGTCCAGATTCCCCCTCATATTCCCCATTGCTTTTTATTCCCCATTGTGTTTTTTTGTTGTTGTTGTTGTTTTGAGACAGAGTTTTGCTCCATCGCCCAGGCTGGAGTGTGGTGGCACGATCTGGGCTCACTGCAACCTCCGCTTCCCGGGTTCAAGCAATTCTCCTATCCCAGCCTCCTGAGTAGCTGGGACTACACGTGCATGTCACCACTCCTGCTGATTTTTATGTTTTTAATAGAGACGGGGTTTCACCGTATCAGTCAGGCTGGTCTTGAACTCCTGACCGCAAGTGATCCACCCACCCGCATTGGCCTCCCAAAGTGCTGGGATGCAGGCGTGAGCCACCGTGCCCAGCCCCCATTGCTTTTGCCATCAGAGAAAAGTCCAGGTGTTTCTAGGGACCTGAAGATTTCACCATCCCCAAGGAACTGTTTTCTAAACCATTTTTGATTAGAAGAAGACAGGAAGAGTTTAAATAAATCTGTAGTGAAGCCAGAAATCTCATTTTGTTCAGCATTTAACACCTCTGCAGATGACAACAGAAACTGCTGATGGAAACTGGGGTTGAGCCTCGTTTCCCCATTCATACTGACATGGATGAGCAGCGTGAGGAAGGAAACCAAGGGAACAGCAGGCAGCAGGCGGAAAGGAACAGAATGACTCAGACCAGAGCGTGGGCACGTAAAAGCAATGACCCCAGCGTCACATTTGGGCATTGCACCTTTTGTAATAGTATGTAACTTTATGTCCCTCAAAACAGTATATTTTCGTTAGTGTCAGTTTCTTTCATTTCTGCTCAAATTAATTTTTTTTAAATTTTAGTTTTATGTTTGAGCAAATAAAGATGTCTTCATACTTGAGTAATTTAAGAGCCCTTTTCTGTTGCTGTTGTTTGGACTTTTTGCATTATTGTTGTTTTCTTTGTTTCTTGAGATGGAGTCTCGCTCTGTCGCCCAGGCTGGAGTGCAGTGGGATGGTCTCTACTCAGTGCAACCACCACCTCCTGGGTTCAAGCGATTCTCCTACCTCAGCCTCCCAAGTAACTGGGATTATGGGTGCACACCACCGCACCTGGCTAATTTTTGCATTTTTAGGGGTTTTGCCACGTTGGCCAGGCTGGTCTCAAATTCCTGGCCTCAAGTGATCCACCCTCCTCGGCCTCCCAAGGTGCCGGGATTACAGGCATGAGCCACCGCACTCAGCCTTCAAGAGTCCTTTTTAATTTCTTTAATATAATTCTATCTGTGCTGCTGGTCTATCAGTTAAAGATGCCTGTCTTTGATGCCAAAGGCCAAAGACTTGGCTTCCTAGGGCTTCCATAACAAAGTAACACAGATTGGGTGGATTAAGCAACAGAAATTTACCTTCTCACATTTCTGGAGGCTGGAAGTGTAAGATGCAGGTGTTAGCCAGGTTGGTTCCTCCCGAAGCCTCTCTCCTTGGCTTGCAGACGGCATGGCATTCATTCTGTGTTCTGCTGTGTCCCAACCTCTTCCTGTAAGGACACCAGTCATACTGGATCAGGATCCACCCTGACAATGACCTTGTTTAACTTTAATGACCTCTTTGACCCTGTCTCCAAATACAGTCAGATGCAGAGGTACTGGCAGGTTAGGACTTCAACATGTGAATTTTAGGGGGACACATTTTAGCCCATAACAGAGCCCAGTGATGGTAGGGAGAAAAGCAAGGTGTCTACCAGGAGCCCCTTCCCCAGGCTGTGTGTGAGGCTTACCAGGTCCTACCCCAGACCTAAGGAAACAGAATTCCCAAATAGGAGGCTGGGAATCTGAGTGTCGAAAATTTCACCACCTGAATGAGACATTCAGTCAGATTTGAGAATCACTGACACATCATTTTAACACTCTTTCCTTTTAGTTCTCTGCACAAGCCTTAGGGAGTGGAAAATGGTATCTCTTGCCTCCCAGATAACCAGTTGCCTTTTAAGTGCTCTTCCAGCTGCCTGAATTAAATTGCCTTTTTTTGTCAGTCACCAAGCTGTGTCTCATTGGACTTGGAATGTCAGAGGAGAAGCTGACATTTTGACCCAGATTCTGAAAATAATTTTGAAGCCAGGAGGTATCCTTGCAGGAGCAAAATCGGGAACAATGGCTGTTCAGCTCTTCTCTAGATATTCATTTTGCTGTCTGCTTGAGAGCAACTAGAAGCAACTTTCTGGATGAAGGGCCCCACCTCGTTTGTGTTTTGTTTTGTTTATTTCCTCTCATCTCCTTCTTCCTCTCAAGACCTTTGTGGCTGTCCTTCCTGAAAGCAGCCCTCTGTCCAGCCCCATGGTGTGTCGTACAACAGTGTTGGAATAGACTACATTCCCCTTTTCTGTCCTCAAAAAGGTATAGTCTAGCTGGGATGCTAGACCTTGAACATAGGGAGTTGCACCCCAGCCCAGGAATGTTCCCAGGTGAGAGCACTGTGGGCTTTCCAAGCACCATTCTTCTCAGCATTCCAGAGTCTGCACTGAACAGAAGTGATGCTTCTGCAAACATCCTCTTCCTACCCTAACAGGTCCTCTCACACTCAAGTACGTGGAAATGCCTTTATTTCCAGCTCTGGCTAACCCTCGTTAATGGGTAACCCTACTTCAATAAGAACAAAAATGTATAAATGAATATTTCCAGTTGGACTCGCTTCATTCACTCAGGACAGAATACCATTGTACTTATATACCGTCAGTCCGTGAAGAAGTCATGAGGAAGGCATTGGTTTCCAGGAAATTCCTCGTTTTTAGAGTGAAAAATTCCTACAGAAGATCACAGAGATAGGAACCCTAGGGAAAAAACCTGAGAACAAATGTAGAAACGAAAACCAGCCTCTACCGCCTCACACTGGAGATACAATTCTGAGAAATGTGTCATGGGGTGGTTTCATCTTGTGCAAACATCATAAAGTATATGTACATAAATCCAGGTGGTATAGCCAGCTACACACCTGGACTACACACCTATGAACTGTTGCTCCTAGGCTACACAGCTGTGCAGCGTGCTGTCGCACTGAGTGCTATGGTCTGTTGTGACACACTGGTAGGTATTTGTATCTAAACATAAAATAGGCACAGTAGAAAATACGATACTATAATCTTATGGGACACCATCATAAATACTTGGTCTGTCATTGACTTAAATGTCATTATGTGGCCCATGACTGTATTTTTGTTAGTAGAGTTGTTAGCATTTGGAAATGAGCACTTGCTGGTTTTGCTTTTTTAAAAAAACAATAAGCAGTGGCTGGGCACGTGGCTCTCACCTGTAATTCCAGCACTTTGAGAGGCCAGGGCAGGCAGATCACAAGGTTAGGAGATCGAGACCATCCTGGCCAACATGGTGAAACCCTGTCTCTAATAAAAACACAAAAAATCAGCTAGGCATGGTGGTGCGTGCCTGTAGTCCCAGCTACTTGGGAGGCTGAGGCAGGAGGCTCAACTGAACCTGGGAGACAGAGGTTGCAGTGAGCCAAGATCACACCACTGCACTCCAGCCTGGCTGACTGAGCAAGACTCTGTCTCAAAAAACAAAAAATTACAAAGGGATATCAAAGGAGTTCCTGAACCTTCCTGAAGAATTGTTTGATGTTGGCAGTAAACATAGCCAACTGCTTTCTAGTTCTGTGTAACTAAAAAGAGATGGCATCTTAATTAGGGAAAATTAGCATCTACACAACCAAGTAGCAAGCATTTACTGGGAGGTTGCTAGGAGGGATAAGTGACTACCTTGAAAACTTCCGAAGGCCAGGCACAGTGGCTCATGCCTGTAATACCAGCACTTTGGCAGCCCGAGGCAGACAAATCACGAGGCAGACAAATCACCAGCCTGGCCAACATGGTGAAACCCCGTCTCTACTAAAGATACAAAAAATTAGCCAGGCATCCTGGTGTGCGCCTGTAATCCCAGCTACTCAGGAGGCTGAGGCAGGAGAATCGCTTGAACCCGGGAGGTGGAGGTTGCAGTGAGCCGAGATGACGCCATTGCACTCCAGCCTGGGCGACAGGGCCAGACTCCGTCACGAGAAAAAGAAGAGAAAACTTGCTGGCTCTTTTCTTTGCTTTCATTTTATTTTATTTTTCGCATACTTCTGGCTCCTTTGTTGTGCCACACTCCATTGTTGTATTGTACACCTTAGTTCCCTTACCCTCCTTTACTTGTCTGGCCCATCTCAGTGACAGGATTCTGTCATTTGGCCTAACTCGATCCCTTGTATAAAGGGACGTCTATTAATCCACATCCTGCTGATTACATAATCAGAGGCAAATGTAGTGTTTCCTGCCCCTCCTCCAAGCCCACACACCTCCGTGTAGATACTCCAGCAGCAAGAGGATGGAGGAGAACTAGAAACTAAGGACACCCAAACAGAATCTTATCCCTACAGTCAGATGGCCGAGCTCTAAATTCCTCTGGATATAGTGAAGGACTAAATGGTTCCCATGAATCAAGTTCAGGAAGAAAAGGGTAACTGGGTATGGAGGTAAGGCAAAGAGTGTCAGAAGTTCTCCTCAAAGCTGTTTTAGGACAAGGCGGGTCAGGCCGTTTGGGCTCAGCTCTTTTCAGCGTGCGTCGTCAGCAGTAGTTGAAGACATGCTGCCGTGCAGTGCGGGGGCCTGGGCTGAATGAAGACCAGATCAGTTCCTGCTGCTGTGGAATCCAGGCAGTCTGGGGAGAGAATGAATATTCAGTGGTTATATGTATGTGTGTGTTTTTTTTTCTTTTTTAATTATTATTTTTTGAGATGGAGTCTCACTCTGTCACCCAGGCTGGAGTACAGTGGTGCGATCTCGGCTCACCGCAATCTTCCCCCCGGGGTTCAAGCAATTCTACTGCCTCAGCCTCCCGAAGAGCTGGGGTTTACAGGCACGCGCCACCATGCCCGGCTAATTTTTGTATTTTTAGTAGAGACAGGGTTTCACCATGTTGGTCAGGCTGGTCTCGAACTCCTGACCTTGTGATCCACCTGTCTCAGCCTCCCAAAGTGCTGGGATTACAGGCATGAGCCACCATGCCTGGCCACGTATGTGTGTTTTCATCCCAGCAAGTGACAGATGTTTCTGCCTGGTTGGAAAATGGAAATTCTGTCCCTGACTTCATTGTTTTTTCATTCCTTCCAGAACAAGCACCACGGGCCCAAACCTCCCCTGGCTCTGCCTTCAGGGAAATAGTACTGTGTTTGTGCAGAGACCCTGTCTGCACAGGGTCAGGGTGGGACTGGTCTTCACGTGGTGGCCCATGCCACTGCTGTAGCTTAGCCACGAGGAAGAGATTGGTGAGCCTGCTGGAGAGGAAATCCGCCCTTACCTGGTGCACTTCCTTTGGCAGTAGGTTTCTCCGTAGACGTAGGTACTCAGTTTTTCACACCCAGCTTTCAAGGGGTTAGAGATGAAAGATCCAATTCATGCTCCTTGGATGCCGTTTTGTAAAGATAATCCTTTCTCCTGTAGCTCCTGAGCCCTCTGAGATCTGAGGGCCAACCTGCCGCATGGCAGGAATGACCAAATACAACTGTCTTCTCAGTGGCGAAAGGTAATAGGATTAGCAAGTAGTAAAACAGAAGCCAAGGAAAGACGTTTGACTTTGGAGTTTGAAGAGGAGATAAGCCTATCAAATTGCCAGGAGTTCCCCTGCCCTTTGTGCATGCAAATGATTGTTGACAGCCAGTGTGATGGTGGATGTGCCTCCTGGAAGAGATAGAAGTGTAATATTCCAACAATGAAGCAGCATTGTGGCTTTTTTCTACAATCAGAAACATACAGCTAAGCAAGATAATTTTTTTAAACTTGAGCATTCTTTGAGATCTCAGTTACAAGGTAATTGGGAGCAAAAATGATGCCCAAGTTCAAATGGCATACTGCTGCAGATAGGCTGTCTCCTGGCATGCAGATTGAGAGAGTGAATAAAATCTCATTATCTTTAAGGATGGTGTTTTAACTTATAAGTTGGAGGCTCATTACACAGTTGCCAGTTAAAGCCAGGTGACCTCATTTGTTGACAACAGTGCATATCAAAGGAAAAAGGAGAGGATGAGGAAAACGTCTGTGACTTGCTCCCGGAAGGACAGTGAAGCTGAGCATCCATTTGAGCAGTGTCCTCTGAGTACTGGCCTTGGTTAGAGCTTGGTGGAGGTGTGCTAAGGGGAACTGTCCAGGTCTGTCGGAGTAACCTGAGGATTCGGCTGCAGGGAACTCAGGCAGCTCTGAGCCACAGGGTGGTAGACGGGAGGGATTCACAGTGGCACACAGTCTCTTCCATAAATGGGAACTTAAGAATCAGGGCATGTAATGGATGGAACACTAGGTCCCAAGGGGTGAGGGAGCTTTATATCTGCCTATTGCAGCTGCCTTGGGATTAGCCATGGTAGTCATTCTACCTCATTCCCAGACTGAAGAGTCAATCACTTCATGAAGTGGGGCTGTACAAAGGGACCTCGGGGGACCTGATTATATTGACAGATTTTTTTTTTTTTGGGGGGGGATGGGGTCTCACTCTTGCCCAGGCTGGAGTGCAGTGGCACAATCTTGGCTCACTGCAAACTCCGCCTCCCAAGTTCAAGCAATTCTCCTGCCTCAGCCTCTGGAGCATCTGGGACTACAGGCACACGCCACCACACCCGGCTTATTTTTGTATTTTTAGTAGAGCTAAGGTTTCACCACGTTGGCCAGGCTGGTCTTAACTCCTGACCCCAGGTGATCCTCCCACCTTGGCCTCCCAAAGTGCTGGGATTACAGGCATGAGCCACCATGCCTGGCCATATTAACAGGTCTTGTAGTCTGAATTATCATCAGCCAGTGTGGTCTAGTCATGACGTATCTAACTCCATCTCTAGACCTCATGTCTTAGCGCCAACACCATGTCCTTTCTGGTACTTTTTCTTCCTTGGCTTCAGGGGCAATGCTGTGTAGGCTCAGATCTGTGCCAGATGGGGTGTGTAGGGGGAAAAGTTGCATAAGGGGTGAATGTCACTTGGCAACACTCAGCAAGGGGGAACAGGCCTGCAGTATCCTCCTGGAGATGAGTGGGCAGCCCATTCTAGGAAATAGCCCTTTGAAGGAAAATCTTCCATATGGTACATCAGAACTTTTCTCTGGAAAACATGCTACGTCATTCTGATGATTTTGTATTCTCGTCATCCTACCATGGCTTTACAAAAGAGGAATTTCAACAGACAAAAAAGTAAACCTTTACTCATTCGGCAGAGTTAAGGACCACCTTTCTTCTGCGAATGGGGAAAGGTATAACAAATAGTGAAACAAAAACAGCCACTGTGCTCGTTGTAGAAGTAAGTACCCCGTGCAGCCTGCAGAGAGTAAATGCCTCACACAGCTCAACAGTGACAGGGAGAGAAAAAAGTCTTCAATTACTGGCCTGGCCTTAGAAGTAAAGCAACATATTAACAGAGAGGGTCTGATTTTAAACCTTTAGCTGAACATACTTCTATAGTACCCTGATGTTCATTCAGTTTTTTTAAAAAGTATGTAATCTTGGCCAGGTGCAGTGGCTCACGCCTGTACTCTCAGCACTTTGGGAGGCTGAGGCAGGCAGATCACGAAGTCAGGAGATTGAGACCATCCTGGCTAACATGGTGAAACCCTGTCTCTACTAAAAATACGAAAATTAGCCAGGCATACTGGCAGGTGTCAGTTGTCCCAGCTACTTGGGAGGCTGAGGCAGGAAAATCACTTGAACCCAGGAAGCGGAGGTTGCAGTGAGCCGAGATCGCACCACTGCACTCCAGCCTGGGCAACAGAGCAAGACTCCGTCTCAAAAAAAAAAAAAAAAATTATGTAATCTAGAATGGCGTTCTCCTTGCTCCAGTCTTCCTTTTTTCTTGTGCCAAATAATGGCCCCCTTTGGTATATGTATGTTATTGTTCTAATTACATGATTCTCAGATCTCTCTTTTACATTTTAACAAACATAAAATTTGATAGGAACGGGCTAGACTAAAATCAGCATGGCAAGATGTTCAGCAGTCCAGGAAACCAAGTATTTTTCTACATAGATTTGAGTGTCACCCAAGATACAGTATACTTTGCTGAATCTCCCCCCATGATACTCTTGTGGTTTTATCTATCTTGCCAACACACTTTCAAGTAAAACAGGCTTCCATTAACACCATTTGTCCTTTATGGAGCCAAGGGAGGAAAAAATAACCATTGCACTGGCTTTATCCACCTACTGCTGAGCTGAGGTAGCAGAAGCCACCAGACTCTTTGCAAGCGTGTCAAGGTTTCCACCGCCACCTGGTGGCTAGGTGGAGCACAGCATCTGTGTAACTCGTGGGCAAAAGCGTTCTGCTCCAAGGTGTCAAAGTAGAGGAGAAAATCATGGGTGTTCTGCAATCTTGGCAAAAGAAGAGTACTGTACTCCTTGACTTTTACTGCTTCTCCATGTGCACCCTTAGAGGATTGATTTCTATTTTTTGCTCAGCTCTCCTCCTCGTTTTTCAGGTTGACGCCGCCGTCACCCCAGAGGAGCGCCACCTGTCCAAGATGCAGCAGAACGGCTATGAAAATCCAACCTACAAGTTCTTTGAGCAGATGCAGAATTAGACCCCGCCACAGCAGCCTCTGAAGTTGGACAGCAAAACCATTGCTTCACTACCCGTCGGTGTCCATTTATAGAATAATGTGGAAAGAAACAAACCCCTCTGTCTTATGATTTACTCATTATCGCCTTTTGACAGCTGTGCTGTAACACAAGTAGATGCCTGAACTTGAATTAATCACAGATCAGTAATGTATTCTCTCTCTCTCTCTCTCTCTTTACATTTTGGTCTCTACACTACATTATTAATGGGTTTTGTGTACTGTAAAGAATTTAGCTGTTTCAAACCTAGTGCATGAATAGATTCTCTCCTGATTATTTATCACATAGCCCCTTAGCCAGTTGTATATTATTCTTGTGGTTTGTGACCCAACTAAGTCCTACTTTAAATATGCTTTAAGAATCGATGGGGGATGCTTCACGTGAACGTGGGAGTTTAGCTGCTTCTCTTGCCTAAGTATTCCTTTCCTGATCACTATGCATTTTAAAGTTAAACATTTTTAAGTATTTCAGATGCTTTAGAGAGATTTTTTTTCCCCATGGTTGCATTTTACTGTACAGATTGCTGCTTCTGCTCTATTTGTGATATAGGAATTAAGAGGATACACGTTTGTTTCTTCGTGCCTGTTTTATGTGCACACATTAGGCATTGAGACTTCAAGCTTTTTTTTTTTTTTTGTCCACGTATCTTTGGGTCTTTGATAAAGAAAAAGAATCCCTGTTCATTGTAAGCACTTTTACGGGGTGGGTGGGGAGGGGTGCTCTGCTGGTCTTAAATTACCAAGAATTCTCCAAAAAAAATTTTCTGCAGGATGATTGTACAGAATCATTGCTTATGACATGATAGCTTTCTACACTGTATTACATAAATAAATTAAATAAAATAACCCTGGGCAAGACTTTTCTTTGAAGGATGACTCTGGACATTAAATAGTCGAAGTAATTTTAGGTGGAGAGAGAAGAGGCAGACTCACTTTCCTTTAACCAGGTCTCAAGTTCTATTTATGATACAAAAGGAGATGAAAATGGAAGTGGTGATATAAGGGAATGAGGAAGGCATTCCTGGACAAACCCTTCTTTAGGTGTCTTCCATTTGTCTAAAATGGTGTTTTCATGTGAATAAATACATTCTTAGAGGAGCGCCATTGTGCTGGTGTGAATGACTCCATGGTGCCAGCCTTGACTATTTGCTGATCTACAGACCAGTGAGAAATCTTCGCATGTTGGGGACCCACACCTCTTGTGTCTTAATTGCAAGTCTGAGTAGGAAATTGGGGCCAACATGTGTCTCTCAGTGCTGGGAAATATTTCATAGACCTAATTTACAGTCTTTACTTGATCTAAAATGTTTTGCTGCCACATTTTGGCCCTCAAGTTTGTCCCAAATTAGAGACAGAGAAAAGTTCCAGGGAAATAAAAATTAAGACAGCTGATTATTATCTGTAAAGCAGGGTTTCTTATCCTGAATGCTACGAACATTTTGTAGGGAATAATTCCTCGTTGTAGGGAATTTTCCTGAGCAGTGTAGGATATTTATTTAGCCAGCATCTGACCACTGGCAATCAAAAGTGTCTTCAGACATTGCCAAATGTCCTTTAGGGGACAAAGCCGCATTTGAGAACCACGGCTCTGTAGTATGACGTCATATGTACATAATGAGATGGAGTCTTACTCTATCACCCAGTCTGGAGTACAGTGGCACCATCTTGGCTCACTGCAACCTCCGCCTCCCGGATTCAGGCAATTCTCCTGCCTCAGCCTCCTGAGTAGCAGGTACGTGCCACCACATCCGGCTAATTTTTGTATTTTTAGTAGAGATGGGGTTTCACCATATTGGCCAGGCTGGTCTCGAACTCCTGACCTTGTGATCCACCCACCTCAGCCTCCCAAAGTGCTGGGATTACAGGCGTGAGCCAGCGTGCCCAGCCTGTACATAATTTTTAATTGGGTAAGTCTCTGTGGCTTAGTTCAGGCTGCTGTAACAGAATCCCATAGACTCGGTGGCTTAATGTTTCTGTCTCTCAGTTCTGGAGGCTGAAAGTAGGAGATCAAGGTGCCAGCAGAGTCAGGTTGGTCATGTTCCTGTCCTGGTTCACAGATGGCCTCCTCCCTCTATTCCTGTAACAGAAATGCAGGTGCAGTCACTCACTACTTGCAGACTCCAATTAAGAAGAGCGAGGTCTGGTATCAAGAAAATGCCTTTTTATTCCAAAGCTAGCTTGTGGGGAAAGTATAGGCTTCCTGCCTTAACGGTACTGCTTGGCTTTTGGAGCAGAAAGTGGGCACTTTTAAAAGGAGGGCCTGGCATGAATGACATGCAGGGAAGGCGAGCAGGTGGGGATCCGTGTACCCACTTTGGTGCCTTTATCTACCAGGAGGTCAAGTTGATGTGCTTGTGGACAGAACTTGATTACAAAGGTGTCCGAAAGTCTCCAGGTGGAGGAGAGTTTTGTAGCAGGCATAATTTGGGTTGTAAATTGACTCTTGGTTCCTGAGTAGTCTCCCGGTGAGGGAGGGTTTCGCTGGAGCTTTGAAGCAGGCGGCTAGATGGCCTTGCCCTGTAGGGAGTGTCTGGTGAAGGAAAGGTAAACAATTAACCATTGCATTTCTACTTTATTGGTATATAATGTTTACATGTCTTCATGTTTTTCATTCCCATGATCCAACTCTTATATTAGTCTCAGCTCTACAGTCAAATACGTGAAATGCTCTCCGTTGGTCCTTTTGCTCCCAGAAATCTTTTGGTTGTGCAGTTTATTTCATGGATGATGTTGACAACAGAAAAGGTAGAAGAGTTGGTGTGTCTCCTGTGTTTTGCAGGGTCCTTAATTTTGTTCTATTTCCTCTTCTGCTCTCCCTGTGTCCGATGCTCCCCAATGAGCTTGGCTTCTCCATGCTGGTCTGCCCACTGTCAGGCCGCACTCTGGAGCCTGGGCTCTGAACTGCCAGGTGCACATTAGTGTTCATTCTCTCTTTTTTTTTAATAACCATTTGTAATGGCTGCATGTGAATACTTAGCTCCTTCTGAAAAACTTTCACTATTATTAATGTTTGGACCGATGTTTTTGACCACAGATTCTTCTTTAGTTTGTTTTTGTTTTATAATGAAAGGCAGTTTTGCATCTCCTTCAACAATGCAGACCCAACCGAGGCAGAGCCCAGCCAAGCTCTGCCTCAGTTGAGTCTCTGTTTCCTCATTTGTAAAATAAGATAAAAGTACTTCATAAGGCAGTGATGAGGATTAAATGTATTCATATATATATATATATAGGTATAGAACAGTGCCTGATACGTAGTAAATGGTATTTATGTGTTAGCTGCTCGTGAGAGTGTCTAAGTAGAGGGATATTTTAATTCTTATCGCTTTAATTACAAGACCAAATTGACTTCCAAAAAAAAGGAATTCCCACTTCCATCAGTTGTGAATGTGAGTGCCTCTAAAGGTACCACCAGGACTAAGAGGGACTTGACTGAATCACCACGTTGAAATGAAAGAAGAGGCTAATTTTGGCCTAACCATACACACCATTTTCCGATTAGGCTGATCACTCAGGAATGATTGTGTTGTAGAGGATCCTTGAATGGTCCTGTGTCTGTTCTCTTCTGTGCCCTCTCTCCTACCCACAAACGTGTTAAGGCTCTACACTGGTATGACTTTCTGCATACAGGAAAACTTGGAGTGCAAATTACTTACATAATGTTCTTGCTTTCATTATATATTCACTTTGTTGAATACATTTTCAGATCACATCAGAATACGAAGTTCCTTTATGGCTACTGAACCAAGAAAATCTATCCCCTGGTGACTAACCAGCTCAGAGGCAACTAGCAGAGGCAGCATCTGACTTCTAACATAGCTCTATTTCAAAAGGTTTTAGAATAATTTCCAAAGTAAAGACTTATTGTCCGTAAGATTTCTTGGACAACCTGTTTAACACATTCAGAGCATACAATTTTTAACTACCCTGGCCCGGTGCGGTGGCTCATACCTGTAATTAGCACTTCGGGAGGCCAAAGTGGGCGGATCACTTGAGGTCAGGAGTTCGAGACCAGCCTGGCCAACATGGTGAAACCCCATCTCTACTAAAAATACAAAACATAGCCAGGCGTGGTGGCAGGCACCTGTAATTCTAACTATTTGGGAAGCTGAGGCATGAGAATCACTTGAACCCAAGAGGCAGAAGTTGCAGTGAACCAAGATTGCGCCACTGCACTCCAGCCTGGGCAACAGAGCAAGACTGTCCCCAAAAAAAAGTGTAACTACCCTGAACTGAGTTCTTCCTGAGCTGAACTCTATTCCTCCAAACTAGGAGCTTTTCTCGGTGCTCTCAACCATCCCTCCTTCCACGTTTAAGATGGTCACAGCTGCTTCATCTTGGTTCATTCATTTAAAACAGCTGCTGACTGCCTACTGCATGTACTCAGACAATGCCAGGTGCTGGGAATACGATGGTTAAAAAAAAAAGATTGTCCTAATTTCAACACCTTATATGTTAAATCTCTGGATAACCATTACCACCTTTAGCAGTGGTTTATACGGTAAAAATTGTGTTTTGCCACAAATCTGCAATTTGAGTAGGGCTCACTGAGGAATGTTCCTGTCTCCTCCATGAAGCAACCACGTAGCCAGCTGAACTGAAGAATAAGGGATGTGTTCCCAGGATGGCGCCCTCATGTGGCTGCTGAGTTGGTGTTGGCTGGCAGTTTGGGAGTTTGGCTGGGGGCCTCAGTTCCCCTCCATAAGCAATGTGCCCCTCCGTGTGGCCCTAGCTTTCTCATAGCATGGTGGCTGGGCTTCAAGGGTGAACATCCTAAAGAGAGAGGCAGAAACTGCATTGCGTTTTATGCCTCACCCTCAAAATTCCATAACATTACTTCTGTCATACCGAATTGGTCAACGCAACCACGAATGCCTGACTAGGTCGAGGAAAGGGGACATAGATTCCATCTCTTGATGGGAAGAATGCCAAAGAACTTGTTTTAACACTACCACATTGAAAAAATATATACACATTCTATAGGAATAAGTCTAATGGCCATTTCCCTGTCTTGATCAGCTCAGCATAATTAACTAATAATGAAAGACTGAGACATACAAGGATGCCTTTTAATTCCCTCGGGTAGGGCAATTTCTTTTTATAAGCTCCATTCCGAACTCCAGATTCCCAGTTGCCTGCTGACATCTTCATCTGAATATTTAACAGACAACTCACGCTTAATGTGTCCAACATCAGACTCTAGATGTCTTGCGCCTCCTTTAGCCTTTCACTTCTCAATGAATGATGACTCCCTCCATTCCTGCACATAGAGGTGCACATTTCACATGAGAAGGAACTGAGGCCCCCAGCCAGACTCCCAAGCTGACAGGCAATACCAGCTCACCAGCCACATGAGGGCGCCATCTTGGGACCATATCCCCCATCCTATAGGTGAGCTTCCTCTGTGGATGCTGTGTGGAGCAGACGGGAACATTCACCACTGAGCCCTACCCAGAAATCACAACTCACTGGTTACTGTTCACCTTATTCCCTTGTCTTCTTAGGTCTTTGATCAAATGCCATCATTTTGATGATGCTTTTTCAGACCATGGTTGCCAAACGTAACTCTCCCCTGCCCTAACAGCATATGAAGAAGCATTACATATACCCTTCTCTTCATCACTTTTCTCCTGGGCACTGACCATACGTTTTACTCTTTTATTTGCTTATTGCCTTCCTCTCACTATAATGTAAATGTCGCAAAGATAAGATCTTTTTGTCTGTCTTGTTCATGGATGAATCCGTAGTGCTTAGTCTAGTGCCTTGTGCATGATGGTGCTCAGTGAGTAGTTGCTGAATAAATGAGTGAATTGAAATTGACACACTTTGGCAAGTAGCACAGAGAAAGGATCAAGGAGGTAGGAAAATGGGAGGGAGGAGAAGGATTTACTAAATTATTAGATACTAGAAAGTGAAACTGTCTTTGCAAAAATTATAACAGGAAATTATGACAGTGAAAGAGATCAGACCTAACTGACTCCATCTTGCTTCTAACCTTTAAGCTGTTCTTGTGCATTCCTGGGCATAGGCGGAACTAACCTTGGGAATAAATTTAGTTTATAGTTCAACTCTGAAACAAAATTAATAATAATAACTCCTTCTCCCAAAAACCCCTTCTTGCCTGGGGACCAGTCTGCCTTTGTAGGACTAACAAATTCACAAGATTAGAAATTACAGTTTAGGGGCCAGGCAGCCTCCAGCTCCAAGAGTCTGAACCTCCCCAAATTGCTTCTGGGACCAACATCACTACTGTAAAACCTACGATCAGTGCCTGAGGTTTTGCAGATCCTGCACTCGATGCACCAGCTGATGCCACCCAGACCCGTAATCTGGCTCAACCAATTCTGCAATCCCACCCAGGAACAGAAGACAGCAAGAACTCACTTCGACCCCCTGTGATTTCATCTTTAAGCCAACCAATCAGCACTTCCCATTTCCCGAGCCCACCAAATTATCCTCAGGGAGACTGATTTGAGATATAATAAAACTCCTGTCTCCTACACAGCTGGCGCTGCGTGAACTACTCTTTCTCCATTGTAATTCCCTTGTCTTGATAAATCAGCTCTGTCTAGGCAGCGGGCAAAGTGAACCCATTAGGCATTTACAAAATAACCAACGTAACAATATATTTTGTTTTTCTTTCTCAAGATCACAGATGGAATAGCTTTGAATATTCTTAATGGTAGATTGGCTGGACCTAAGTGAAATGCCTATGCTTATGTCAGTTTCCTATGAGTTTCCTCTACATGGGCATGAGGGAAATGGGCTACAGGACCTGGCAGGGAAACACAGGCTTCTGATAAATTGCCTCCATTTTTTCCTTTCATCCTTCAGAACCAAAGGGTTTTATCTATGGAACAGCTCCCCTCTCACTTTAAGCGATAGAGCCATAACAATAAAAACAAGGAAAGCAATCATTTGATGAAAATGATACCTATTACTGAAGAATTTTACTTGTCTTCTTAGGACTTTAATCAAAATTGTTCTTAGGAATGATGATAAAAGCTTTGGTGAATTCCATAATATGGAATTAGAATACTTAATAGAATTAAGTATTCTATATACCTGGAATATAGATACTTAACAGAGTGAGAAAAATGGCAAACTCAGGGAAATAGAAACAGCGCAGGAGAATTCAACCAAAGGCATATATAGCCTAGAATCTTTAATAAGATTCAAGAATTCCAGAAAAGCCGGGCATGGTAGCTCACGTCTATAATCTCAGCACTTTGAGAAGCTGAGGTGGGCAGATCACTTGAGCCCAGGAATTCAAGACCAGCATGGGCAACTGGTAAAACCGTCTCTACTAAAAATACAAAAAATCAGCCTAGCGTGATGGTGTCCACCTGTAGTCCCAGCTACTCGGGAAGCTGAGGTGGGATAATTGCTTGAACCTGGGAAGTCAAGGTTGCAATGAGCCAAGATTGCACCACTGCTCTCCAGCCTGGGCAAGGAGACCCGGTCAATTTTTTTTTTTTTTTTTTTTTTTTTGAGAAAGCAAAACCCTCTTCAAGAAAAAAGACCTAAGAGAGATGAGTCCCTGGAGACTAGGGATCCCTGGAAGGGCCAGACAGCAGGAAGTGAGCAGCAGGCCAGCAGGTGACGCTTCATCTGCAGTTACAGCCGCTCCCCATCGCTCATTATCACCTGAGCACGGCCTCCCGTCAGAGCAGCTGCATTAGATTCTCACGGGAGCACGAACCCTATTGTGGACTGCACGTGGGAGGGAGCTAGCTTGTGAGGTCTTTATAAGACTAACGTCTTCGGATCTCTCACTGTCTCCCATCACCCCCAGATGGGACCGTCTAGTTGCAGGAAAACAGCTCAGGGCTCCCACTGATTCTACATTATGGTGAGTTGCATGATTATTTCATTATATATTATAATATAATAATAATAGAAATAACATGTACAATAAATGGAATCATCCCGAAACCATCCTCCCCGCTCCACTCCTGGTCTGCGGAAAAATAGTCTTCCACGAAACCAGCCCCTCATGCCAAAATGGTTGGGGGCCACGGCTGTAGACTCCACTTGGCAATTTCAATGTGTTTTTATAATCACATGTCTGGTCACTTCTGGCTCATTTTAAACTTGGGCTACTCAACAGAGCCCTGAATGAATGGAAGGCAGGTTCTTCTTCAAACAGAAAGATAATTCAAAAAACATTTGACTCCCAGGAGAAGTCCTCAGCACTGTACCCCCAGAGCTTTCCCCAGTAGAGGTCAACATGGATGCAGCCCCTGGCCTAAAGATTCTTTTATTTACTCCACAGTAGGGTTTATAGTACCTTCCCTTTCAATAGGCCACACAGACAGGGGGCTGAGAAAATTATTCTGCATTCTCTTCATGCTATGAAGTGCCCTTCCCCATCCCCAATAGACTTCACTACATAATATAATTTTGTCGAGGTAAGAGAATGAGTTTATAGTCCCAATTTTCACTGTGATGTATAGCACAGCATGGGATTGTCGGGGTCAATGAGGGTAGTTTGGGACTAAAAGTTGCTAAATTACTAGGAATAATAATAATAATTCCTCTAATTCTAATGATTGTTTGAAAAGCAAAATCTCAGGTTATCCTTGCCCTTCTGAAAGGTGCTGACATGCTTTGTTTTGCCTTTTGGATATCAAAACTAAAGGGGGCCGTTCTCAGCAGTTACCTAGAAGGGTGCAGGCAAAAAAGTTCAGCAGTATACATCCTGTCACCTCTGCTGTCCAGTGACCATTTTCACGGACGCTTGTGCTTTTGTGGTGGAGAAGCAATTAGAATTCTCTCATTCTCCCGAAGGAGAGCCAGTGGAAAATTTTTCTTTTTCCTGTTCTAAACAGTAGACAAAATTCTAAATTCTAACATCAGAAAACTTTGGGGGAAAGCAAAAAAAAAAAAAAAAAAAAAAAAAAACGTAAAAGGACACAGATGTTTTCTTTTTTGAAAAAGGACAATAGTCATATAGAAAAGAACCCAGAATTGAAGTCCAAGACAGTTCAGTCTATTATGATGCAAACTGCTGTGAAACAGACATCCTCATTACATCTGCATTTTACTAAAGTACCGTCAATGCTATCACTGTGGAGTCTGACCACTCGTTTTTTTACTGTTTATGCTAATGGGTTTTGTGGGTGGTGGATGAGTAGCATTTTAATGCCCAGATGCACAAAGATGAAAATATTCAGATGGCAGTAACGGATGAAAAAGCACCCTGCTGCTAGCAGTTTCAGATACAGAATTACGTGGCTCTTTTTAAAATGTAAGTCGCCTTTGCTGGCTTAACTATTAGGTTGGCGCAAAAGTAATGGCGATTTTTGCCATTCAAAGTAATGGCAAAGAAACACCATGACTTTTGTACTGAAATAATATTTGACAATAACAACCCCAGATTCTATAGTGGCTTTTCCTAACAATTCAATGTCTCTTGCATAATATTTTTCTCCAAACCATCCTCTAAATCTTCTCTAAAATTTCCTAAAGTTACAGATAAAATCTAACAAATGTGTATGATTCCCGACACATAAATCTATTTAATTTTCACAGATGAGTGGATTTATTTAAGGGAAAGAAAAGAGCATGATATTATTAAAAATAATTCTTGATTGAAGGGGGCAAAAGGTTTGAGAAGAAGGGTGAACATTCTGGGCTTACAGGCCAGCCAAGACTTGGGGACTATTCACCTGGGCTGTTCCGTGGGTGAGTCTCTCGGTCTCAGCTTTATAAAATATTGGATCTTACCCACTACCAATGTATGTTTCCCGGATTGGAAAGAAAGGAAAACTTGGCAGGACTGAATGGCCTCGTTAGATCTCATCTTTTTTCTCCTTGTAGCAAAGCAGAGTCCAGAAAACAACACAAATGTCTCAGACCATCCAAAAGTTAATGAAGTAATTATCTTTTCTCAACTACTGGTGTGGAGCCATTTGAGATTAAAGGCAGATGAACCAGGAGCTCACCCTGCCCTTTTGATACACAATCCAGTGATTTCAAATCATTTCGAGGGCATTGGGGCCCCAAGGGATATTTAATCAGCCCCAACCACAGACTGCAATGGGTTTCTCTCATTTGCTTTGGATTGGGGAGGGGAGTAGTTGGGTAAGGTAGCAAGATCTTGTAGATGGCACAGTGCTTCTTGTAAATAACTATTTTCCAGTCTGAACAGCAAATTGATTCTTGGGATTTTTCAGAAGGTTTGGTTTTTTATCTCTTCCATCAAGAAAACCAAGGCACTTCCTGCCAACAAACCTCTGTAAAGCAAGAAAGGTCAACATGAAGCTTCTAATGGCTTTTTCTTGTACTTCCCAAAGAACATCCCAGGAGGGAGTTTTCTATTATTGTGGAGAACATGAAGCTACTCTCGTATGTACTGTTGATCTGGATGACAGTGGAGATGGCATTGACCCCAAACCAACAGCTCCTGATAAGATGCCATACACAGTCCCAAAACCACACACACACATGCACACACACACACACACAGAAAGAGAGAGAGAGAGAGAGAGAGAGAGAGAGACAGAGAGAGAGACAGGGGAAAACAAGAAGGCTGGAGGAGTGTGCTGACAGGAGAGCAGGAGCCAGGAATGTGACCTTTCACATGCATCTTCTTGTTTTTTTTTTTTGTTTGTTTGTTTTTTTTAATTAAAGAAAAACATTTTTTTAAATTTTTATACAGAAATATTCATACTCTTCCTTGTTTGTAGTTTGAAAGGGTCACCATGCCTAAGCATTATGAAAATCACTAAACCAAACCAGAGACAGAGTTTGGAACCATCCTGAAATAAATATTTAAGCTGAACCTAATTAGCTTCATAATACATATATTTCATTTTTGTATGTGAAGGGATGGCGTTAACAGAAAAGGGGCAAAAGTTCTTATTAAGTAGATAGTATGTTCTGCTGTGAGACGTAGATTGGGGTTATTAACATGAACCCCCGTCAAGAAGAGTCTGAGAGTTCTTAATACAGGAACAACAAGCCAATATTCTGAGCCCCAGGCTAAAACATTCGCTTTTGGCAACATAGAGAACTGAAGTTTAATGCTGTTGAGAAAGGAGAATCCAGCTTCAAGAGCACAGGGCAGGAAAACGAGTTCATTGCCCACATCTGCCTCTTATGAGTGGACCACTCTCTAGAATTCAGTTTTACACTTTCTGAAGAGGAGAAGCAACAAAGAGTTAAAGGGATGAGAAAGAAAAGTATAGCGAGAACACCATCCGCTAGGGCACAATATTTTAAAATTGAAACAGTACTGTATCCCTGGTTTTGATGATTGTGCTATAGTTATGTAAAACATGCTATGGTTATACAGGGGAAGCTGGGTGAAGGGCACAGAGTAATCTATTCTATTTTTGCACCTTTTTTAAAGTCTAAAATTACTTCAAATGCCAGGCACTGTGGCTCATGCCTGTAATCCCAGTACTTTGGGAGGCAGATCACTTGAGGTCAGGAGTGCAAGACTCTCACCTGGCCAACATGGGGAAAACCCATCTCTACTAAAAATACAAAAGTTAGCCAGGCGTTGCAGCCAGTGCCTGTAATCCCAGCTACTCAGGGGGCTGAGACAGGAGAATCAACTGAATCCAGGAGGTGGAGGTTGCAGTGAGCCAAGATTGAGCCACTGCAATGCAGCCTGGGCAACACAGCAAGACTCTGTCTCAAGAAAAAAAAATTACTTCAAAATAAAATATTTTAAAAAACCACATTATATTGTATAATACCTTAAAAAGGAGTTAGCAGAGACACATGGAAGTCCAGGCACAGGCTGTGGGAAATTTTCTCATGGTCTTTTTTCAAGGTAATCTTTGTGGCCACGGTCATTATTTGTAAATAGTTAAACACAGTAGTCCCCCTTATCTGCAGTTTCACCTTCCAGGGTTTCAATTACCTGTGGTCAACCATGGTCTGAAAACGTAAAATGGAAAATTTCAAAAATAACCTATTAGTTTGTAATTGCACATGGTTCTCAGTAGAAATCTCAGGTGAATCTCACGTTGTCTCGCTCTGTCCTGCCATGGACAGGAGTCATCCTTTTATCCAGCAGATCCACACTGTAGACACAACCCCCCATGCGTCATTGACATTGTCTGTTTCTGCCTCCCAGCCTTCAACATCATTGTGGCTCACCATCCAGAATCACAGAAGCAGATGATCCTCCTCTGACCTATTGTCAGAAGGTCAATAGTAGCCTAAGGCTAAGTCACAATGCCTACGTCATTCACATCCCTTCATCTCAGCACGCACCCATTTTACCACCTCACATCATCACAAGAAGGGTGAGTACATTACAATAAGACATTTTGAGAAAAAGACCATGTTCATATAACTTTTATTACAGCATATTGTTGCAATTGTTCTATTTTATTATGGTATTGTTATTCATCTCTACGTATAATTTACAAATTAACTCTCGTAGGTATGTACGGATAGGAAATGAGTCTTAGAACATATCTCCCTCAGATAAGGGGGAATACTGTACTCTTACGGGGCCTCGGTAGTCATGGCCAGTGAAGAAAATCTCAAGGTGTCCCTTTGAACCAATTTAGATCGAAATGACACAAAACAGAAATTAAGGAAGAAGCAATTCATCAAGAACAATGGTATACCAGATAACTCAGAGACCGAGAAAGAAATGTTAAATTCACTGTGTGAATGTATTTTCTTAACAGTCTTTCAGGAGAAAATCAATTTGGTTGAAAACAGAAGGAATTTGGTATCTTCAGGCCCTATACATTTTAGCGTGGTCTTTGTAATGAGCTTTCTGGCCAGTTTGCTTATGACTTTCAACCATCCACCATGTTCCCTTCTATGCACCGATTCTGAAATTTCATTAATGTTTACCAGCTCTCTGACATGACAATTATGTTAAATAATTTGCATAGAGGACTTTAACATATCATTTTTCATTTTCTGAACTATTAGCCTTTTATCAACCCCCAAAATTATTTGATTTGTGTTAAGAAAACGCATACATGTTATTCTAAATACCCTTATACAGATGTACCATGTAATAGTTCCTTGGCATTCTCAGTTTTCTAATTATTAAAAGTTTATACCCAACACTAAATGCATGTTCTTTGCCCCAAATTGTGGTACCACACGTCACCTGGGAACAGAAATAGAGGTCAGGGCAGAGGCTACAGAAAAAAACAAAAATGTTCTTTTGTAACTTTCTCCAAACCTTTGGTCAGCAGAGGGATCATTACATTATTGTTGAAACATATGTAGAAAATAACTAAATAAATGGATGAAGGAAGGAAATTTCAAGGCTTGCTGGGATTACAATGCCTGCTTTTTGCCAGTAGGAGGTGTTCTGAGGGCAATAGGAAGAGGAAGGGCTGACTGAGTTTCTTGGTCTCCACCAGGCTTGCAGAAAATTGACAAACGGGCAGATAAGCAAAAAAGACAGAGCAAAAGCTACAAGACTCCTTAGGTAGCCTGAGCCTGTGGATGACATTGAAAGTGGAGAAACTGCCAATCAACCAAATATTTGCAAAATTACTTGCAATAGGCTGAATGTTGTGTTCCTCCTAAAAATTCATATATTAAAATCCTGACACCCATGATGATAGTATTAGGAGGTGGCACCTTTGGGAGGTGAGGACTTTCGGAAGGTCCTGCCCTCGCGGATGGAATTAGTAACCTCATAAAAAAGGCCAGAGAGAGACAATGGGGAAGAGAGTTCCTTTGTCCCTTCTGCCATGTGAGGACACGGTGAGAAAGCCATCTGTGAACCAGGAAGCATGACCTCACCAGACACTGAATTGCTGGTGCCTTGATCTTGGCTTTCCCAGATCTGTAAGAAGTAAATTTTGATTGTTATATGCTACCCAGTTTATGGCAGTTTGTTACAGTAGCCTGAATGGCCTAAGACACTAGTCATTTGAATATTCTGCTTAACAGCTATAATCACATTTGGATTACCAGTTTAAAAAAAAAAAAAAAAAGAGAAAGCAGGAATATGTAATTTGTATTGAATAACATTTGGTCTTTGTTTAGCTATTTAGTGGAATATTGCGCGCTTACAATGCATTTGTGTGATTTGTTCCTTCATTTAACAAACACTTATTGAGTCCCTACTATGTCCCGGGTACTGGAGATAGAGAAGTGAACAAAATAGACAAAATACCTGCCCTTATGGAGTTTATATTCTAGTATTATTATGATAAACGTTAGTTTTGCAGATTTGTACAGGTAGTCTTTAATTTCTTATAGTTTATGGATCACTTCAGAATATGTTGAAAACTGTGGGTCTTATTCCTTTTGGGAAAAAAATATAAATAATAAATAGAAAACTATATCAGCATATGTATATACAATTTGTTACTTCTCAATATGAGCTGTAACTATTTTTGCAATGCCCTCTGACCATTTCCGTTTTTGCCCTGTTTTGGAAGCCCTGAACCTATAATTTGTAGACTTACTGGAACAAGATGCAGATAAATTTAGGCAACATCCCTAATTCCAGATTACTTCAAAGAACCACAGAGCTGTCTTCTGGAATGCTAACGTTCATATTAGTTATATGATAAGAGTCAGGGTCAGAGTTTCCTCCACTCTCTTTCTATCTCTCTGGCCTCTTTATCAAGATCACTAACTCCATTCAGGAGGGCAGGACCTCCCAAAAGGCCCCACCTCCAAAGGCCCCACCGCCCCATAATATCATCTTGGATATCAGGATTTTAACATGAATGTTTAGAGGAGACATGAAATTCAGCCTATTCCGACTACTTTTGCAAATATTTGATTGATTTGCAGTTTCTTTTTTTCTTTGAATCTTATCATTGATTATGTTCCATTGATCGTTCATGACTTAGCATACTAAATTGGGTTAAATCCTGCTCTAAGACACACAGTCATGCTTTCTAACGGAAAGAAATTATGAATTGTATCAACAAAACCCTGGCTTCAGTCATTAAGTTATTGAGCTTTTAAAAGAGCCATGTTTAGAAGGCATATCTCTGGGTTACTATTATGTCATTTGTACCATAAGAAATTAAGACAAGCGGCCGGGCGCTGTGGCTCACGCCTGTAATCCCAGCTCTTAGGGAGGCAGAGGTGGGAGGATAGCTTGAGCCCAGGAGTTCGAGACCTGCCTGGGCAGTATAGCGAGACCCCGTTCTCCACAAAAAGGAAAAAAACAAAAAGACAAAAAAAAAAAAAAAAAGAAATTAAGACAAGCAGCATTCAGATGAAGTGTGACTAAGAAATACACTTGGCTGCTGAGTTGTTCTGTCATGAAATTAGGAACTCAGATTTCCACAATGCAGGGAGAAGAAATGTGTTTACCACTAAATCAAACATATTCACAACTAAGAAGGCATTTACATGTTGTAGTGATATAAAAAAAGCAGTGGCTCAAACTTGTAATCCTAGCACCTTGGGAGGCCAACACAGATGGATACCTTGAGCTAGCCTGGGCAAAATGGAGAAACTTCATCTCTACAAAATATACAAAAAAAAATTAGCAGGGTATTATGGTGGGTGCCTGCAGTCTCAGCTACTTTGGAGGCTGAGAAGGGAGGATCACCTGAACCCAGGAAGTCAAGGCTGGGATGAGCCATGATCAAGCCACTGCACTCCACCCTGGGCAGTGGGAGTGAGACCCTATCTCAAAAAAAGAAAAGAAAGAAAAACTGATGATCTTTCCATAGACTATGTCATGTAATTCTGAGTCACGTCTCTCAGATAAGAGTACAAGTCTTAACCTCAGAAATAGCAAGGGGAGGTGGGGGTGGAAGGGTAGGGGAAGATCACATATTACTAAGCTATTGAATTTTGAAGTATTCTGAAAGTCACCTTTTACTGAGGTGATGGACATAACTGTAATTGCAAACAAATATTTTGTCACACCCAACACAAAATGTCACTGCACAACGGTGACCCACCTCACTCTCCGTTTCTCAATGGGGCCAGTGACATAAAAGCTACCTGCTGTCCAGGTCAAGTTTCCAACCTTGCAAATAAGGCCTTAGGAAATGCTGTTTACTCTAAGTACATCTGTGACACCAAATATTGTCTGATTAGTGTTGATTATGATAATAAAAATAAAAATCAGAAAGGAAAATAAGTAAGAAGCAAAGGTGCTAGGAGGAACGTTGGAAAGGAGGGAATATGCTTTTTTTCCTGTGTGTAACTGTAAATTATTGCTTTTTGCCTCCTGAGTAAAGAAAGAGAGTGAATGGCCTGACTTAGCTCGTAAAAATCTCTCAAGCTGGCAGTTCCACTAGTTTTATAAAAATTTGTCACTTTATGATCGCCATAACCAAACCAAGCCTTTCAGATCATTTCTCAGAAACTTCCTCACAGTCGGTCTATTACATTCCTCATGAGACTTCTTGACCCTTGTGCAGACCGGTTTCTTTGCCTTGGATGGATGATGTGATTCGAGACATTCCTAACAGATGCAACACCAAACTCTTTGTTTAATCCAGTTATGCTGAGTTAATGACTGATGCAAGCCTTCCTGGATACATGGGATTTTTAAACAAATGATAGTTTCATACTCCAAGAAGAATAACAACAGCAGAGCTTTAAAATATTAGATTTCCTTCCTTGTCATCCTAGCTGAAAACTCCCTAATTCTTCATGAGGTTTTAAAGGAAATAAGCAAGTATAAATCACCTGCCTGACTAAACTTAACCTTTATACATTTAGTGGAGTACAGATGATGGTATTTTCTGATTTATGGTGTACATTTCCCCTAAAGGGAACAGTGAATAACGAGCCAAGGGAGGAGAGGCAGAAAGCCCGTGCAAAGCCCTGCGGGGTGACCTTGATTAAGCCTTCTCCTTTTGCTTTCGGATTTTCTATCTCTAAGGAAGGAATACTGAACTCCCAGTACTTTTCTCAGAGAGAGACAAGAGGTGACGGGGACAGATGCATAGAGTGCCTGCTGAGGCCATTAGAGGCAAGAAGTTGAAGATCAAAAGAGGTTTCCTGCTCATAAGCTAGACGCAGGCAGAACTACTGGGAATCAAAAATATTAGTTCTTTCCCAACATCTAATGCGGTAACAAGTGAAAGACGGTTAGGGGAAAAAAAACTGTATAGTCAAGATAAATGTAAATACCAATTACAGCTGATTGTTCATGTAAAATGTAAATTATAAACTCAGCAAGTATAGCATTATTTCTCAAAATAGTTGTCTATCTTGATTAAAAGTAGGAAAAAAAGTTACAGTTGTATTGGTAGAAAAAAGTTTCTCAAACTCAACACTACTGATATTTGAGGCCAGAAAAGTTGTTGTTGTTGTTGTTGAGACAAGGTTTGCCCATGTTGCCCAGACTGGCCTTGACTCCTGGGCTCAAGCGGTCTGCCCGCCTCAGCCTCCGAAAGTACTAGGATTATAGGCATAAGCCACCACTCCCCGCCCACAGTGTTATTTTAAATTTAAATGTGTGCTTTGTAGAATGTTTAACAGTATCTATGGCCTCTGCCTATCAGGTGCTAATAGCACTTTCTCCCCAGTTGTGACCATTAAAAATGTCTCCAGCAAATATCCCCCGGGAGGCAAAATTGCCCTTGGTTGAAGCCATTTGGTGTTGGGGCTGCGTGGAGAGTAGCCACTTACGATATTTTGAAAAGCACCTTTAGTTTTTGCATAAGATTCCCATGTTCAAATATCTGAGGCTTTGACTTAGTTCATTGAGTACATCCAAAGTTTCTCAGTTGAGGAGCTATTGCTTTTAGAAAGCCTTTCAAAGATCTGGAGGGAGCTACCTTAATTATACTAGGTTGAGTATTTGAAGAGGCCATTCCTTGGGGCAGTGGTTATATATTTCCTATTTATGTTGCATACCAGCTCCTAGCATGATGCAGGCACAGAGTGTGCTCTCAGTGAATGAATAAATGAGAAGGTAAAACAAGAAATGGACTGACCTAGTGAGATATATTTTTTCCTTTGGTTCTGTAAGGTCTGTTAGGCTAACTGGCTGCACCATAGGCCATACCCTAAGTCGAGCCATGGTGACCCCCATGACCCACACGTACACCTCTGGATGGCCTCCTGGAATAGGAAGCCTGAAGGAACTGGAAAACCACAAAAGGAGAAGAAATGATCAACCCCTGTGGTGCCTAATTAAGACATTCTCTATTGTTTCGTGTTCTGCCCTCAATTGATAAGGCCATTGGATTTTGTAACTGACCTTGGTCAACCTCATGACTCCAGACCCCACGATCCCCTCCCAGTTTGCAAACCTATGACACCCTCCCAGTTTGCAAAAAACCACCCTAAACTGTAACGTTCCACTGCCTACCCCAAACCTAGAAAACCAACTCTTATCCCACTGCCTTCCACTAACTCTCTTTTCGGACTCAGACTGCCTGCACCCGGGTGAATAAACAGCCTTGTTGCTCACACAAAGCTTGTCTGGGGGGTCTCTTCATTCAGAGTGCACATTTTAACAGGTTACCTCTAGGTATATACTGTGCCTTCCTATACCTACAGAAGGTTACTGCAAAGAGCATCTTAGTGATCAAAAAGAGTTAATGTGGCTGACTTTAAACACCACCAAGCTTTTGAAATGATACTGCAAGGACCAGGAATCCAGTGTGATACTTTGGGGTTTTCATCCACTGTTCTGTTGAGAATGAAATCAACCATGGCCCTAGTCTGGAAATACAATGCCCACCAGTGGGTACATAAATACACCAAATACAGGAGTCTCTAGTACGACCTGCATTATCTTGTTTTCTCTCTCTATGGTTTGGGGACAAAGAGCTCAAAGTGGTCGGCATCAGTATCACAAAGAAGCAAGCTTCTCAGGGAGAGCTCTCAGCTCAGACTGCACTCAAGATTCAGGTCTTCCTGAGGTCTGCAAATGCAAATGCCTTTTCCAGAGCAGTAATTTAATATGCCATATTCTACTGTGGTTGGCGAAGTTTGCCCAAATGATCCCTTCTATGAAGCTGAAACTTAACCTCATAGATTTGTTTTTGGAAAATTCTTTTTGTAGTCTGAAATTGGATGGCTTCCACTTTGAAAATAATCATCTCAGTGGGCTTTGACTTTTCCAAAAGAACAAAGTTGGGGCCAGTGGGAGGCTGAGGATAGGCTGTTCCTAATGTTTTGATCTTGTAGGAGGTGTTTTGATTGCTGTAGAAGTAAGCAGAATATCCCCATTGATCTCAATTACCATGGTCCCTTCATTAAAGGGTCCTGCCGGCATCATATCACTTCTGTGAAGAGAAGGGCTTGGCTCACAGAGCCATTCACAGCAGGGCTGTTTGACTCTCACTGGCAAACATCCCATAGGGAACTTCTGCTTCCTGGAAATCACTCTGTTTCTAACTCAGGGGAGAGATTGTTCTCAACTATTTTAAAGGCCACCCTGCGCTCAGCAGGGTAAGGAAAGAAGAGGAGTTAATCGTTCCTTTCAAGACCAAAATTGAGCATCAAGGCAGAGATGGCAAAAAAGGAAGCAAGCTTTGAAGTCACTGGGAATGTAAAGAAAACTAACTTTAACATCTAATAGTGTTGCTTCCCACCAATGTGCAGAAGCCCAGTGTTTCGTGACTCAGCTGTTTCTCCAATTCTCCCTGTGCCTAGTGCTCCAAAGCTCCTGATCTCACCACACAGGAAACGTTCAAATAGGAAAGATGAGAAAGATCAGAAGACCAGTCCCTGATCGTCAAAGAGTTACCACTCAGATGGGAGGCAGGGCAGGAGTAAGAAATGTGCAGAAATAACAACAAAACAAGGCGGAAGGAGATGGTTTGGATGCCGGTACAGCTCTATGGTCCCATGAAATAAGGAAACATACTCATTTGGTAGAGGGTAAAGAATGATTTCATGACATATGAAATGGATGTTGAAGAATGGATTGAATTTGCACAGGAAGAGATGAACGCCTATGTAGGGCAGGGAGGACTGTATTTCTCGAAATACAGAAAATTAGCAAAATATAATATAAATGTGGGCAGGTGCCCAAGCGAGGGAAAGAGAACAAGAAGAAATCCACTTTGCATTTTGAGGTTATGTCATTTGGAATCCATTCAGGAGGGAGAAATCACATCAGTTACTGTAACAGAGAGAGGTTAGTATAAGGAATAGTTACCTACATATAAACTTGTGAACTAGATAAGTGAAAAGACAGTGCTGTGGTAAACCATAAGGAGCTGAGACAAAGAAAAATTGTGAGCCCCTATATACATAATTTGTATATTTTTTAAGATAATTTTTTTTTCCAGAACACTGAAATAATTAAAAAATACTGGCTGGGCATTGTGGTTCACACTTGTAATCCCAGCAGTTTGGAGGCTGAGGCAGGCAGATCGCTTGAGGTCAGGAGTTCGAGACCAGCCTGGCAAATGTGGTGAAACCCCATCTCTGCTAGAAATACAAAAATGAGCTGAGAGTGGTGGCGTGCACCTGTAGTCTCAGCTACTCGGGAGGCTGAGGTGTGAGAATCGCTTCAATCCAGGAGGTGGAGGTTACAGTAAGCTGAGATCATGCCACTGCACTCCAGCCTGGGTGACAGAGTGAGACTCTATCTCAAAAAAAAAAAAAAAAAAAAAAAGGAGAAAGAAAAAAGAAAAATATTGAAAAATGGAAAAGTAGGTATATTGAAATTCACAATGTTATTTTTATTTTTCATTGTTCTGAGGTAAAGTCTTGCTCTGTTGGCCAAGCTGGAGTGCGGTGATGCAATTTCAGCTCATTGCCACCTCTGCCTCCTGAGATCAAGCCATTCTCCTACCTCAGCATCCTGAGTCACTGGGACTACAGGCATGTGCCACCACACCCAGCTAATTCTGGTATTTTTTATAGAGACAAGGTTCGGCCATGTTGCCCAGGCTGTCCTTGACTCTTGGGCTCAAGTGATCTGCCCACGTCAGCTTTCCAAAGTTCTAGGATTATAGGCATAAGCCACTACTGCCAGCCCACAGTGTTATTTTAAGTTTAAATATTTTATTTATGCCAAAAGCTAATTTAGTATCATTTTATATCAGCTTAAGCTAAGTAACAATTATTAAAGATCATCTTTTAGACAGAAGAAATTGTCAAACGTAGTAATTCTCTCAACTGAAAATGAAATTAGCAACAAAGTAGATTTTGAATATATTATTGATGAGTTTGTTTTTATTAAAACCAGTGGCCTCAGGCTCTAATATGGCTCAGCTGGCACTGATCTCTACTAAAATTCTGACATTTTTTTCATTATGTGTTTTTTCATTTAATTTTGATTTTTTAAATATTGCATTTGAAGGCCAGGTGCAATGGCTCACGCCTGTAATCCCAGCCCTTTGAAAGGCCAAGCAGGTGGGTCACCTGAGGTCAGGAGTTTGAGATCAGCCTGACCAACATGGAGAAACCCCATCTCTACTAAAAATACAAAATTAGCTGGGTGTGGTGGTGTGCATCTGTCATCCCAGCTACTCAGGAGGCTGAGGCAGAAGAATCGCTTGAATCAGGGAGGCGGAGGTTGCAGTGAGCTGAGATCGTGCCGCTGCACTCCAGCCTGGGCGATAGAGTGAAACTCCATCTCAAAAAAAAAAAAAAAAAAAAATATATATATATATATATACACACACACACACACACACACACACACACACATATATATGTATAGTATTTGAATATACAGTGATTTATTGTGATTCCTTAGTATTAGTGTTCCCTCAAATTTTGTGCCTGAGGCAGATGCTTCTTTGCCCTCGCCCTAATCCCTGTCCTTTGAAAAGATAAAACAAAAACTAACAGGCCAATAGGAACAGACAGGAGGCAGGAAGCACACAGGACACAAACAGGAGGTGCAAGTCCCTTCTTCCTCCCTCAGCCTTGCTGTTCCCGTCTTCCTCCCCAAGTAGAGGGAGCCAGACAGGGAGCCCACAGGCAAAGTAGAAATGCAGGTTGCAAAGTCCTGGCCCCAGCATCAAAAAGCCAACTATAGAAGGATAGCTTTGGTGCCAAAAGGTAGCAGCCTAAAAACTAGCATCGAGATGATTTCCCCTGAGATGAATCCTGAAGGGTACATAGGATAATAATAATCACTTCTTGAGCACTCTTTGCAATGCTGCACAGTTAATCCATGAAAGTGTCTGAATCCAAACCTGTTTTAATCTCACCCAAAGCCCATGCTCTCAACCACTGTTCCAAAGTGAAGCAGGGCAAGAACATTTTACACAAAGGAAAACGAAAGAGAGCAAGACAAAGAATAGAAAAACAACACAGCACATGATGAAAACAAGCAGTCTAATGTTAATATAACCGACGTTGCAGATGATTTGTTGTGTGCCTGACACTTCACTAAATGTTATTCTGTGGTCTGAATGTGTTCCCCGGAGTTCATGTGTTGGAAACGTAATCTCCAATGCAATAGTGTTGGGAGGCGGAACCTAATGAGAGGTGTCATCATTGCAGGAGTGGGTTCCTTATCAAGGGAGTGGTGTCTTTATAAAAGATGAGTTCCCCCTTAACTCTTCCGTTTGCATCCTCTCACCATGTGATGCCTTCCACTGTGTTATGAAGCAGCAAGCAGGTTCTCACCAGATGCAGACCCTCAGTCTTGGCCTTCCCAGCTTCCAGAACCATAAGCCAAATGCATTTCAAATGTTTATAAATTATCCAGTCTGTAGTGTCATAATATTATGTATAGCAGCACAAAATGGACCAATGCATGTTTTTATCAAATTTTTAAAAATTCTTCTAACAACCCTATGAGTAGCTGCTCTTTGTATTCCCATTTGACAGATAAGGAGACTAAGCCATAGAATACGACTTAAATTTTCCTGGGGTCACTCAGCTCATAGATGAAAAAACCATAATATAAACAGATGCTTTGCCTCCAGAGCCCTTGCTCTTGGTCACTAGCCATACGTCTCCCACAGATCACAAAATAAACATGAGGCCAAAGAGGTATGGGTGGTCCAGTTCATGGAGGCCATCCTGAAAGGCATGGACTTTAGGCTTTGTAGAGGACACAAACAAATGGGAGCACATTTTAAACAGCAGGAGTTTTGTGTTTTGGATGGATCACACTGGTCTGAGCCCAGTTTGGGGGATAGATTTTAAATATACAAACAGGAATTAAAGAAGCCAGTTAGAAAGCTAATTCAGTGATTCAAATGAGCAGAAAGTAGAGAGTTCTGATACGAAGCATGGAAAATAGGGGACATATTTAAGAGACTACAGTTTTTATTGACATATAATAAATGTAAATATTTTCAGGGTACATGTGATAATTTGATACATTCATATAATCAAATCAAGGTAATTGAGATATCCATCACTTTAAATATTTATCATTTTTGAATGATAGGAACATTTGAATTATTCTCTTCTTGTTAATTTGAACAAGTTATTAACATTAACTGTAGTCACCCTACTAATCTAGCAAATACCAGGTGCTATTTCTTCTATCTAATTGTATATTTGTACCCATGAATCAACCTCTCTTCATCTCCCCCTTCCCCCTACCCTTCCTGGCTTCTGGAACCACCAGTCTACTCTCTATTTTATACAATGCACTTTTTAGTATCTGCACATGCAATATTTGGAAATAGATATCTTTAAGACACTAATGGTTGGATGTGAATGATGAAGAACAGAAGAATAACGGGCTTTCAGGTTTTATTTTGGATGGCTAATAGATTATAGTACCAACCATTGAGAGAAGTACCAGAAAAGAAACAGTCTAGTTGAAATCGATCAGTTACTTCCAACATTTGAGTTTTCTGCAGTTTTGGGCATATGTAGAAAGGTAAGGTAAACCAAATCCATACTACCTTTGTTATGGCAGCTAAGAAATTTTAACTTAATTTTATTGGAAATGAAGATTTGTAAATAAGTTTTGATTAATAAAATGTAATGATCATTATTGCCTTTCTTCAGTTCTTTCAACCCAAAATTTGATCCTCTCTTGGTAATAACTGATGTAGAATTTCAGGCCTCTAAAATCTCTAAAATGTTCCTTAAAAGAAATGTATCCTGAGACCAATTCTAAATATGTTCCAACACGTATATTTACTGAACTAGTGAGCATTAAGCTACTAAGAACCTGACTAGAACTACAAAGGGTCTGATATTTTACCATACTTTCAATACAATAAGTTGTCTAGCCACGATTTCGCAGATGCAGGCAGAAGACATGAGACTCCTGTGTCCGAGACAAAAGTCTTTATTACTCACAGCTTTAGCAATAGTCAGAGTATTAGCATTTGCACCAGTTCTCCAAGCCCCAATTCCCATGGTGAAATATAAAGACAGACAGATAAAGAGAGACCTAAGAAATGCTGTATGCTAAAGGAGAGGGACTTAAGTGCAGGGAACCTCTATATTTTATAATGAGCCATAAGCGAACTTCCTTCTTTGCTCCAGAAGGAGATACTATCTTTATCTTTCCAGGCTAATCAAATCTTCCCTTTGCTCTGGAGGGAGACAGTATTTGTATCTTCCAAGACTGTTGGCTATGCAAGCATCTTTGAAAAGATATCTCAATACAAAGGCAGCTCTGTTCACAAGACATGCAGAAATATGTGAGACCTATAGAGATTTATCTCCCAACAACATAAATGTTTTTATAATTTTCAAGTGACTTATTGAACTCCTGACTCTCACTTGGCAGATGCATGACACAAAAGTTTTGAAGACATAAAACATAGGAGAAATAATTAAGGAGGCTCAACAAATAGAAAGTGCAGTAATAAGTAATACCTAAAATAAACAAACTAGGTAAATCAAACTCACTTGGAAATAGCAGTAATCACAAATACATATTCTTCAAAACCAATCTTACAGTGCTTGGGGAATGAGAGGCAGGGGACCAAAAGAACAGACCACAAAACAGGCCACTTATCTCCAGAAGAAATAACAAAATAATTTAGGAGCTGGTTAATTTGCTTGTTGGGGCTGACATTTGCATTTCTGTTTGCAGCAGAAGAATATACCAAAAATTGGCGACCAGTGATTCATATCCTGGCTGCAAAGATACTGTGCAAAATAATCAGGGACTAGAATGGGCTTTAATGGGTAATAATCCCATCTTGTATTCACACTTGAATGTCTGAAAGAGTTTTTACACATATCATCTTATATGCTTTCAATCAGCAGAGGTCAACATAGTGAAAAAATACAAGAGACTCACAGGAAGCTGAGAAAGAAAGGAAGGTCCCCCCTTTCCCTTGCTTAGAAGCCACAAACTTGTGCTGAAAATGATGTTGCTAGGCAACCACTAACTTATTCTATAGACTTTGGGACTAGATGTTCTTGCTCTCTAGTACAGACAAATAGCAGATTGAAGGCACAGGATAGAAAAGACTGATTTCTTGTTGATGATGGTGAATTCACCTATACCATGATGAGTCATTGACCATTGGTTTAGCTCCAAGAAAAGTGATGATCCGAAGGCAGGCCTCACACATATCACACTTTTGAGGATTTTTTTAAATTTACCTACACAGCTGTAAAATTTGTTTTGCCTTTCAGGAATAATCAGTCAATCAAGTATAATTACAGGTAAGCCTCTGAAGAAACTTGTGTGGTAATGTTGACATGATACATGACAAAAGAATTCAGATTCCTCTCAGGTTGCCCAAGATTTTTAAAAATTACAGTAGGAAAGAACAGGGAGAGAGAGACAAAATAAAAGGTTAAGGTCCTCTGGGTCATGAATTATTTAAGAAAAGAAGAAGAGAATATTAAAGCAACTCAAAACTTCATTTACAAATATTAAATTTAGCAGATTAGAAAATTACTCTGGGAAATTGGAAGTTATTTGGCTACAAGATATTAGGCATTTTATACAAATGTAAACATTGGCTTAATTATTATGTATGTTCATCTGCCTCTAGAACAAGCCTTTCTACATTTGGTCATGAACTCATTCAACAACACATTCTCCTAGAGCATCCCATTCCATCTAAAATGAGGGTGCAAAATTCATTCATTCAACAATAATTGAAGGTGAGTACAGGCACTATGCTAGTTGTTGAGGGTATTATCATGAACTATTAGACATTGTCATCTTTTGATAAGCTTAGAGTTTAGCAAGGCGTTATTAGTTCATTTTCACACTGCTATAATGAACCACCTGAGACTGGGTAATTTAAAAGAGAAGAGGTTTAATTGACTCATAGTTCTGCATGGCTGGGGAGGCCTCAAAAAACTTACAACCATGGCAGAAAGTGAAGCGGAAGCAAGGCACATCTTACATGGCAGCAAGAGAGAGAGGGTGCAGGGGAAACTACCACTTTTAAAACCATCAGATCTCATGGGAACTCACTCACTATGATGAGAACGCATGGGGGAAACCACCTCCATGATCCAATCACCTCCCACTAGGTCCCTCCCTTGACATGTGGGAATTACAATTAGAAAGGAGATTTGACTGGGGATACAGAGCCAAACCATATCATTCTGTCTCTGCTTTTCCCAAATCTCAAGCTCTTTTCACATTTCAAAACCAATCATGCCTTCCCAATAGTCCCCCAAAGTCTTAACCCATTCCAGCATTAACTCAATTGTCCAAGTCCAAAGTCTCATCTAAGACAAGTCAAGTCCTTTCCACCTTTAAGTCTGTAAAATCAAAAACAAGTTAGTTACTTCCAAGATACAATGGGGGTACAGGAATTGGGTAGATGTTCCCATTTCAAATGGGGGAAATTGCCCAAAACAAAGGGGCCACAGGCCCCATGCAAGTCCAAAACCTGGCAGGGCACTCATTAAATCTTAAAGCTCCAACATAATCTTCTTTGACTACATGTCTCACATTCAGGGCATGCTGATAAAAGAGATGAGCTCCCATGGCCTTGAGCAGCTCCATCCCTGTGGCTTTGCAGGGTTCTGCCCCCACAGCTGCTTTCACAGACTGGCATTGAGTGCCTGTGGCTTTTCCAGGTGTACAGTGCAAGCTATCAGTGGATTTACCATTCTGGGGTCTGGAGGATGTTGGTCCTCTTCTCATAGCTCCACTAGGCAGTGCCTCAGTGGGGACTCTATGTGGGAGCTCCAACCACATTTCCCCTCCGCAGTGCCCTAGTAGAGGTTATTCATGAGGTTTCTTTCGCTGCAGCAGACTTCTACCTAAACATCCAGGCATTTCCATACATCCTTTGAAATCTAAGTAGAGGTTTCCAAAGCCCAACTCTTGTCTTCTGTGTACCTGCAGGCCCAACACCACATGGAAGTTACCAATGCTTGGGGCTTACATCCTCTTAAGCCATGGCCCAAGCTGTACCTTGGCCCCTTTTAGCTATGGCAGGAGCTGGAGCAGCTGGGATGCAGGGTGCCTATTCCCAAAGCTGCACAGGGCAGTGAGACCCAGTGCCTAGACCATGAAACCATTTTTCCCTCCTCGGCCTCTGGGTCTATGATAGGAGGGGCTGCTGTAAAGATCTCTGAAATTCCTTAGAGATATTTTTCCCATTGTCTTGGCAATTGGCAAATTTCTGCAGCTGGCTTAGACTCGAATCCCTCACCAGAAAATCGTTTTTTTCCTACCACATGGTCAGGCTGCAAATTTTCCAAACCTTTATGCTCTGCTTCCCGTTTAAACATAAGTTCCAATTTCAAACCATCTCTTTGTGAATGCATGTGACTGACTACACTTTTAGAAAAAGCCAGATCACCTCTTGAATACTTTACTGCTTAGAAATTTCTTCCACTAGATACCCTAAATCATCCCTCTCAAGTTCAAAGTTCTACAGATCTCTAGGCCAGGGGCAAAATGCCACCAGTCTCTTTGCTACAGCATAGCAAGAGTCACATTTATTCTAGTTCCTAGCAAGTTATTCATCTCCCTCTAAGACCACTTCAGCTTGGACTGTGTTATCCATATCACTATCTGCATTTTGGTCAAAGACATTTAACAAGCTTCTAGGAAATTCCAAACTTTCCCACATTTTTCTGTCTTCTTCCAAGCCCACCAAACTGTTTCCACTTCTGTCTGTTACCCAATTTCAAAGTCACTTTCATATTTCCAGGTTATCTTTATAGCAGTACTCCACTATTCCAGTATCAATTTTTCTGTATTCATTTTCACACTGCTATAACGAACTACCCAAGACTGGGTAATTTATTTAAAAAAAAAAAAAAAGGTTTAACTGACTCACAGATCCACATGGCTGGGGAAGCCTCAGGAAACTTACAGTCATTATGGAAGGCAAAAGGGAAGCAAGGCACGTCTTACATGGCAGCAGGAGAGAGAGAGAGGGAAGGGGGAAGTGCCACTTTTAAGCCATCAGATCTCATGAGAACTCACTATCAAGAGACCAGCATGGGAGAAATCACGCCCCATGATCCAATCACCTCTTACCAAGTCCCTCCCTGGACACGTGGGAATTACAATTTGAGATGAACTTTGGGTGGGGACACAGAGCCAAACCATATCAAGGGGCAAAGAAATTAATAGGCAAAGGAACAGATGAATAATTACAACATGTGAAGTTCTGTGAAGGAAACAAACAGAGCATCAGAAAGACTAGAGGACAGTTAACATAGACTTGGTGGAATTAATCCTTGGAGTGTCAGGCACAATGGTGAGAACTTGAGCACAGTATGAGATCTTAAAGGTGTAAAGCAAATGGGATGGTGCTGAAGGAGATTTAGGCGGTTTAGCCCATGTGGGATACAGTCAGCTGTCAGGAAAGTGGCCTGTGTAGAGTGCTTTTAGTAAACCTTACCTGTCTGAGAAGCAGATATTAACTGGCTATAATGGTGCTGCTCAGCTACAGGGAAAACTAGCCCCACAGGTGGGGTAAGCAAAGGTTCCTCTGCTGTTTGAAGAGGTGACAAGCCAGAGTCCAGGCAAGGTCATGTGGCATGGCACATATGGCTGGTCCAAGGATTTTGGAGCAGTGGGGGTAGGGTCTGTGGCTGTAAGGTCATGGGGACTATACTGCATGGTGAAGATGTGAGGTCTATAGCCCAGTGAAATACAGATAGGCCCAAAGGAGGAAGAGGTCTCTCTTCTGTGCTTTGGTGATGGGGTCCATGACTCAATTGAGAACAGAGTATAGAATTTGACTTCAGGACAAAAGCACCAACTACTCTTGTAGAAGCTTATGTGCAAAATACAGGTATGAAGAATTAAAGGATAAAGTATGTCACATAAATGAGATTTTTATCTAGAGAAAAATTGACAAGGTGGGGGCATGAGGCCTCTGCTCCAGTTTCAGTCTGCAAGGACACTAATACATGATTAGGGAAATAAACACTTCACCAGATATGAACTAGATGGAGAAAGGGGTACTTTGCATGCATCTCAGAAGACACTCCATGTGATGGGTAAGAATACTTTGAGAAGTTGCTGCTAGGGTGAGAGATAAGTCCCAAGAAGTTGTGGTAAACTGCACAGTTTGTTTAACTATGTGAATTACATAAGTTGGGGCCAAAGCTGAGTTTCTTGGAGCAATAGCAAAGAACTGAGCACAACCCCATGTCGTCCTTCATTTTCCTTCTCCAACACAGCTCTTAGCCTCCCCTCTTTACCTATGCTGGAAAATATTTAAAGAACTTTTGTTTGGAAAGGGGCCAAACTTAATATTCTGCCTGTAATACCACACCCCCATCTGGCTCTGACTTGGGGTGGCTGATTTTTACACGCAAATGGCATTCTTTAAGCCCATTAAGGGCCACTCCAAACTCTAAGCCGGTTAAACTCTGGAGCTTTTACTTCTTTCTAAGCCCTCTTTACAGTCTGAAGCAGAGATCATCAATGCCTCACATTCAGGGGAGATAGAAAATGACTCTTGAGAAAACAATGAATAGCAGATTGAGGGAGCAAACATCACAGAGGCACAGGCCACTGTTAATTTTTCACATTACATCTGTCTCATTCGAGAGCAGATTCTGACAGTAAAGAGTGTTCTCCAAAATTGAGGCATACAGGGAGCAAATAAAAGTAATCCCTGATCCACTTACATAGGGACATTCTGGTGGTTGATCTAAATTACAGTTCTGTTATGACAAATCACATCAGAGGGGTCCTGGACTGATCTGAAGAAAAAAGACAGAAGGACAGAGATGAAAATTCATTCTCTAGGGGAACTGAAACCAATTAGCTAATTCGTTTCAGGCAGGTTTCATTGCCTGTCATTCTCTACATCTAAATCAAGATGCTTACATTCCAGAGCAAGAACTTTGAGATAATAGTATTATCAGCATATTTCTAAATATTATAGCTTATGGTAACCAAATGCAAATAGATAAATGCAAACAAGGACTTGTTTAGAAATACCAAATTGACCACCACCATTACCATCCACAGAGACCCACGAGTTATAGCTGCCAACCTACAGCATCTACAGAACAGGTGATATTGAAAGATTCAGCTGTAATTTTCCCTCTAGTATAGACATTTGTGTAAATACACATATATCTACAGATCTTTTATTGGTCTTTTTCTTTGTCATTAGCTTAAAAAATTGGGTGCTATATGTGTTAGATTCTGGAGATACAAAGGGAATATAAAAGACGGTCCTTGCCTTCAAGGAACACAGAGAACAGTAGGGAGGGAGATACATAAACAACTAATTGGGACATTGAAGGTTTACTGCTATGACAGACGTAAGTATGTACTAGGAGCAGGAGAGACCTAAAGGACTTTGGACAGTTTCCCAGAGGAGAAGACATTTAAAATCAGATGGGATACATGGACTGAATTGGGAAGCATGAACAAGCACAGAATCTCCAAGCAAGTCTTTTTCAAAGAGATGATATAGGGACCTTAAATCACAAGTCTTGATAAACATGGAGTTTGTGACATGATTATGAACTCCAGGAGAAAAGAATTATCTCTTGAGACATTGCTCACCACCTGCGGAGGTCTGTCCTGCAGTCCCTCACTCAGCGATGGATAAATGAAATACACACACAGAATGCAGTGTGAGAGTCGGGCTAGGGGATCCTCAGCTGCTCTCAGAGGGCAACTGCAGCTAACCGACCACCACTCGCTGCTCCTCCTCACATTTATTCAGTATAGATTTAATAACAGAGGTTTTAAGTCAACATGCTTGTGGATAATTAACATGGTTAAAACAGTGGCTTTACGAATGATAAAAGGTCTTGGTTGGGGGGTGGAGGGCCCAGAATAAACACCATTAATCGATAATTACCCTACAACCTCCCCCTGAGAGGGCTGTTCAGCACAAAGTTTACATGAATAAACAAATTAGAGTTTACTCATGTAAATAAAAGCTTTTAGTATCCTTAATCTACACCTATTACTTAATGTTCTAATGTAAGAACTGGCTTTCTTCAGCCTGTTCCATGAGTTAATAAAAACCTTTTGGAAGGCCAAAAGGTTTGAGGCTATAATCTATAACTATCCCTAATATTTCCTTTCATATTTTGCCAGCCATGCAGAGTGTATCCCAAAAATCTCAGAACTCAGGGGGTAAATAAGGAGTGATTCCTTGAGCAAAGCCAGATCTTGAATATAGGGTAAAAATATCAAAATTAAAACCTGACGGACATGACAGAGATTTCTTTCTATTTGAACCACCATCTAAGAAATACACCTGTTTTACAGTTTGTTTACTCTGTTATAATGCAATATCTGACTGGGTGTGGTGGCTCACACCTGCAATCCCAGCACTTTGGGAGGCCTATGTGGGCAGATCACCTGAGGTCAGGAGCTCGGGACCAGCCTAGCCAACACGGCAAAATCCCATCTCTACTAAAAATACAAATATTAGCGAGGCATGGTGGTGGGAGCTTGTAATCCCAGCTACTGGGGAGGCTGAGCCAGGAGAATCGCTTGAACCCAGGAGGCAGAGGTTACAGTAAGCCAAGATCACGCCACTGCATTCCAGCCTGGCTGACACCATCTCAAAAAAGAAGAATGCGACATGAAATCTATAAACATCTAATCCGTGAGAACAAAGATCTCAGTAGTGTCCCCCAAAACTAGATGAGTGCCTGGCATTTAATAGCTACTCGATAAATATTTGTTGTATGAATGAATGAATGAAATACATGAATAAGATATTAAGCCTGTATTTTAATGTCCTGAACTCTAAGATTTCTCATAAAGACGCTTAGAGAAGACGCTGAGATGACTGATGCAAGACTCCTAGTTCTGTCTAGTGCTGTGATTACTAGATAGAAAGCGCTCAGTGGTGGTAGCTATTATTCTTGTGAGGAACGTCTTCATCAGTACTCTCTTTGACAATAAGCCAGGTCCTACATTAAGTACTTTACACTCACTTGTATGGCTAATCCTTTCAACAAATCTGGAAAAAGCAAGAGGCCACATTATTTTCATTTTATAAATCAGAAACAGATTCAAAGAAGTTCTATTTGTTCAAGATCATTTGCTCAAGGAGAGAGCTGAACAATCAGGGTTCTGACCAGATCTCCAACGCCCACTGTCCTGTCTACGCGACTGTGTTAACACTCAGGGTCTACCTTACTGCTCTTAAAGCAACTAGCACGTTGTTTGACCATGAGTTGAGTGTTGATCACAGCATTTTCCCCAGTCAACTGTAAGCTCCCAAAAGCAATAGAATCTGTTCATTTTTGTGGCAATTTGTAGAGTGGATTTCGATGTGAACTCTGCCAGCCCAAGAGGTTTTGTGAATGAACCTGAGGGGCCCCTGCAAGGAAGGAGAGCAGTGGTGAGTTCTGAGCCCCCTTTTCTCACCTTGGTTATTTGTTTTTCCTGTTGAGTTTTCATACCATTTCCATTAAAGAAAGGATTCAGCTGTTAAAAAAAAAAAAAAAAAAAAAAAAAAAGCTCTAGAATCTATCAATGCCTGAGCATTCAATGCTGTTTCATAAAAACTAGTTAGAAGCACAGAAATAGCCTAAAGATATGAGAATATAGAAGGAACCAGTGTTCATCACATATTGGTTATTTCAGTATTGTTCACATGAATCTAAAAATTGAATGTTTTCTTTCCACATCAAGGGCAGCAGAATGCATGCAGAGAAGTTAGGTTCATGGTCTTCAACCTCAACCACTCACGTGAGGCCACCTGCTACACTGGGTGGTGAAAGGGGAACATAAAAACTGTTAAAAATAAAACAAAAAAAAGCACATGGATGCTTCTATAATTGAGATACAATATACCTAAAAAGGGGGTGCAAATGCAGTGTTACCCTCAGATTTCAGACTGGGAACATGTTCAAATATAATAAGGCAATGAGAAAACACATTTTCTCCATAGCAACGACCCAAAAACTCAGCTCTGTTCTCATTACCAGGGAACATTTGACAGGAAAACCTTGAGAGGTAGTTTTCCCCCAGAGATTCATCAGGCAGCAGAAGGGGAATGTGGGGGAGAAACTGAAGGAGAAGGAGTGCCAGGAGACAGAGTTACCAAGGTGTAGGTGGTGCTAAACGGAAGAGGAGCAGAGAGGAATCCACGAGACTTAATTCAAAAATTCAAAAACATCGATGCCATGCAGAATAGTTGATTAACCAAGTTCACCCCAAAACCCAAGCCCTTCTGTACCAAAGAAGGAAAGCTAAACAGCAAATGATCCACTCTTGACAAGGAGACAATAGCCTGTCCCTGAAAACGGTCAGTGACGTCAGACTAATTTGTCTACTAGATAGGCCAAACATTGATTCCTACAGATGGGCTTTTGCCTAAGAGGATCCAACCCACAAGTCACTTTAGGCACTGTGCTGAGACCCATCAACTTTCATGAGAGAACTTCCAGCATGAAAAGAAATCCCCCTGGATGAAGGGCACCAAAACATCCACACGGCCACATTTTAATGACATTCTGAGCAACTCAATCAAAGCTAGGGCTACAACTCATTCACTCAATTCCTTTAAGAAGCATTGAGGCTAGACATGGTGGCTCACATGTGTCGTTCGGCTACTCGGGAGGCTGACGGGGGAGGATGGCTTGAACCCAAGAGATCAAGACTTTAGGGAGCTATGACAGTGCCACTGCACTCCAGCCTGAGCAACGGAGTGAGGCCCTGCATCAAAAAAAAAAAAAAAGCATTAAGCTAGATATTATAGATAAAAAGATGACATGTGGTGCGGGCACTTGAGGACCACTTTTGGGAAGGCATTTGGTGAGTATTACAACGGAAGGTTGAACAGTGGGTGGGCACCAGATCACTGCAGTCAGGGAGACTTAGGTTTGAATTTGGTGTCTGCTACTTCTCCACCTGCCGCAGTAGAGAGAGTAATCATTCTTCCTTTCCAAGACTGTTTTCAGAACTTTTGTGCTACTGCTTGGAAATCTCTCAGCATTGACCTGGACATCTTGTAATTGCTTAAAAAAAGAGAGAGTGAAATTGTATTCCTTACTTTTATGTACAGTGCACTGAGAACACAGAAAAATGGTCACGTAACTTGCTTCTCTGTCTACCCTCGGAGATTCTGTTCTTATGTCTGTAGTTAGCAGCTGCCAAGATGTACATAGTAAAAAGGCATTGAACTATCTCCATAGATTTGGACAGCAAATACACAGCGGCCATCACTAGCAATAGTGCCACAGCATAAAATAATGTGCCACCCCGGGTAACACCAGAATAATTGGCCAATGCTCACCACGTGCGTTCTTTCTAACAAATCTCTGATATGTGATATGTCTTTTGCCACATTGTCCAACTGTATCCTAACTCTAGGGCTTAAGGAGCCCATAACTGAATTCAGCTTAAATTAAGGCTGTCTGTTTCCTTTGTTACATCAAGGTGTAAAGGAAACTTCCTGGAGGGAATGTTACAAAAATTCCCGCACTGCAAATCACTGCAGTCGAAGGCAGGAGAGGGTCCCGATAAGCAACTGTAATGAACAGCAGCCTCTGGACATACTGTCAAAAATGTCATCTTCTGATGACACCTACCCCGGTTTATTCTCAGTTCATGATTTCTCAGTCTCCAACGGAGACAGAATTGAATTTCAAGGAACCTCAGAACCAGTCATGTGGGCAAGGAATAAGAAAGCACTGGCTTTCTCAGGAGGTGTTAACTCCCCTCCAAAGAGAATGAAGAGATCGTTGGACTGACAGTCAAAGAAGCAGCCGCTGTTTGGGCCATCCACACTATACTGGATTTCTTGAGGAGAGTCCTGCTTGGCTTTCTGCCTCAGTGGTACCACTTGCAAAATGGAACCACTTCCAGCTCCCCTCCTCACAGGGGAAATTGAGTCTGCTGGGTATTTGGTTCCAACACACTAGTTTAAGCTAACAGGGGTGCGTTGTTGGTAATACTCATGGGTAGCAAATTTTGGCTTCACAAGAAGATAAAACCTGCAACACACAAGTAGAAAGGGAGGTCTTCAAATGATTTATCTCCCTCTCTCTGGGTCTCTCAGCTCTGCCACTCTCTGTGTGTCTATGGCATTCCGCCCTCCCTCAGAACCCCAGCTTTCTCTGCTGCAGCACGCACAAGCCAAGACAGATTTGTCATAAAGTTAATGGAGCTTAAGTGTCAGGATCCCTCACTTGCAAAGCCTCTTCCAAATAAGCATTTTATTTCCTACTTCGTTTTGTATATACTCTTTTTCCGCAGAGGACCCTGTTTTATATGCCTCAGAAATTGGAGTCTGCTCCTGCCCACTGTCGGAGCTTACACAGTTCATGTCTTACATAATTTTCCTTTATGCTACATAGTCCTAGATGTAAATGGCCCCCATACCTGGACCCTAAAAGAAACTGGCTAGACAGCATTTTTGTTTTTTAAATAAACAGTTTATATTTTAGAGCATTTTAGGTTTATAGAGCCATCGAGCTGAAAATACAGCAAGTTCCTAGATCTTCTACACGTATTTCCCCTTTTGTTAACATCTTGCATTGATGTGCCGCATATCTACTATGCTGTGAATGTTTGTGTCTCCTACAAACTCGTACATTGAAATTTTAACATGTGATGGTATTACAAGGTGGGAACTATGGGAGGTGATTAGGTCAGAGGAGTGGATCCCCAGGAATGGGATTAGTGCCCTTATAAAAGGGGCCTGACAGAGACCCCTTGACCTTCTACCATGTGAGCACACATCAAGAATGCATTATCTATGAACAAGGAAGCAGACACTCACCAGACACGGAATCTGCCTGCACATTGATCTTGGACTTCCCAGCCTTCGGAACTGTGAGAAATAAATTTCTGTTGTTTATAGGTTACCCAATTGATGGTATTTTCTTATAGAAAAATGAATAAACTGAGATAATTTCTTACAATTGATGAACAATTATTAATATTATTGACAGAAGTCCAGAGTTTATGTTAGGGTTTGCTCTCTGTGTTGTATAAAGAGTTTTCATGCCCCAATTTCAAGTACCTAGAAGACAAAATCGAATGGGCTTCATTGAGTAGGTGTTCACCACAGCCAGGAGGTGAGACCATGGAGTCTGTTGCCCACTCAGCAGGGCTGAGAACAGGTTCTGGAGTCAGGAGCTTGGCTATGGCTTTGTAAGTGATGGGCAGGGTGTGTTCTGGGCAGGAATTTCAAAGGAGGATCTACTATGGAAAAATGGACCAAATTATACATAAGAAAAAGATTGTCAATCTATGTAAGAAGAGCATTAACAGATTAACAGAGGGTGCTATTATCACACTACTTTCTCTTCCAATGCATTTGAAAGAACTTTTCTTCCACCATCCATTACTATCTAAATGAGTCAAAATTATTTTTAAGGAGGGTATCTGCTTGATGCCCTTCTTAAGATCTTTAGATTTGCCATTTAAAATCAAGATCTTGAGCTTTTCCCAGCTAATGGAAAAGATGATGACAATTCCATGCTCAGGTTTAGGGGGTAATGGAGAAGATAATGAAACTGGCCTAATTTCCTTGTAGAACTGACGTTTGTGGTCTTTCTGAATAAGCATAGAAATTGACCCTCCTGGTCTTAAAACTTGAAACTTACATTTGTCTAATTTGAATGTCTTTCTCAGGAAACTGACCATCAGGCCTCCCAGATAGTATCAAGAAACTGAAACTCACCAGATCATTGAATGCAGACAACTCCTCTTCCTTACACCATTCTAATTCCTGTTTTTCTGTATGATATGGTTTGGCTGTGTGTCCCTACTCAAATCTCATGTTGAATTGTAATTCCCATTGTTAGGGGAGGGAGCAGGTGGGAGGTGATTGGATCATGTGGTGGACCTCCCCCTTGCTGTTCTCATGATAGTGAGTGAGTTCTCATGAGATCTGGTTGTTTGAAAGTGTATAGCAACTCCCCCTTTGCCTTCTGTCTCCTGCCACCATCTGAAGATGTGCTTGGCTTCCCCTTGGCCCTTCTGCCATGATTATAAGTTTCCTGAAGCTTCCCCAATAATGCTTCTTGCATAGCCTGTGGAACTGTGAGCCAATTAAGCCTATTTTCTTTATCAATTACCCCGTCTCAGGTAGTTCTTATTTATTTATTTATTTATTCATTCATTCATTCATTTTTTGAGACAGAGTCTCACTCTGCTGTCCAGGCTGGAGTGCAGTGGCATTATCTCAGCTGACTGCAACCTCCATCTCCTGGGTGTAAGCAATTCTTCCTCAGCCTCCCAAGTATCTGGGACTGGCTATAGGCACCCACCACCAAACCCAGTTTATTTCTGTATTTTTAGTAGAGATGGAGTTTTACTATATTGGCCAGGCTCGTCTCAAACTCCTGACCTCAAATGATCCACCTGCCTTGGCCTCCCAAAGTGCTGGAATTACAGGCATGAGCCACCATGCCTGGCTGGGTAGTTCTGTATACCAATGTGAGAATAAACTAACACAGTGTATGCAGCTACATTCCTTCCCTGCTATATAAACCCCCAATTTGAGACTTACATCCCATCTCCTTGGCAGCAGTACCCAATTAAAGCCTTCTTCCCTGGTAATATTCATTGTCTCAGTGATCGGCTTTCTGTGTGGTGAGCAGTAGGAACCTGGCATTTTGGTAACACTAATAAGGTAGAAATTGGAGTCGGTTTGAGATTTGCATTGTCTCTTATCCACCCAGTGCCAGAATGACTCAGTAAAATATACTTACAAGCAGCACAGTTCAGGACAAAGCCTCCTACCTTTCTGTTCAGAAAAGGACACACAGCTGATCCCTGGGATACATTTACTCTCTTCTGTGGTAGGTAGAAGAACAACCTCCCAAGATGTCCACGTTGTAATCCCCAGAACCTGTGACTATGTTAGGTTTTGTAGCAAGGGAGAATTAAAGTTACAGATGAAATTAAAGTTGCCAATCAGCTGGACTTAAGATATAGAGATTATCCTGGATTACTTGAGTGGCCCCTATAATCACAAGGCTCCTTAAAAGTGGAAGAGGGAGGCAGAAGAAGTCAGTGTCAGAGTGATGCAACATGAGAAAGAGTTGGCCAACCATTGCTGGTTTTGAAGTTGAGAGGGGTCCATGAGTTAAGTAATGTGGCACCTCTAGAAGCTGGAAGAGTCAAGAAAATTTATAATACTGTAGAGCACTCCAGAATGAATCCAGTCATGCTAATACCTTAATTTTTAGCCCAGTGAGACCACATCAGAATTCTCACCCCCAGAACTATAAGATAATAATTTTGTGTTGTTTTAAGCCACTAAATCTGTGGTACTTTGTTACAGCAGCAAAAGGAAACTAACACAGTCTCCAGCATTTTATTGTTACTACTACCATTGATTTCTTCATGCAGGGTGAGGCAATATGATTCCTGAGAGCAGGGACCCAGAGTCTCAGTACATTGCTCTGCACACATCAAGCTTTTAAGACTTAGGAACTAAGTCCTAACCTCCACCTAAATGCAGATCAACACAAAATGGGTATGTGGGAAGCACTTTATAATTCCATTGTTACGAATTTTGTCCATTTCCCCAAATGTTTTCATTGGAATTTTCGAATACTGATATAAGAGGGAAGAAACTGATATTTAAAATTCTTCTTTCAAGAGACTGCTCACCCATCCTGCCAATGTATTGGAGTTTAGCAGACTGAATTATTTGTGACAGCTGGTATGAAGAAAAAGTTTAGTCCTAGCCAGCTTCAAAATGTGCAGGTCCCCAGTGATGGAAATTCAGTTCAAAAGAGAGTTCTGTCTGATGTGACGTCTTTAAACTCAAGGAAAATAATGGCACAAGTGGACAGTAATACACTATAATATTTTTTAAATTATAAAATGAAATGAACCCAGAGGTTTAAAGGTTATTGCCGAGTTTCAAATGAGGAAACTGAGACCAGTATAAGAAAATGGAAAAAAAAAAAACAATTTATTTAGGTACCAGGCGAGGTTCTATGGTCCGGGAGGGGGCCAGAGAAGTCACGCCTAATTTTTTAGGGCAAAGGGTTTTATAGGGAGTGAAGGCGTTTAATTGGGAACTGAGGAGACAAAGCATAAGGCACTTGATTGGATATTGGAACACAGGAGGTAGAGGAGGCAGGCTACTACTAGTGGGCAGGCGGGATTTTTGGTGAGCGGGCAGCCTTGGGGGAAAAATGACCTTGACGGGGCAAAGTGCTTATTGGGCAAGGGAGTGCTATTAGGCAAGAAAGTGTTATCGGGCAAGAAAGTGTTATCGGGCAGGAAAGTGCTATTGGGCAAGGTTTGTCGGGGTATTTCGAAAACTTTTGGGGGGGGTTTCCAGAGGCGGGCTAGGTGTCGGGTGCGGAGTTTGCTTCAGGGGTGGGTGTTGGGGAGGCTATGTGGAGGGGTTACATGTTGATTGCGGAGTGGCCACGTAATTCCCAGACGCTGGGAGGAATGGGCGCGTCCGAGCTCCCAGGGAGGCAACCAACCTTACAAGAGGAAACCTAATGTAATACCTAACTCAGTGAGGCAAACTACAGGTATTCTAATCATAAGGAAAGAAGAAATATTTGGTTTATTTTGATATACTTCAATATTCAACATACTATTCGTCATGTAAGTTACACAAATTTAAAAGGCTAAGGTCTGGCAAATTCCCCAAAATAAGCTATGTAGATTCTGAGGCGTTCCCAGTACCATGGAATCCATCAAGAAAATGCCTTTGTAGCCTCAATGTTTATAAAAGGATAGTCTGAGAGTTGGATATTATGATTAAGGAGATGCTCATCTTCCAGGGTTTGGTGTATTGAAAATGACTATAATTCTGACTACTTCTAAATGGTTTATGGCTTTCAACTGAGATTTCTAGTTTCCAATTTAAAAAGAGGGAAAGTGCTATATGTGCTACACAGAGTGGGCCAATCTGCTTTCCACTACCAAAAATGTCAGGCTATATCAAAGTCTGTGGAATTTTTTTTTTAATTTCCCCAGAGGGATTCCAGCTTTGACCAAAGCTTGAATACATAAAAGTTATGTTTCACTACTCAGCATACCACGTTCCCTCCTTGTATGCTACGTGTGGATTCTTAGTGAGCTCTTCTAAATACCTATTTCTCAATAGCCTCCTGTTCTTGATTGTGTCCCCACAAAAAAAATATGTTGAAGCCCTAACTCCCAGTTCAAGAATGTGAATTTATTTGGAAATAGGGTGTTTGCAGATGTAACCAAGTTAAGATGAGGTCGTACTGGATTAGAATGGACCCCAGTTCCAGAGACTGCTGTCATGTGAAGGCCCTGTGAAGACAGGGACACAGAGACATACAGGGAGAATGCCATGTGATGGTGGGAGAAATTTGGAATCACGCATCAGTAAGCCAGAGAGCACCAAGACTTGCTGGCAACCACCAGATGCTGGGGGAAAGGCATGGAACAGATTCTCCCTCAGGGGTTCCAGAATGATCCAACTTTGTCAACACCTCGATTTTGGACTTCTATCCTCTATAATTGAGAAAGAATACATTTCTGTTGTATGAAGCCACACAGTTTGTGTTCATTTTTTATGTCAGCCCTAGGAAACGAATACCCTTTCTGCTAGGTATCGCTTCCAAATTAGATCACTGCTTTTTGCTTAAAGTTGGTTTTCCTTTCCAGAAAAGTCCTCAGAGGAAATTATTATTGTTACTGTCAGTGAAAGTTGAGATCTCTTATGTAATTGCTGACAAACCAGTAAGGTCATGGATCCACACTGTTCTTACACCAGTATACACAGGGTGCGGTTGCTAGAGCCCAAAGAAAAAAATGTGGGCCAACCACAAAGACTGATTTTTAACCACATTCACAAGTCTTCCAGCCTCAGATTAACAGTGCACAATCCATTATAAAGAGACATTTTTCATCACCCTAGATTTGTGAACATATCACGTATCCATGCTGTACTATGAATCAAGGCATATCGTCAATATTCACAAAAAAGAGTTAAGACAGTCACCAAGGCTCAAATTCTCATTAAAGTATGATATTTTACAAAACCAAGTTTGCTTCTTTCAAATTTGTAATTTGCCCTAACCTGGTGTTGTTAGGACTTGGCTTGTGTGTTTACCTTGGGAAACTCTGGGCTGTACCAATCTGTGTGCTCCAAGGATCTTCTTTCAATATGTGACTTGTAGCCTGTAAGAGACACATAAAAAGAGGAATGTATAAGGTTTTGCAAATTCTTTAGATAGCAAATCTGCAAAATTGGAGAGAGGACTGGGCTCCACCCAGCAACTAGGGAGTCGGGCTAGGCCTGCTTCAGAGCACAGCAGGAGGGTCCATTGATTCCACGGTGCTTTCAATTCATGTCTTAAGAGGACTTACTCAGAAGACTTTTCCCATCCACACCGGTGCTGGAGACTCAGCAAAGAAACCTCTATGAACCCAGACTTGTGCAATAGTGAGTCTGGAAATGGTGCCCATACAGATCGCAGAGGGCTTCCAAGTTGGCCTTGACCTCTGTCCTCAGCAACACTCACTCATTTCCAGTGCTGTGTGGAACATCCAAATCTCTCTCCTCTTAAAAAAAAACCAAACCCCAAAAAAGAAAATTTTGTTTTGACCTAATCGGCCTTATAGTTAGGAACTCTCTTTCCTCCTTTCAGAGATTCTTTATGAAAGATAAGCCCATACTCTCCCACCTCTTGTTTACTCTTCAATCCATGGTAATCCGGCTTTCCACAAAACTCTCAATTCATCATTCCACAATGGCCCTCACCAGCATTGACAAAGCTTCCTGTTGAGGAAAAGAGTCAAACTCTGTTTAAATATTTGAAGAGATTTATTTTAGGACCAAGTCCTAAGAATATGTGCCCAAGGTAGTCGGTCTGCAGCTTGGCTTTATACATTTTAGGGAGACATAAGACATCAGTCGGTATGTTAAGCGTATGTTTTGGGGGTGGAAGGTTGAGGAGGGAGGTTTCAGGTCATAGGTGAATTCAAAGATTTTTGATTGGCAATTGGTTGAAAGAGTAAAGGTAGTATCTAAAGGACTGGAATCCTAGAAGGGGATGTCTGAGTTTAAGATGAGGGGATGTGGAGGCCAAGGTTCTCATTATGCAGATGAAGCCTCCAGGTAGCTTCAGAGAATAGATTGTAAATGTTCCTTATCAGACTTTAAAGGGTGCCAGACTCTTAATTAATTCTCTCCTGGATCAGGGAAAAGACCTGGAAATGGAAGGCGATTTTCTACAGAATGTAGATTTTCCCCGTAAGATACAATTTGCAGGGCCATTTCAAAATATGTCAAAGAAATATGTTTTCAGGTAAAATACTTTGATTTCTTTCAGGGGCTGCTGTCTGTCATGTTGGTATCTTATTGCTACAAAGAGTTTATTTTGTCAGTCCTAAGATTGCTGTTTTAATGTTAATGCTGGTTAGTCATGCCTGAATTCCAACGGGAGGAGGGGTATAATAAGGCATGTCCAACCCTTCCTTCCCATCCTGGCCTGAACTAGTTTGTCATGATTCTTTGGAATACCCTTGAGAGAGATGGGTGGGGGTGGTCCATCAGTCAGTTGGAAGGGATTAGAATTCTATTTCTGGTTTACATTCCCTAGTTACCAAACCAACAGGGCAAGTTTAGTCCTGATCTCACCTGTCTTCTCTGTGGCATTGAATCACCTTCTCCTGGACAATTTCTCCTCTTGGGACTTTTGAGGCACCACTTCTCTCTGATCTGATTGTCATGCATAACATCGCTGCAGAGCCCCTCTGGTATTGAAGCAGGATATTTTCTTGACCCCTTTGTGGGACTCAAGACAGGGGTGTCTTGTTCACTCAGCACACCCCTGTCTACCCCTCACAGGAGGGAAAATACAAATGAACAAGTGCAGAAACTGGAGTGAGTGCTGGCAGGAACAAACTCCGTTTCATCAGCTCGCCACACTCAACCCCTTGTGGGAGGAAGAAAGCAGGCGAGCAAGTATGGGATCTGGTCAGCCGCTTTTGGGCACTGGCAGGAGCAAATTCTGTGCAGGCCCCATGGCAGCATCCAGCTGGGACTACCTGAGACCCCCAAAGCCCCACAGGGCATGTTACAATGCTCTTTCAGGTCTGCCATCCACTGATGGCTTAGTGTTAACAGTTCAGTGGGCCCTTTGCCTGGTCACATGAGGCGGCTGCCCACCACCACCAAAGGCAAAGGGCCAGTGTGACAGCACTTTCTTGGGTATCTGCAACCATGGCTCTCAAGCTCTTGTCTGGCTTCAGGAAAAACGAGGTTGCATGAACAAGTTGAAGAATGGTGAATGGTGAGGATTTTATTGAACAATCAAAGTGGCTCTCAGCAGGAAGGGGAACTAGAAAGGGGATGGGATGGACAGGTAATCTTCCCCTTAAGTCTAGCCATCTTTGGCCAGACGTGTCTGTGAAGTCAAGCCATCAAGCCATCCCTCCGAAGTCAAGTTGCTTCTCTCTGACATCCAGTCACTTCTCCTCTTCTCTCCAGCTGAGTCTGGGGTCTTTATAGGCACAGGATCAGGGGTAGGGCAGGTCATGGGGAGTTTAGGAAAAGGTAACATTCAGGAGGGAAAATGGATAGAAGTTCTCACTTTGGGCCATGAGTTTCAGGCTTTTCAGCTTGAAGGTGAAGTTTTGCAGGGACCCACTCCTGTCTGCCTGGAATTTCTCTGCCCCCTGCCTCTATCATTTTATTAGTATCTCTTTTTGATATTATGTCTTGTACAATTTTGTGACTCTCTTCTCTTTCTGTGAACTATTTCTGGACGTTCTCATCTAAACCTATAGCTTTAATCAAATCTAATTCAACTAACTACATGTCTTCCATTAGCTCCAGACTCAAGTATCTCTGGCTGTCAACTGGATATGTCCACAGTAATATTCAAGGTTCAACTCTAAAATCATCATACTTGAAAATGATACCATCTCTTTCTATTTCCCACTGATCCTTTTACCATGAGTCCTGTCTCAGAAACCATTCCAGGCAATGTGGATAAGGCAATGAATGAAATAGTGAAAGCTCCTACCAGTTGGAGTTTTATTCTAGTTGGGAGAGATGAAAAATCAATGGGTAAATAAGCATGTAAACCTGTAACTCTCCAGTGGGTTCACCCTGCCTGCTTCCTAGACAGAGCCTGTTTATCAAGGTAGGGGGACTGCAATAAAGAAAGGGTCTTTCACCCAGAGCTGGCTGTTTGAGAGTTTTATTATTACTTAAATCAGTCTCCCCAAGAATTCGGGGACTGGAGTTTTTAGGGATAATTTGGTAAGTAGGAGCCAGTGAGTTGGGAGTGCTGATTGCTTGGGTCAGAGATGAAATCACAGGGAGTTGAAGCTGTCCTCTTAAGCCGAGTCAGCTCCTAGGTAGGAGCCGCAAGACCAGATAAGCCAGTTTATTTATCCATCAAGTGCAGGGTTTGCAAAATATCTCAAGCACTGGTCTTTGGTTTTACAATAGTGTTGTTATCCCCAGGAGCAATGTATGAAGGGGATACAGAATCATGTAGCCTCCAACTGCTTGACTCCTAAGCCATAACTTCTAATTTTTTGGCTAATTTTGTTAGTCCTACAAAAGCAGTCTACTCCCCAGGAAGGAAAGGAGATTGTTTTTGGAAAGGGCTGTTATCATCTTTGTTTCAAAGTTAAACTATAAACTAAGTTCCTCCCAAAGTTAATTTGGCCTACATCCCTGAGTGAGCAAGGACAGCTTAGAGTTTAGAAACAAAACAAAGTTAATTAGGTCAGCTCTCTTTCACTGCAGTAATTTTCTCAGTTATAATTTTGCAATGGCAGTTTCAAAACATCTTGTGGGGAATTACCAGGGAAAAACAAGGACCAAGATAAATGGATTGAGAGGGGTAGAAAACTGTGTTTTATGTAGGTGGTGAGGGAAGCCCTTCTTGCTGATGAGGTGATATTTGAGAAGAGGGCTGAAACAATGGAGGGTTGGAGCCAGGTGAAGATCCACCCAGGAGGACTATTCCAGGCAGAGTCCCCAGGGTGGGAGGGTGTCGGGTTGGTTTGATTTGTAATAGCAAGGAACTCTGGGTGATTGTGTTACCAGAAAGAGGTCCCAGTTCAGACCCCAAGAGAGGGTTCTTGGATCTTGTGCAAGAAAATGAGTGAAAGAGAGTTTATTAGAGAAGTAAAGACATGAAAGAATGGCTACTCTACAGGCAGAGCAGCCCCAAGGAATGCTGGTTGGCTATTTCTATGGTTATTTGTTGATCTATGCTAAACAGTGGGTGGATTATTCATGAGATTTCCAGGAAAAGGGTGAGGAGTTCCCAAAACTGAGGATTCCTTTCCTTTTTAGACTATGTGGGGTAACTTCTGGACCTTTCCATGGCATCTGTAAACTGTCATGGTACTGGCGGGAGTGTCTTTTAGCATTCTAACCTATTATAATTAGCATATAATGAGCAGTGAGAACGATCAGAGGTCTCTGTCATCACCATGTTGGTTTTGGTGGGTTTTGGCCCACTTCTTTACCACATCCTGTTTTATCAGCGAGGTTTTTGTGACCTGTATCATGTGCTGACCTCCTATCTCATTCTGCGACTAAGAATGCCTGACTTCCTTGGATTATAGCCCAGCAGTTCTCATCCTTATTTTACCCAGCCCCTGTTCCCAATGGAGTCACTCTAGTCCAAATGCCTCTGACAGCCTGTGTCGGAACAGAGGTAGGAGGAAAAGGTCAAAGAAATAACATCTCATTGGCTGTAGCAGAAACTTTGGGTTTCATTTTTATTGATACCAGAAGCCACTGTAGATATAAACTGATTTATGCTTTAAAACTTTCTTTCTTTCTTTCTTTCTTTTTTTTTTTTTTGAGACAGAGTCTCTCTCTGTCTCCCAGGCTGGAGTGCAGTGGCATGATCTTGACTCACTGTAACCTCCGCCTTCTGGGCTCAAGCAGTTCTACCTCAGCCTCCTAAGTAGCTGGGACTACAGGCACACACCACCATACTCAGTTAATTGTTGTATTTTTAGTAGAGATGGGGTTTCACCCTGTTGGCCAGGCTGGTCTCAAACACCTGACCTCAGGTGATCCACCTGCCTTCGCCTCCCAAAGTGTTGGGATTACAGGCGTGAGCCACCGCGCCTGGCCTAAAGCTGTCTTTCTAAATGCCATGTAGAGAAGAGGCTGCAGGGAATGTATCAGTCAGAGTCCAGTCAAGAATTATAGAGACCACCCTAGGTATTTCAGGGCAACCCTGATTGGAGCAAAAAAGGAAAAGAGGAGTCTTTTCTCCTTCCTCCTACTCTCCTGTCTCCCTATAGGGCCCCATTGTCAGAGCTAGCAGGAAGCCAGGGGGCAAAGGAGGGGTGTAGTTTTTCAAAGCAGGCTCCAGAAAGTTTTGTGTCACTTAGGAATGAAATAAAATGCATGTCAAAGAGAAATCCGCTAAAAATGGGTTAAACAATTAAGGGATTTTTTTGGTGTTTTCTTCTTTTCATTATTATTATTTTTGAGATGAATCTGGCTCTGTCGCCGAGGCTGGAGTATAGTGGCACATCTCAGCTCACTGCAGCCTCTGCCCCCCAGGTTCAAGTGATTCTCATGTCTCCACCTTCTGAGTAGCTGAGACTGCAGGTGCATGCCACCACACCAGTTAATTTTTGTGTTTTTAATAGAGGCAGGGTTTCATCACGTTGGCAAGGCTAGTTCAAACTCCTGACCTCAAGTGACCTGCCTGCCTCAGCCTCCCAAAGTGCTGGGATTATAGGTGCGAGCCACTGTGCCCAGTCTATTATTATTTTAAAGATAAGGTCTTGCTCTGTTGTCCAGGCTGGAGTACAGTGGCACTATCATAGCTCACTGCAGCCTCAAAATTCTGGGTTCAGGTGATCCTCCCAAGTAGCCTACCCTATAGATGCATACCACCATGCCCAGCTACTTTAATTTATGTATTTATTCATTTATTTTAGCAACGGGATCCCAATGTGATGCTGGTTCAAGCTGGTCTTGAACTCCTGGCTTCAAATGATCCTCTCTTCTTAGCCTCCCTAAGTGCTGGGATTACAGGTGCACCACTGTGCCCAGTGATTTTTATGGAAAGAAATATGGGGGTTGGTGACTGTTAGTGTTGGTTCATTTATCTCATGGTGTTAGCCCTTGCATCTTTGAGATTCTCTGGGCTGCTACTGTTCCAGGTGTCACATTCAGAGCACCTAGAAGGAGGAAGGGAAGGCACCAGCTCCCAGAAACCCTTGATCACAATTTTGCTGACCGCTCATTGACCACAATCGTGTCACATGACCACCCTTAGCTGCAAAGAAGAATGGGGAGGTGAGTGCTGGTTTTTCTTGCTTCTCTAGTGGATATTGGCAAAGGAAAAGGAGGTCGTACATTGGTGTTGAGGTAGACAGTAGTGACTACTGTCTTATCAAAGGGGGGGTCAAGCTTTAGAATCAATCTGGAAAAGAGTAGAGAATGCTGTGAAGGATTCAATAAACAGAGTTCTTTAAAGATGTCCCTTAAGTAAAAGAAGCTTCTACTAGGACCTGACCACTGCAGTAGATGCTAGCCCCCACTTGTGGCTGAAGCACAAGTGAAATGTGGCTAGACTGAATCGAGGTGTGCTGTGCATATGAAGTATGCACCAGATCCCAAGTCATAGTGTGTGGAAAAAGAACTTAAAGTGTGTTAACAAGAATTTGTTATGCTGATTACATGTTAAAATGATGATGCTTTGGATATACTATAAACATTTATTTCATCTGCTTTTTAAACTTTGTTTAATGTGGCTTTGAGATAAATTATGCATGTGGCTTGTTTAGTATTTCTATTAGATTGTGTTGCACTAGATTATTGAATGACCCTTTCTTTCTCTAAAGAGAGCCTCTGTTAACCTGCCTCTTTTCCTCTTCTAAGGGTGCTAATTGTCATGGTTTTCTAAGTCTGGGCAGAACAGCATTTCCTGTGACCTGATAGCTCCAAGGGCACCTTCTAGTGATGGATTGAAAAAACAAGCCAAATTCCTTTGCCAAGAAACCTGCCACAACGATTGTGTATATTTCAACCTGAGGTAGACAAGAACGAGTATAATAAGGAAAAGATTTCAGACAGGGATCAAATTATTCAATATCAGTAGCACCCTCAGGCTATCAAATGAGACAATTTGAATAATTGGCTGGAGTAGGGAGCCCAATTTAAATTAGTTCTTTATTTAATCCTTAACTTTTTTTTTTTTTTTCCTGGAAGCAAGGAATTATGCAATTCCAATTTTGCCCCATCCTTTTTCATGACTTTATATTAAAAATGTCCTGTCGGGCACGGTGGCTCACGCCTGTAATCCCAACACTTTGGGAGGCCAAGGCGGGTGGATCACGAGGTCAAGAGACCGAGACCATCCTGGTCAACACAGTGAAACCCCATCTCTACTAAAAATACAAAAATTAGCTGGGCATGGTGGCACGTGCCTGTAGTCCCAGCTACTCGGGAGGCTGAGGCAGGAGAATTGCTTGAACCCAGGAGGCAGAGGTCGCGGTGAGCCGAGATTGTGCCATTGCACTCCAGCCTGGGTAACAAGAGCGAAACACCGTCTCAAAAAAAAAAAAAAAAAAAAAAATGTCCTCAGTGGCTGTGATGAAAAAAATGAATGAATCGGAACATGAAATCTACAGCCAATCTGTGGTGTGTATGTCCTAATCCCAAGAACCTATTAATGTTACCTTAAAAGTGCTAAGGGCTCCATAAATGTGATTAAGTTAAGTCTTTGAGATGAGGAGATTATCTTGGATTATTCAGGAAAGTCCACTCTAATCTCCTTGGTCCTTAATGCAGAAAACTTTTCTTAGCTGGAGTAGAGATCAAGTGACGTGACATTAAGGCTTTCAGGATAAAGGAAGAGGCTGTGAGCCAAGGAATGTGAGTGGCGTGATGGTTAATATTGAGTGTCAACTTGATTGGACTGAGGGATACAAAGTATTAATCCTGGGTGTGTCTGTGTGGGTGTTGCCAAAAGAGATGAACATTTGAGTCAGTGGGCTGGGGAAGGCATATCCACCCTTAATCTGGTGGGCACCATCTAATCAGCTTCCAGCAAATATAAAGCAGGCAGAAAAGCGTGAAAAGACGACACAGGCCTAGCCTCCCAGCCAACATCGGACTCCAGGTTCTTCAGTTTTGGGACTCACACTGGCTCTCCTTGCTCCTCAGCTTGCAGACAGTCTATTGTGGGACCATGTGTTCATGTAGGTTAATACTTAATAAACTCATATATATATATATACATGCACCCGGCAAAAAGACCCTAAATATTCTTTTGTCTTCTTGCAGATCTGAAAGGTGAATGTTGATAGAAAACTTTGGTAACAAATAGATATCCGTTCTACCATTTTTCCCCAATTATGTTGTTCTAGTTGTCTGTGATTCTTATTGTCAGTGCAGTGCTGAATTTTCAAATAAAGTGTTGCTTATGAGGCTGGCAGTATTTCATTATTTATGACTTTGTTCAACTTCATCTAGTCTAAACACAAAGTAGATATAAGTTGTGTTTTTCTGTTGCTGACAGCAAAATTCTCTTGCATGAACATATTTCTTTACCCAGACAAAAGATGTTGAGCAAGGCATGATAGTTTTTGCACAGTACAGTTGAGGAGGATGGAGAGAATGACTGCTGCAATATAAGTAAGAAACTAAGAAAATATTCAAGGCAAAAGAACCCAATCTATAAGCTGGTAAAACTGGGATATAAACATGAAAATTAAAAAGATACATCTTTTGGGCCAGGTGCGGTGGCTCATGCCTGTAATCCCAGCATTTTAGGAGGCTGAGGTGGGCAGATAAGGAGGTCAGGAGATCGAGACCATTCTGGCTAATACGATGAAACCCCATCTCTACTAAAAATACGAAAAGTTAGCCAGGTGTGTTGGCAGGCACCTGTAGTGCCTGTTCGAGAGACTGAGGCAGGAGAATCACTTGAACTCAGAAGGCAGAGGTTGCAGTGAGCTGAGACTGCACCATTGCACTCTAGCCTGGACCACAAGAGCAAAACTCCACCTCAAAAAAAGAAAATCTCTAGGGTCTTTCTTGTTAACATAACCCAGAGTCCTTAAATCTGCCTGCCATTATAAGTCCAGTTCAAATAACTCAAAGTGCATGCATATAAATGTGGGTATCCAGCGTACTCACCTATAATTTTGAGGAGTCCCAGGTCCGTCTCCTGCTCCAATCCTCTCTTTCATGATTTTGGGCCGTCTGACTCTACGTCTTTATACTGCTTCAGGTCTGTCCAATCTGCCTTGTTCTTCTGCTTTAAAACATGACCCACTGACACAAGGCTATTGTATACGAAGGGCTAGGATAAAAGACAATAATTTGCAACAGACAGAATCAGACAGCACTGGGAATAAATCTCATCCACCATTCTCTGCCCCAAGGAACCTCTCTCTGGTTGTCTCTTCTCTAGCATCTTATTCTTTCATCATGTTCCTTCAGCCCATTTCTGCTTTGGCTTCTCTAAGTTCCAGGGATTGGAAACCTAGTCCTTCCGGAGCCTGTCAAAGAAAGCCCACTTAGCCCTTTCCAGCTTAGATCATTCCATCCCCAGGGAGGGCTCTGTTTAAGTTCATCACGAAGATCCGGTTAGCTCCCTTTGTTCCTTCTCCTCTAATCCAGATGGGTCCAGGCCTTTTTGTTTTACAACCAAAGGGCTCAGTAAGTCGTTTTTCTAAATGAAAACATAATAATTTCCATGATGTGAATCCTGCTATCCCTACAGGATAAAAATGTGGCTAGTCAGTTGAGGTTTTTTCTTTAATAATAATGTTTTCCTTCCCAGGATATATTTCTCCATCTATTCTTGTTGTGTAAGCCCACAGATAATTGTGTTAATATGAGACATTGGTTTTAATGAAAGGCTGTTGCAGCACGTTGGAAAGTGGTCCTGCCCATCCAACAGGGACAGGAAAGTGCTTGTCAGAAGAGAAATGATTGGGTTAGATACGAATTGTATGTTATTCTCTGGAGTGATGCCAAAAAGACAACTTGCAATGAAATTTTTCTTTCCTCTAGCATCACAGAAATGGATATGGCAACTTCTAAGTGGTGTTATGGGTTTCTTAATTTCCCTTTACAGTTTAGGGAAATATTTTCAAAGTATATGCAGTCTAGAGACTGTTACATTAGAATCACCTAAATTTGTTTTTTCTTTCTTTTTTTTTTTTTTAAGGGTAGCTTCTTGCCCAGGGACTCCCTTGCCCAAATAAATCAGGATCTTCCATGGGGGAGGGTGCTAGTAACATGCATTTTTTTTTTTTTTGACAGATAAACGTTTTTTTATTCCTCTTCCTCCTCCTCCTCTTCCTCCTCTTCTTCATCTTCCTCTTCCACTTCCGGGCAACTTTAGCGGGACCCTTTGCACCATCAAACTTTCCTTTCAACTTATAGTCAGCAACATCCTTCTCATACTTCTCCTTCAGCTTTGCCTCCTTCGTGATGTAAGGCTGCTTTCGCTGTCATTTAGGTTATTCCACATCTCACCCAGCTTTTTTGTCACGTCTCCAATAGAGATGCCAGGGTTTGTGGATTTGATCTTGGGGTGGAATTCTGAGCAGAACAGGAAGAAGCCAGACGGTGGCCTTTTGGGGACATTAGGATCCTTCTTCTTCTTGCCTCCCTTAGCTGGTCCATAATCCTTCATTTCTCGATCATAGTGCACTTTATCCGCCTTTGCCATTTCATCAAATTTAGATTTTTCTTTCCCGGACATTGTCTTCCACCTCTCAGAGCATTTCTTGGAAAATTCTGCAAAATTGACAGAGATTTTTGAGTTTTTCTTCTTATGTTCTTCTCTGCACGTCTGCACAAAGAAGGCATAAGCAGACATCTTGCCCTTTGGTTTTTGGGGTCACCTTTAGCCATCCTGACTGTATTGTTCGCTAGTCTTGTAACATGCATTTTTAAAGCTCCAGTGTGATTTTTATGGTTAGCAAGGCTTAAGAACCATATCCAGAACAGAGTAGTTTCCAAACATAGAGGAAACCATTGAGTATTCCAATACACCTATGGTAGTCCTTGCATTCACAGCTCCCCAGAATAATATTTTAAAACAAGGAGTAAAATAAAGAGTAATTTTAGGCCAGGTATAGTGGCTCATGCCTGCTTCCAGCACTTTGGGAAGTCAAGACGGGAAGATCACTTGAGGCCAGGAATTGGAGATCCGCCTTGACGACATAGTGAGACCCTGTCTCTACAAAAGTATCAAAGAATCGGCTGGGCATGGTGGCACATACCTGTAGTCCCAGCTACTCAGAAGGTTGAGGTGGGAGGATCACTTGAGCCCAGGGGTTGAGGCTGCAGTGAGCTGTGATAGCACCACTGCACTCCAGCCTGGGTGACAGAGTGAGACTCTGTCTCAAGGTGGGGAAAAGAGTGACTTTACAGTGGCAAAACCTAACACTTCTTCCAGGTGATCACAGTTAATATTAATGGTAGTAAATGATGTTGATAATATATACCTATAATATGATATGATGTGATGAAAATTGTACTTTCCCTCTGTTGCCTTCTCTCCAAAACCCATAATTCTACTCTAACCCTGAGAAAAACATCAGACAAATTTCAATTGAGGGACACTTTACAAAATATCTGACCAGTAATTCTTAAATCTGTCAAGGTCATAAAAAATAAAGTTTGAGAACTCACAGCCAAGAGGAGCCTAAGGAGGCATGGTGACTGAATGCACTACGGTTTCCTAGGTGGGATCCTGGAAAAGAAAAAAGACGTAAGGTAAAAACTAAATAAATCTAAGGAAAATATTGGCTGGGTGCCGTTCACACCTGTAATTCCAGCGCTTTGGGAGGCTGAAGCTGAAGGATTGCTTAAGCCCAGGAGATTGAGACAACGTGGGCAAGACAGGAAAACCCCATCTCTACAAATAATAATGATTTTTTTTAATTAGCAGGATGTGGTGTCACGCACCTGTACTTCCAGCTGCTTAAAGGCTGAGATGGGAGAATTGCTTAAGCCTGAGAGATCAGAGCTACAGTGAACCGTGAAGGCACCACTGCACCCCAGCCTGGGCAACAGAGGTGAGACTCTGTCAAAGAAAGAAAGAAGAGGGAGGGAAGGTGGGAGGGGGGAAGGAAGGAAGGAAGGAAGGGGAAAAACGAAGGATGAAAGGAAGGAGAGAGAAAGAAAGGAAAAAAGGAAGGAAGGAGAGAAAGAAAAAAAGAAAGAAGGAAAGAAAGAGAAAGAAAGACAAAGAAAGTATTGACTTTCGTTAATAATATTAACATGGGTTCATTAATTATGGCAAATGTACCATATTAATATAAGATGCTAATAACAAAGGAAGCTGGGTGTGGAGGATATGGAAACTCTGTACTATCTTCATAGCGATCCTGAAAATCTATACTTATTCTAAAATAAAAAGTTTATTTTAAAAGCTTTTTTTTTTTAATTGAACGTTAAGACAGAGCAAGACTAATCCACACTGGTGTTCCTGGCATTCCCTCTGAAAGCCAGCTTCCTAGTCCATCAATCAAAAATCCATCTCACAGGTTACTATCATTAAAGTAAGAAAATGCATCAAACAATTGACATCAAGATGTAAATTACCATTAAACTTCATTCTTCTACACCTTTTACACACAAGATTCCCATATGGTAGAATTCCAGAGGGTTCTAGTCTCACAGAGACTGGGGGACATCATTCCTATCAAACACGGTGTGGATATTTCTGAAAATCGTTCTAACTGCTGACTTGTTTATACATTAGAAGTAGAAATTATCCCACTTAAACTTCTAGTGAGCAAAACATATAGAAGACATATTTAAGTACAAGCCACTGGTACTCCATGTTTATTTCTCAAGTGAGTCTATCAGGAATAAAATAAAAGGCTACTCCCTAATGTATCTAGTCCCTATACCAGGAATCTTCTTATAAATGAATTCTGGGCCGGGCGCGGTGGCTCACGCCTGTAATCCCAGCACTTTGGGAGGCTGAGGCGGGTGGATCACGAGGTCAAGAGATCGAGACCATGGTGAAACCCCGTCTCTACTAAAAATACAAAAATTAGCTGGGCATGGTGGCACGTGCCTGTAATCCCAGCTACTCGGGAGGCTGAGGCAGGAGAATTGCTTGAACCCAGGAGGTGGAGGTTGTGGTGAGCCAAGATCGCGCCATTGCACTCCAGCCTGGGTAAGAAGAGCTAAACTCCGTCTCAAAAAAAAATAAATAAATAAAAATAAAAAATAAATGAATTCTGCTTTCACCTTCTCAACGAGCAGGACATACACGCTCTCCCATCAGTAGTTACCCTGCTCTCTTTCGTCCTCACTGCGTTTCTAGATAATTTGCTCTCCTCCAACTGAGGTCCAGCACACCACTACACCTGATTTGATCAATGTATCTACAGATCTCTAACTCTGCTCTCCTTCTCTGTTCCTGTAAAGACCTGGGAGGTTGGTTTTCCTCTTAAATGTAGAAGATGGCGGCGGCAGGGGTGGTTCTTAAAGAGCTACCTGTATTGTCTTGGTCAAGGTTTTTTAATCTCTAGAAACTGAGCCCTAGTCATGGTAGCTCAAATAAAGAGGTAAGAGTTGGAATAGTAACTGAAAAGATGCAGAAGTGTCTCGGGTAAACCAAGGCAGGAAGGACACAGTCTATTGTTAGGGTACATTGGAAATCCAACCAATCTCTACCACTCAGAGTCACCTAACTGGCCGGCATAGAGTACAATTAGCCAGACTGGGGGAATCACTTGGTGTGGATAGCCCTCTCCTTACAGGGACTAAGGTTCACGCAGGCTAGCACACTGACACATCGCTAGCACATCTACCTAACAGATAAATGGCCTGTTGTCTTTCTCTACAGCGTCTGGGTAGAAATAGATGCCCTATTTTTATTTCACTTTTTGGAATGAAATTCACAAGATACGTCAAGAAAGCTGAGTTCTTTCCTGAGTGACAGGAGAGGTGGTGAAGAACCTATCGAGTTATATAATTCTCCTGCACCGGTTAGGAAAGGTTAGAAACCAGAAGGACTTCATTTCAACAATTATGTAGCCCCTAGTATGTGACAGGCATTGTGATTAAACAGTGCTGATAAAGGGTATATCAAGGATCGATCTTCTAGGAACTCATCATTCAGTAAGAAGATCATGCTGTAATTGGAAATAAAGAATGGTAACAGCAGAGTTCATAGTGTGCCATAAATCAAGCCCTGGGAACTTCAAAAGCAGGAGACTAAGCTCAGAGGTTACGCAGCAGATGGTTCTTATGGTTCTTGTTTTCCAGGGCTCCCTGCTTATCCCTGACTTTTCATTTTCATCCTTTGTCTATCCAGAGGAGTCATCTCCTACTTATGTAAAGACTAAAAGCATCATCGCTTTCTTCCTTTTTTTTTTTTTTTTTTTTGTGAGATGGAGTCTCACTCTGTCGCCCAGAATAGAATGCAGTGGCGCCATCTCAGCTCACTGCAACTTCCACCTCCCCGGTTCAAGTGATTCTCCTGCCTCAGCCTCCTGATAGTTGGGATTACAGACCCGCACCACCACACCTGGCTAATTTTTTCGTATTTTTAGTAGAGATGGGGTTTCGTCATGTTATCCAGGCTGGTCTCAAACTCCTGACCTCAAGCGATCCACTTGCTTCGGACTCCCAAAGTGCTAGGATTACAGGCATGAGCCACCACGTCTGGCCAGCATCATTACTTTCAAAGACAGCAAGTGGAGGGTGGAGAGAAGTGTAGTCCCTAATTTCACTTTTAAGAAAGATGTGTTTCTAGCTCACTAAATTCACAGCCTAAGAACAGCCCACAACAATTGTCATCAATGGTGGCTGGATTTCCTAGTGCTATTTGTATCCAATTACCCTTCATGGATAGTAAGATTAATTGAATTCCTTGGTCTGGTTATGAAACCTAATGCCTAACGTCATTTCTCCGGGAAGCTATTCCTCAAGTTAAACCACCAGATTGCAGCGGGGCTTTTTAGAACCCAGCTGGCAAAAGTAGAACTGTTGAGGAAGGTGCAAGCCCAGCCACAGACCTGCCCGTCCGCACCTGCCAAATACATCTGCAATTCAAGAGGATCAGGAAGTTAACTCTGAGAAGGAGATCGTAAGTTACTGTAGCAAATTAACTGAATTACCAGCTGGAGAATTCCCAAAGGCAAAGGACTTCCTAGGCACACATAGATAGATTTCTGTTACTATTTTCATTTTTCACTTATAGGAGTAAAGAAAATTCTTCACTTGTAGGAGTAAAAAAAAAATAGAGAACACAGCTGTGAAAATTATGGATTTACAGTCAATCTTTCACTATCTAACACTCCAAAAATAATGTTCTAACCAATTTTCATGGATGAAAACAGCTAACATGGAAATAAGCTTTCACCTTCTAAGCTGTGAAAGACATTGCTGCTCTCCTTCTTAGACCTGCTGAGCTTTTTTTGTGTTTTGAGTTATGAACATAAGCAACCAGCTGCCCCTAATCTCTAAATTACAAAGTTTAAGGGAAATGAAAAATAAACAGGTCAAGAAGGCAAGGCAAAGCAATCCCTCTATGTGTTCATTCAGTTGCTATTAAGTTACTTGCAAATCTTTGCTGAGCGCTCGCTATTTGCTGGGCACTATAGTTTGGCACTGGAAATAGATTGGTACACAGAAAAGATAAGTTCCTTGTTCATAGCCTAAAGAAGAAGTAACAGCTAACAGTTATATATGGCTACTAGTTTAAAGGCTGTTTTGAGCATGTTCTTTTTTAATTTTTAATTTTTGAGGGTATATAGTGACTATATAATATTTATGAGATGTTTTGATACAGGCATGCAATGCATAATAATCACATCATGGAGAATGAGGTAACCATCCCCTCCAGCATTTATCCTTGGTGTTACAATCCAATTATACTTTTAATTATTTTAAAATGTACAATTAACTTATTACTGACTATAGGCACTCTGTTGTGCTATCAAATGGGTTTTATTTATTCTATTTTTTGTACTGATTACTAAGCATATTATATTAAACTCATGTATTAATTATCTCTATCGAGTAGGTGCCCTTATTATCCCCATTTTAGAGAGGAGGAAACTGAGGCATGAGTTTAAAATGGGCCGGGTGCAGTGGCTCACACCTGTAATCCCAGCACTTAGGGAGGCCGAAGTGGATGGATCACTTGAGGTCAGGAGTTCAAGACCAGCCTGGCCAACATGGCAAAACTCCGCCTCTACTAAAAATACAAAAATTAGCTGGGTGTGGTGGTGTGCACCTGTAATCCCAGCTACTTGGGAGGCTGAGGCAGGAGAATCGCTAGAACATGGGAGGTGGAGATTGCAGTGAGCCAATCATGCCACTGCACTCCAGCCTGGGTGACAGAGTGAGACTCCGTCTCAAAAAAAAAAAGATAATCACAATCTCTTTAGTGACTATATAATTTCAAACCAATTTAAGGTCTCCGAAGGTAAGTAACACCTGTAACTCCTTTCAAACTGTGAATGCTGGGATTATAGATGAGTTTCCTAAGAACATTTCTGTGGTAAAGGCAGATCTAAAAGACGTGTTATTATGCTGGTGACTTTAGTCCTCTGAAAAAAAAAACTTCCAGTTAAAGATAGAAGGATTGTGACCCTAGACATGCAGTGTTAAAACTGCATTCTGTTGGGAGTTCGAGACCAGCCTGACCAACATGGAGAAACCCCATTTCAACTAAAACTACAAAATTAGCCGGGCGGGGTGGCACATGCCTGTAATCCCAACTACTTGGGAGGCTGAGACAGGAGAATTGCTTGAACCCAGCAGGTGGAGGTTGTGGTGAGTGGAGATCATGCGATTGCACTCCAGCCTGGGCAACAGGAGCGAAACTCCTCCATCTCCAAAAAAAAAAAACCCCAAAACTAAAAACAAACCCCTGCAATTCTGTCGCTCATTCTGCCATTGCTCTGTGATGAAATGTCATGAGAAGTCTTGGTCTTCCATCTTCCTGCGTTTTGTACAAACATTTCTTGTGAGATTAGGGTCTGAATGAAACTTCAGCTGTTTTCACATGTTATTATAAATAGTGTTCGTATCATCAGAAAAACCAATTAAAATGATTGAGTTTTGTCCTCTAACACTAATGGCTGGGTACATCTCCCCCTGGTAGACCCATGACATGAGCTGTTAAGTGAATCAAGCCTTCTCGTCTGGCCATGGAGGACACAGCTTTTTCTCCCTTTTGAGCTAATTGGTATCTCAGTCTCTTCAGCACTGTGATCTCATCAGCCAAGCACACTGGAACAGCTCAAATGCTAATAGTTTTAATGGCAGAGAAATGTACACATGGTTACCTTACAATTAATTTACACTTTGCTATATTTTTTATGATTGCAAGAAAAAAAATGAAAGCAACAGAAGTGTTCAAAATAGGGAACTAGCTAATTAAATCAAGACACAAGTATCCTGGAAGATTTGTTAGATGATTGAAATATTTAAAAAGATAATCAGAGCAGCAGGGCGGCAGCGGCCGGCGGCTGCACGGGTGTTGCTGTGGGGTCGAGGGGTCTGCTGGCAGCCTGGTGAGCTATCTGATCCTAGGCGGCCCGGCCACGTGCCCGAGGACCGGCTCACTGCACACCAGCTCTGCCAGCGCTGTACCTACAACTCCTGATCCTCCCAGGATTTATAGATTTCATAGCTGATGCGGTAGACCTGACCTCAGTCCTATTAGCATTTGAGCTGGCCCAGGGTGCTTGGCCGATGAGAGCAAGCACAGTGCTGATGAGACTAAAATACCAATTAGCTCTAAAGGGAGAAAAGCTCTGTCCTCCATGGCCAGACTACAACGCTTGATTCACTTAACAGGTGCATGCCATTGGGCTACCAGGGGGAGATGCACCCACGCATTATTGCTAAAGGACAAAACTCAAAACGACCCGATGTGAACACCTGCGAGGCAGCCAGCCGCTGCTGCTTTAATTACCTTAAATATTTCAATTATCTAACAAACCTTCCAAGACACTTCTGTCTTGATTTAATTAGCTATTTCTCTATTTCGAACACTTTTGCCGATTTCATTTTTATCTTGAAATTATAAAAAAATATAGCAAAGTGTATGTTAATTGTAAACTAGCAATATGTACATTTCTCTGCCATTAAAACTGAGATCACGCTGAAGATCACGCTTGTCTCCTCCCCCATGGACACTGTGACAGAGGCCGACATGGGCATCGCAATGGCTCTGATGGGAGGTATTTGTGCAGTTGGTTCCAGAACTGCACCCCAGAGTTCCAGGCCAATGAGGTGCGGAAGGTCAAGGAGTTTGAACGGGGCTTCATCACGGACGCCGAGGTGCTGAGCCACCCCCCCCACCACACACTGTGGGTGATGTGCTGGAGGCCGAGATGCAGCCTGGCTTCTCTGGCATCCCCATCACTGAAACGGGCACCCTAGGCAGAAAGCTGATGGGCATCGTCACCTCCTGAGACTTTCTTGCTGAGAAGGACCACACCACCCTCCTCAGTGAGGTGATGACGCCAAGGATGGAGTTGGTGGTGGCTCCAGCAGGTGTGACGTTGAAAGAGTCTAATGAGTCAGCGTCGGCGCACGTGCCACCTACCGCTACAGAGCCACCTCCCGCCGTCTCTAGCCAAGCAGGCTTCAGCTGAGTGGGTAGCTCCGCCCAGCTGCCGCTTAAGTCTGCGCGGAAGCCCCTGCGTGCGGGTGGAGTCGGCTGCTTTGAATTCCGGAGGCAGCGTTCGGTCGCCAGAGCCCTGTGCAGCTATATGTCGAGTTGTGTCAGGTGAGGAGGCACTTTTAAACACCGCGCGAAATAGGGGTGAAGATAATTTTTTAATTTTTGAGGGTGGGACTATCCTGCAAGGTGTGGCTGTGGTCTGGTTTTGCGTAGCCAGTTTCGCTTCCGGCTGGGGCAGGCTGTGAAAGGGCTCCTTGGGGAGCGCTGGGATGGTTGAACTGGGTGGGGTCCGAAGCCGCTCCCCCGCCCTTCTTTCCTGGGACCCTGGGAAACAACTTGGCACCTGTAACCTCCCACTGGGTTAGACATACATAGTCCTCTTCTGATCTAGCCTCATCTGTTCCAGGCAGATGGGATTGAGTAGGCGTCATTCCGACCATTCCTTTCGTTTTTCCTATTTGGAGCCAAAAACTTAGAAGTCATTCTTGGTTACTCTTCCCTTTTCCCTACATCCAATTCTTTTATCACGGCCCGTTCTGTCTACTTCCAAAACATAGCACAAATCCAATCATTTTCCACCTCTACACCCTAGGCCTAGTGCAGGCTACAGTCATCCCTTTACTGGACATCCCCAACAGCCTTTTATTTGGTTTATTGCCGCTCCTTGACCTCTGACATTCTCGTCTCTGCACTGCAGCTAAAATGAGCTTCAAACACAAATCAGATGGTATTGCTCCCTTCTCTAACCTTTCCCCCTTCCCCTGTGTTTTCCCATGACATTTAAAATTCAAACTCTGGCCTACAAATCCAGTGTGATCTATTGAGTCCCTGGTTATGTTCTGACTTCATCACTTATTACCTTTTACCTCTTTCATTCCACTCCCTCCAGACTGATGTTGCTACTCTTTTTCTCCTTCCTTCCTTCCTCTTTTCTTTTCTTTCCAGAGTCGGGTTGGGTGCCGTCACTTACACCTGTAATCTCAACACTTTGGGAGGAGGCTGAGGCAGGTATGGATCACTTGAGGTTAGGAGTTCGAGACCAACCTGGCCAACATGGTGAAACCCCCTTCTCTACTAACATACTATAATTAGCTGGGCGTGGTGGTGGGCGCCTATAATTCTAGCTACTGGAGTGACTGGGACAGGAGAATTCCTTGAACCCGGGAGGTGGAGGTTGCAGTGAGCTGATCAGGCCACTGCACTCCAACCTGGGTGAGGAATGAACTCTGTCTCAAAAAAGAAAGAGGCAAATGAGATCCTGCAGCCTAGCAAGAAAGGGAAGCTGGCTGCCTGTTGTCAATGATCGTGATGAGCTGGTGACCATCATGGCATGCACCCACCTGAAGAAGCACCGAGATTACCCTCTGGCCTCCAAGGATTCCCACAAACAGCTGCTGTTCCGGGGCAGCTGTGGGCACCCGTGAGGATGATAAATACTGCTTTCACCTGCTCACCCAGGCAGGCATCCACGTCATGGTCTTGGACTTCTCCCAACGGAACTCGGTGTATGAGATCGGCACGATGCATTACATCAAACAGAAGTAGCCCCACCTGTAGGTGATTGCGGGGAATGTGGTGACAGCAGCCCAGGCTGAGAACCTGATTGACGCTGGTGAGGATGGGCTGCACGTGGGCGTGGGCTGCGGCTCCATCTGCATCACCCAGGAAGTGATCCCCTGCTGTCGGCCCAGGGCACTGATGTATACAAGGTGGCTGAGTATGCCCGGGGCTTTGGTGTGTCCATCATAGCCGATTGCGACATCCAGATGGGGGGACCCGTGGTCCAGGCCCTGGGCCCTTGGAGCCTCCATAGTGATGATGGCCTCACTGCTGGTCGCCACCGCGGAGGCCCCCGGCAAGTACTTCTCAGATGGGGTGCGGCTCAAGAAGTACCGGGGAATGGGCTTGGATGCCAGGGAGAAGAGCAGCAGCAGCCGGAAACGATACTTCAGAAAGGGGGATGAGGCGAAGATCGCGCAGGGTGTCTTGGGGCTCCATCCAGGACAAAGGGTCCATTCAGAAGTTCATGGCCTACCTCACAGCGGGCATCCAGCACGGCTGCCAGGATATCGGGGCCCGCAGCCTGTCTGTCCTTCAGTCCATGATGTATTCAGGAGAGCTCAAGTTTCAGAAGCGACCATGTCGGCCCAGATCAAGGATGGCATCCATGACTGCACTCTACGAGAGAAGCGGCTGGACTGAGGGCCAGTGGTGGAGCCGAGGTGGTGGAGGGGCACACCCCAGTGTCCACCTTAGGGCACAGCCTCCCTCCATAACTGGGTGGTCCACGGATTTGCACTACGGGTTCCCCAGCTCCTTTCCAGGGAGAGAGGAAGGGAGGTCCTGAAGGGTCCGCGGCCCCTCACTGGGCATCCCCGACAGTCAGGACTGCTCATTGGGCCAGGCTGCCCTGGGAGCCCTGACACAGAAGCCAGCCAGCCAGGCTCTGAGGCCCTGCGCCTGCCTCAGGTCTTTCTTGCCGCAGCCTGCTCCAGCCTGGCACCCATCCCAGGAGCAGGTAGTCCCCCCTGGTTTTTCCTGTAGGGCACCTCCCTGCCCCCAGCACCCCAGGAAATGGTGTTCTCCTGGCCCTGCCTCTGCCCCTTCAGCCATGTGGTACTTCTGAGCTCCTGGCCTGCGCCAAGGGCAGGTCTCTGCCCCCTTCTCCAGCCCTGGGCTACCCTTGGGTCCTGCTCCTCAGGCCACGCCCCTGTCCCAGTCGTTCCTGACTCACCACCGACCCCAGGCGTACCATTTCTGCCCTCTCCTCAGCTGCAGGTGAAGGCTTTCACTTTGCACACTTTGGGATTGCAGTTGTGTCATTGTGTATTAAATAATCAGAATAAATCAGCAGGTCTCAACGCCTCCACCAAAATAAATAAATAAAAAGGTCATCTTAGATATTTGAATCTTCAGTTTTGTTTAAAGAAATTTAAGTTTGTAAATAAAACCAAGAATCAAACCCCTTTATATTAGTTTCTAGGGCTGCTGTAACAAATTACCTCAAACTAGGTGGCTTAAAACAACAGAAATTTGGCTGGGTGCGATGGTTCATGCCTGTAATCCCAGCACTTTGGGGGGCCAAGGTGGGTGGATCACCTGAGGTCAGGAGTTTGAGACCAGCCTGGCCAACATGGCAAAACCCCATGTATACCAAAAATATAAAAATAAAATAAATAAAATTTTAAAAAACTGGGCACAGTGGCTCATACCTGTAATCCCAGCACTTTGGGAGGCAAAGGTTGGTGGATCATGAAGTCAAGAGATTGAGACCATCCTGGCCAACACAGTGAAACCCTGTCTCTACTAAAAATACAAAAATTAGCTGGGCATGGTAGCACATGCCTGTAGTCCCAGCTACTCAGGAGGCTGAGACAGGAGAATCGCTTGAACCCGGGAGGTGGAGGTTGCAGTGAGCTGAGATGGTGCCACAGCACTCCAGCCTGGCAACAGAGTGAGACTCTGTCTCCAAAAAAAAAAAAAAAAAAAAAAAAAACCAACAAAACCTCAAAAATTAGCCAGGCATGCATGGTGGCGGGCTTCTGTAGTCCCAGCTACTTGGAAGGCTGAAGCAGGAGAATTGCTTGAACCCAGGAGATAGAGGTTGTAGATTGTGCCACTGCACTCCAGCCTGGGTGACAGAACAAGACTGTCTCAAAACAGCAAAAACAAAACAAAAAAAACCCCAAATTTGTATATATTTTTGATATCCAGAGGCCAGGAGACTGGAATAAAGGTGTCAGCATGGCCACGCTCCCTCAGACAATTCTGACAATTCTTTAGAAAAATTCTATCTTGGCAGGGTGCAGTGGCTCATGCCTGCAATCCCAGCACTTTGGGAGGCTGAGGCAGGCAGATCATGAGGTCAGGAGTTTGAGACCAGCCTGGCAAACATGACGAAACCTTGTCTCTACTAAAAATACAACAAAATTATCCAGGCGTGGTGGCGGGCACCTGTAATCCCAGATACTTGGGAAGCTGAGGCAGGAGAATCGCTTGAACTGTAGGCAGAGGTTGCAGTGAGCCGAGACTGCACCACTGCACTCCAGCCTGAGCAACAAGAGCAAAACTCTATCTCAAAAAAAAAAAAAAAAATCCTTTCTTGACTCTTTGTGGCTCCTGGCATTCCTTGGCTTGTGATAGCATTAACTCTAGTCTTTGTCTCCATCTTCACATGGCTTTCTTCTGTGTGTGTCTTTTTTTTTTCCCCTGTGTCTAAGAAGGGCACTCTCATTAGAGTTAGGGCTGACCCAAACCAGTATGATCTCATCTTGATCTTTATCTAAATTACATCTTTCCAAATAAGATCCTATTTTGAGGTTCTGGCTGGACATGGATTTTGGGGGAATACTATTCAACCCACGATACTCTCTTGTGTCTGTTAAAATTTGCTAGACTTGGACGGGCATGGTGGCTCACGCCTGTAATCCCAGCACTTTGGGAGGCTAAGGCAGGTGAATCACCTGAGGTCAAGAGTTCGAGACCAGCCTGGACAACATACTGAAACCCCATCTTTACTAAAAATACAAAAAGTAGCCAAGTGTGGTGGCATGCGCCTGTAGTCCTAGCTACTTGGAAGGCTGAGGCAGGAGAATTGCTTGAACTCAGGAGACAGAGGCTGCAGTGAGAGCCAAGATTGCACCACTGCACTCCAGCCTGGGCAACAGTGAGATTCTGTCTCAAAGCAAAACATAACACAATTGCTAGACTTATAAATAGAAAAAGATTTAAAATCTAAGAAGTAGGGCTTTGAAAGCATTCCTTTAACAAACTGCTTATTTATTTGAAAACCAAGGTAACCTCTGAATAATTTATTTTGCATGCAAGTCATTCTCAAGGTCATCAAATAACCTATAAACACAAAAGAATCGCTTGATTAAAGAAGCTCTGGGAAGGTGGTTTTCCTTATTCTTATTCTGCTCTAACGTTGCTTTTTGAAGAGAGTAGTTTCTACCTGACATTCACCTAAACTGACTAAGAAGTCTCGGGCAAAATGAACAGCTGTCATGACAAAGCAGCTTAAGATTAAGATTCTGTATCAAAGGCCAGGAGAATACCCAAACACCTAGAGGAAACAGCACTGAAGAACGCAGCTGCAAAGACACGGCCTCATGTGGAGCCAAAATATTCTTTAACAGATTAAAGGAAAGTAAACCACAACAAAAACATAATTTGTCCATTTTTGCTATTCTTAGAGCCTCCAGGGAACAGAGTTATAAGAAGTAATTTTCAGATAAAAATATCCTGGCTAACTTCAGAATTATCTTCCAAAAGTCAAATAATCCTGCCTAGAGGGTGAACTCCCTCAGACTTCTTCAGTAACGGCTTTTACTACATTGCTGGCCTGCTGAGGGTTCATGGCAGGGGGTGTTGTGTCCGAAGTCTGCCCACTGAGAACATTCCAGATTTTCATTACTTCCTAGAGACAACCTGCAGCAAGCCCCTGGAGGAAATGGCGTACAATATGTCTGCCTCCAGGCGCTGGTGTGCAGCAGGGCCAGGTAGGTAATGAGAAAGCTTCTGTCAAAGAGGGCAATTAGACAGCTCACAGGAGCTCCACTCAATTTAGCTTCACAAACGGCCAGAGAAGCAAAGGCAACAGCTACAACTCTAGGAGGTTGATTTCCTGAGGGAAGTTGACAGAAGACCGTATTCAATCTCAAGAAGCCGGCTTTTTTTTTTTTTTTTTTAAACATTTGTTATATGTGGCTTTTCAAATGTGCATCTTTTTCAGCCAATTATGTTACTTCTCTAGTAATATCCTCACTCTTTGAGGAGACTGGAGGACAAATTCCTTGATTTACAAGCATAGTATGGAGATACCTCTTTAGAAACATTATTCTTTACTAAGTAGCCCCAAAGTTGAACAATGAGCACTCAGGGTGGGCACTGTCCTCCAAAGAGCTCAAGGCCTTTCTATCAGTTGCCAGATCAGGAATGGGAAGAAGGAGAAAATATGGAAAATAGAAACTTTAAGTGATATAACAATGGGAAGAATGTTCTAGTCATAGAAGAAAAAAAGTAAGACACTATAAACAAATGTAAAGGCCAATAACAGACTGAAAAGCTATTTTCAAATAAAAAAAAAAAAACTCAGGATAACAAAGTTAATAGCCTTAGTTCATAAATAGCTAGAAAACCAGTGAGGAAATATTTGTGGGCCATTACAAATTGGCAAAGTTCTGTAGGCCAGGGTTGAAAAGAAAACAAAAACAAATTGGCAAAGGACTTGAAAAGGCATTTCCCAAAAAAAAAACAAATGACCAAAAATGTGAATAAATGTTCAACATTATTAATTATAGAAGAAATCCACAACAGAGCTATTTTCAGCTACCAACAGGCACAGATTTAGTGTGTGTATAGCACTTACACAGCACTATTACATAGCACGATGCCAAGCGCTTTCCAGCTACCAGCCACTTATTCTTTGCAGCAACTCGTCACTGGAAGGTTTGATTATTTATCCCTGTTTTACAGATGAGGAAACTAAAGCACAGAAGTCTAATTTAGCCAAGGTCATGTGGCTGGTACTTGGTGGAGCTCTTTCACCAACTATGCTTTATTGCCTCTCTAGGGATTGTTGAGTGCAGGGAAACTCCCTCTTACACAGGCTGGTCTCAAACTCCTGACCTCAGGTAATCCACCTGCCTCAGCCTCCCAAAGTGCTGGGATTACAGATATGAGCCACTGTGCCTAGCCTGGAATAAAAAGTTTTTTACTGGCAAGTGAAAGCCTGATGGCAATGAATAGCATATATGTGGAACGAACCCCCGCCAGCCACCATGGCACCAAGAATGAACAGAGAGAAGAGAAGTACCTACCTAGGCTTAGGTTGCTGGCAAAGCTGGAAGTGCAGAGGCAAAAATAAAATGAAGGATAACATGTAGCTGAGGAAGTCACACTTGATGGCCTTATCTTCTCAGTAACACTGGAAGCAAATTCACTGGCAGAAAAGCAAGTTGTGGAAGAGAGAGAGGATGCCTTGCGTAACCACCACATGGATCATGGTGAGGAATCAGAAGAGATGAATCAAATGCTTTGAGATGCAGAAAGGTGGGCTGTAAGCCACGCAGTGGGGATGTTTCAATGGACTGCAATTTGGTGGGTGAGCTGTGTCAGTCTTCATGTCACTCTGGACTCAGAAATTGTATTGGAAGGAGGTTTGGAGCCGATGAGAAGTCAAGAGAAAAAAAGGAAAAAAAAAAAAGACCTTAGGATTACTGAGAATATCCACATGCTGGAAGAATACAGCAAAGTCAGAGTAAATGTTGGCAAGTAACACCCAAGACCATATATAAAACCCTGAGGATTCACATTTGTGAATAGCTTTGGTGGGAATTCTTCAAGTACCTCACTGAAAATGTCAGGGAATAAATCAGTATTCTAGCAGAGAATCTCTTGCTCCTTTTATCAGAACCTGGAAACTGGCTTTCATTTGCTTGACTGAGAAACAGCACTGCTTGCTTCAATACTGCGTGTAGATACGGCCCCCAACACACTTAAAATACAGAACATTTCTTTTTTAAAAATGTTTTAATTTTTTTAAATTTTATTTTGAAAGAAAAGAAAAAAGAGAGAGAGAAATAAGGGAAAAAAGAGAATGAAAGAAAGGGAAAAAGAAGAAGAAAAAGAGGGAGAGAGAACAGGAATCTTGCTCTATTGCCCAGGCTAGACTGCAGTCTAAAAATGGGTATTGAAAAGCTCTTTTATACTCATAATTGTGTTATACAATGGAGACAGGAAGGAATAAGGGAGGAAAATAACAAACAGCCAACCAATATTTCATTTAAACCTGTGAAATGCTATGCAATTGCCAGGGAGTGATTTACTCCCAACCATGTGGTCACTTTTAGAATAGATGTGATGTGTTACTGAAGAAAATGTATGTTTTGTGGATTTGGAGTAGAGAGTTCTGTAAATGTTTACTAAGTTTACTTGTTCGAGGTCTAAGTTCAAGTCCTGGGTATCCTTGTTATCCTTCTGTCTCATTGATCTGTCCAGTATTGACAATGTAGTGTTAAAGTCTCCCACTATTATTGTGTGGGAGTCCAAATCTCTTTGTAAGTCACCAAGAAGTTGCCCTATGTGTCTGTGTGCTCCTATATTGGGTGCACATAGACTTAGGATCATTAGCTCTTCCCATTACATTGATCCCTCTACCAATATGCAATATCCTTCTTATCTCTTTTGGTTTCTATTACTTTAAAGTCTATTTTATCAGAGACGAGAATTACAAGTCCTGCTTTTTTTTTTTTTTTTTGCTCTCCATTTGGTTGGCAAATCTTCCTCCATCCCTTTATTTTGAGTCTCTGCATATCCTTGCATGTGAGATGGGTCTGGATGCAGCTTACCAATGGGTTTTTTGGAATGGCTGATACTGGTTGTTCCTTTCTAATACAGAACATTTCTATCACCCCAGTCTCCTCATGCCCCTTTGGGTCAATTTTGTTCTCTCCCTTTAACATGATCTGCTTTCCACCTTTACAGATTAGTTTGGCCTGTTCTATAATTTTGTATAAATGAAATAATATAGTAAGTACTTGTTCGTTTTGGCTTCTTTCACTCAGCATAATGTTTTAAAAATTCACCCATTTTGCCAGGCGCATTGACTCACGCCTGTAATCCCAGCACTTTGGGAGGCTGAGGTGGGCGGATCACAAGGTCAAGAGATTGAGACCATCCTGGCCAACATGGTAAAACCCTGTCTCTACTGAAACTACAAAAATTAGCTGGGCGTGGTGGTGTGCACCTGTAGTCCCAGCTACTTGGGAGGCTGAGGCAGGAGAATTGCTTGAACCCGGGAGGCGGAGGTTGCAGTGAGCCGAGATCACACTACTGTACTCCAGCCTCACGACAAAGCCAGACTCTGTCTCAAAAAAAAAAAAAAAAAAAAAAAATTCACCCATGTTGTATGTATCAATAGCTCATTCCTTTGTATTGCTAAAAAGTATCTCATTGCATAAATACCACAATTTGTTTATCCATGTACTTGATGGGCCTTTCCAAATTGGGGCGATTAATTAAGCTGCTGTGAACATTTGTATACAAGTCATTTTGAGGACATGTTTTCATTTCTCTTGGGTAAAAGTGCAGCAGTGGAGTTTCTGGATATTATGGAAAGTGTACATTTAGTTTTATAGAAAAGAGGCCAGGGTGGCTCATGCCTATAATTCTCAGCACTTTGGGAGGCTGAGGTGGGCTGATCACGTGAGATCAGGTGTTCAAGACCAGCCTGGCCAACATGGTGAAACCCCATCTCTACTAAAAACACAAAAACTAGCCAGGCAAGGTGGCACAGGCCTGTAGTCCCAGCTACTCAGGAGGCAGAGGTTGCAGTGAGCTGAGATCACACCACTGCACTCCAGCCTGGGCAACAGAGCGAGACTCTGTCTCAAAAAAAAAAAGTTTATAGAAAAATGCCAAAGTGTTTTCCAAAGGGGTTGTACCATACTATTCAAATTAATTTTTTAAAATTCATAATTAACATAAAGTAACTATGTTAACCATTTTTAAGTACAGTAGGCCTTCTGTAACTGCAGACTCCACATCCATAGATTCAACCAACCGCAGAGCAGTCAAAATATCTTTTAAAAATACAACATTAAAAATTAATACAAATAACACAGTATGGCAACTACTTACATAGCATTTACATTGTATTAGGTATTATAAATAACCTATAAATGATTTAAAGTATATAGGAGGATGTGCAGAGGTTATATGCAAATATTCTTTTTGTATGTGTATGTGAGACGGAGCCTCACTCTGTCCCCTAGGCTGGAGTGCACTGCAAAGATCTCCTTTCACTGCAATGTCTGCCTCCCCAGTTCAAGCGATTCTCCTGCCTCAGCCTCCTGAGTAGCTGGGAGTACAGGTACACGCCACCACGCCCGGCTAATTTTTTGGCAAATACTATCATTCTGTATAAGGGATTTGAGCATGCAGAGATTTTGGTAACTGAGCAGGATCTTGGAACCAATCTTGCATGAATACTGAGGGACAACTGTATACAGTTTGGTAGCTTGAAGTACATTCACATTGCTGTGAAACCAATCTCCAAAGGTCTTTTCACTTTGTGAAACTGAAGCTCTGTACTCATCAAACAGCTCCCCATTCTCCCTATTCCCCAGCTCCTGGCAACTATCATGCTATTTTCTGTCTCTATCAATTTGACTGTTCGAGGTACCACACTTAAGTGGAATCATACAGTATTTGTCTTTTTCTGACTGTCTTATTTCCCTTAGTATAATATCCTCAATCATGCTTCATCCATGTTGTAGCATGTGTTAGAATGTCCTTCCTTGGCTGGGCGCAGTGGCTCACGCCTGTAATCCCAGCACTTTGGGAAGCCAAGGTGGGTGGATCACCTGAGGTCAGGAGTTTGAGACCAGCCTGGCCAGTATGGTGAAACCCCTGTCTCTACTAAAAATACAAAAATTAGCTAGGCTTGGTGGCGTGCAACTGTAATCCCAGCTACTTGGGAGGCTGAGACAGGAGAATTGCTTGAACCCGGGAGGTGGAGGTTGCAGTGAGCCGAGGCCGAGCCACTGCACTCCAGCCTGGGAGACAGAGTGACACCCTGTCTCAAAAAAAAAAAAAAAAAAAAGAAGAAGAAGAAGGAATGTCCTTCCTTTTTGAAGCTGAATAATATTCTATTGCATGTACATACCACATTTTGTTTATTTATCCATTAGTAGACACTTGAGTTAGCTTCTACTTTTTGGCTATTTTGAATAATGCTGCTGTGAACATGAGTAGATAAATATCTCGTTGAGACCCTGATTGCAATTCTTTTTGATGTGTAACCAGAAGTGAAGTGCTTTGATTATATGGTAATTTCACATTCGATTTTTGTTTTTGAAAACAATGTAGTTTTCCACAGTATCTGCACCATTTTACATTCCCACCAACAGTGAACTTCTCTGGTTTCTCCACATTCTTAGCCACACTTGCTATTTTCTGTTTTTTTAATAGTAGCCATCCTAATGAATGTGAGATAGTATCTCTTTGTGGTTTTCATTTGCATCTCCCTAATGATTAGTAATATCGAACATTTTTTCTTGTGCTTGTTGGTCATTTATACATCTTCTTTGGAGAAATGTCTATTCAAATTCTTTGCCCTGAGGCCGGTGCAGTAACTCATGCTTGTAATCCCCACACTTTGGGAGGCCGAGGAGCGCAGATCACTTGAGGTCGGAAGTTCAAGACCTGCTTGGCTAACATGGTGAAACCTGGTCACTACTAAAAATACAAAAATTACCTGGGTGTGGTGGTGTGCCCCTGTAATCCCAGCTACTCCAGAGGCTGAGGCAGGAGAATCGCTTGAACCTGGGAGGCGGAAGTTGCAGTGAGCTGAGATTGTGCCATTGCACTCCAGCCTGGGTGACAGGAACAAAACTGCATCTAAAAAAAAAAAAAATTATTGGCCTGTTTTAAAATTGGGTTATTTGGTATTCTTTGTTGAGTTGTAGGAGTTCTTTATACTGTATATTATGGATATTAGCCTTTTATCAGAAATGTGATTTGTCGGTATATTCTTTCATTGTGTAAGTTGCTTTTTCCTCATTTGTTGATTGCCTTTCATATGTATATACAGAAGTTTTAAATTTTAATTTATTTCAGTTTATCTATTTTTACTTTCCTTGCCTGTATTTTTGTTGTCACATCCTAGAAATAGTTGCCAAACCTAATGTCATGAAAAATTTCCCCTCAGATTTCTTCTAAGACTTTTATAGTTTTAGCTCTTATATTTAGATCTTTGATCTACTTTGAGTTGACTTTTGTGTACGTTGAAAGGTAAGGGACCAGTTTCGTTCTTTTGTATGTGGATATCCAGTTTTTCCAGTACTGTTTGTTTAAAAGATTGCCCTTTCCCCACTGAATGATCTTAGCAACCTTGTCAAAAATTATTTGATCATATGTGACAGGCTTATTTCTGTGTTGTCTATTCTGTTCTGCTGGTCTGTATGGTCTGTCTCTATGGCAGTTTTGTTTTGATTCTGCAGCTTTGTATACCACACTATTTTCACTCCCACGAATAATACACGAAAGCCCCAGTTACTCCACATCCTCATCAAAATTGGTACTGTCAGTCTTTTTAGCCATTCTCGCAGATGTGGGATGTGTAGTGGTATCTCAATAGGGCTTTAATCTCCATTTTCGGATGAACTAATAAATATGAGCATCTTCTTATGGTAATATTAGCCTTATTTATTTATTATTTTTTTAAAGCAGGGTCTCACTGCCATTGCCCAGGCAGGAGTGCCATGGCACAATCCTGGCTCATTGCAGCCTCCACCTCCCAGGCTCAAGTGATACTCCCACCTCATTTTTTATTTTTTGTAGAGCGGTCTCACTATATTGCCCAGTCTAGTCTCAAACTCTCAGGCTCAAGTGATTTACCCACCTTGCCTTTCCAAGTGCTGGGATTACAGGCATGAGCACTGATGCCTGGCCATTTTTATATCTTCTGTAATGTTTGTTCAAATATTTTATCCACTTATCATTGAGTCTGAGTTCTTCGTAAATTCTAGATGCAAGTTCTTTGTCAGAGAAATATATTGCAGTTTTCTCCCAGACTGTGGCTTGCCTTTTCAGTTTTTTCACATAGTTTTTCAGAAGACAGACACTCTTAATTTGTATAAAGTCCAATATACTTACACATTTGTTTTGGTTATAGTAATTTTCATGTTCTAAGAAATCTGCCTCCACTTCAAGATTGTTTTAGAAGTTTTGTTTTCGTTTAGAAGTTTGTAGTTTTAACTTTTATATTTAGATTAACGATTGACAGTTAATTTTCATGTACAGTGTGATGTCATGATTGAGGCTCAGTTTTGTCCATACAGATACCCAATTATTTCATTACCATTTGTTGAAATAACTATTCTCCCATTTTATTTTTTTTGCAACTTTGTCAAAAATTAATTGACCAGCTGGGCATGGTGGCTCACGCCTGTAATCCCAGCACTTTGGGAGGCTGAGGCAGGCAGATCACGAGGTCAGGAGTTTGAGACCACCCTGACCAACATGGTGAAACCCCATTTCTACTAAACATACAAAAAATTAGCCAGACGTGGTGGTGTGCCCCTGTAATTCCAGCTACTCAGGAGGGTGAGGCAGAAGAATTGCTTGAACCTGGGGGGTGGAGGTTGCAGTGAGCCGAGATCAGCCTGGGTGACAGAGTGAGACACCGTCTCAAAAAAAAAAAAAAAAAAAAAAAATTAATTGACCATATAAGCAAAGGGTCTGTTTTTAGATTCTCTATTTTATTCCATTGATTCTTACTCTAATGTTACACTGTCGTGATGAAGGTAAGTTGGGAATCAGGTAGTGTAAGTCTTCCAGTTTTGTTCTTCTATTTCCAAATCGTCCTGGGTATTCTATGTATTTTGTATTTTCACATATGTTTTAGAATCAGCTCAATTTCTACCAAAAAAAAAAAAGTCTGTGCAGCGTTGATCAGGGATGCATTGGATTTTCAGATCCATTTGGAAGAATTGTCATCTATCTTAGCAATGTTAAATCTTCCATTCCAATGGCATGGTATATCTCTCCACTTGTTTATGTATGTCTTCTTTCACTTCTTCAAGCACTATTTTGTAGTTTTGGGTATACAGACTGTCTATGTAGTAGTCATTCTTTTATTCCTTTACTTTCCTAATAAACTTCTTTCACTTTACGCTGTGGACTTGCCCTGGATTCTTTCTTGCATGAGATCCAAGAATCCTCTCTTGGGATCTGGATCCAGACCCCTTTTCTGTAACACAAACAATTCTCTACATATTCTGTGACAAATACTTCATTTGGGATTAAGTCCTTTCAGGAATAGGAAATTCTTTTTCACTCAGCCCACTTCACCTTGGGTTGGCACGGTAAGAATATTCTTCCCAATTTGAGCTCACAGCTGTCTCTGAATATTTTGTTAATTTCTTCCAAAATTTGTCATATGACATAAAGATTGCTGTCTTAATTATGTATCTTGAATACCTTCTTAATTCATTTCTTTCTTGTCTTTTTTTTAAATGCGTGCATTTAAAGTTAAAAATTTATTAATGTGGAAATGTATTAATCTGAATCCCATATAATTTGATATACTGTACTTTAATTATCATTCAGTTATAAGTTTTTTGTAATTCTCTTGTGGGAATCCTTTTGAAGTAAGTGTTTAGGTTTGCAGCCATATGAACAGTTTTAAAAACTGACTTTACTGGGCATGGCTGACACCTGTAATCCCAGCACTTTGGGAGGCCAGGACCAGAGGATTTCTTCAGCCCAGGAGTTCAAGACCAGCATGGGCAACATAGCAAGACCTCCATCTCAAAAAAAAAAAAAAATTTTTTTTTTTTTTTTTTTTGTAGAGATGGAGTCTCTGTCACCAGGCTGGAGTGCAGTGGTGCAATCTTGGCTCACTGCAGCCTCAGCCTCCTGGGTTCAAGCGATTCTCCTGCCTCAGCCTCCTGAGTAGCTGGCATTACAGGGGCCCATCACTGCACCCAGTTAATTTTTGTATTTTTATTAGAGGCAGGGCTTCACCATCTTGGCCAGGCTGATCTTGATCTCTTGACCTCGTAATCCACCCACCTCAGCCTCCCAAAGTGCTGGGATTACAGGCGTGAGCTACTGCGCCCGGCCACAAAATATGTTTTAAATTAGTCAGGCATGGTGGCACGTACCTGCAGTCCTGGCTACTGGAGAGGCTGAGGTGGGAGGATTACTTAAGCACAGGTTCAATCATAGCTGCAGTGAGCTATGATTGCACCACTGCACTCCAGCCTGGGTGTCAGAGTGATACCCTATTTCTAACAATAATAAAAAAAAAAAAAAAGATTTTATTGTTGATTTATCATTTAATTGAATTATGAGGAGAGCACACTGTCTATGTCATATTCACTCCCTGACATTTCTTGAAACTTCTTTAGTGATACAGTGTGTGGTTAATTTTTGAAATGCCCTGTATATTTTTTGTAAATACACTCTAAAAATTTATAATGTCTGTTTGTCAGAGGGAGAATTCTAGGTATCTATTAGATAAGACCAGTTTATTTTGTAAATCTTATCCTTACTAATTTTGATCAAATTTATCAGACTCTGATAGAGATAACTGGGATCTTACTACTACGTGGTTTTTATCTCTCCTGGAAATTCCGTAAGAGCTTGTTTCATACAGTTCTGGGTTTTATTATAGGATATTCAGGTTCACAATTATTATATTTTCTCAGTGCATTGTTCTTTCAATTATTATGGACTAATCTTTGTATCCCCATTAATTATTTTTGTTTTATATTTGATTTTGTATGTTATTAATATTGCTATATCCCTTTATCTTGGTTGATACTTGAATGGTATAGCTTTTATTCACTCCCCTTTTTTGTAACTCTTTATTTTGAAATAACTATATATTCACAGAAACTTGCCACAGCAAAAAATGTGCAGGGAGGTCTTGAGCACCCTTCCCTCAGGTTCGCTCACTGTTCACATCTTGCGTAAATGCATCCATTTATTTTAAAAATTCTAACCTATGGCTCTTATAGGCAACATACAGCTAGATTTTGTTTTGTTATCCAATCTGATCATTTCAGGTTTAAAAAAAATATATTTTATTGCACTTTAGGTTCTGGGGTACATGTGCAAAACATGCTGGATTGTTTCATAGGTACATACATGGCAATGTGGTTTGCTGCCTCCATCCCCCCGTCAACTATATCTGGCATTTCTCCCCGTTATCCCTCCCCAACCTCCCTACCCCCTGCTGTCCCTCCCCTATTCCCCCCCAACAGACCCCAGGGTGTGATGCTCCCCTCCCTGTGTCCATGTGTTCTCACTGTTCAACACACCCACCTGTGAGTGAGAACATGTGGTGTTTGTTTTTCCTGTTCTTGCGTTAGTTTGCTCGTGTCAGTTTGCTGAGAATGATGGTTTCCAGATTCATCCATGTCCCTACAAAGGACATGAACTCATCGTTTTTTATGGCTGCCTAGTATTCCATGGTGTATATGTGCCACATTTTCCTTGTCCAGTCTATCATCGATGGGCATTTGGGTTGGTTCCAGGTCTTTGCTATTGTAAACAGTGTCGCAATGAACATATGCGTGCATGTGTCTTTATAATAGAATGATTTATAATCCTTTGGATATATACCCAGTAATGGAATTGCTGGGTCAATGGTATTTCTATTTCTAGGTCCTTGAGGAATTGCCACACTGTCTTCCGCAATGGTTGAACTAATTTACACTCCCACCAACAATGTAAAAGTGTTCTATTTCTCCACATCCTCTCCAGCATCTGTTGTCTCCAGGTTTTTTAATGATCACCATTCTAACTGGTGTGAGATGGTACCTCAATGTGGTTTTGATTTGCATTTCTCTAATGACCAGTGATGATGAGCATTTTTTCATATGTTGGTTGGCCTCATAAATGTCTTCTTTTGAAAAGTGTCTGTTCATGTCCTTTGCCCACTTTTGAATGGGTTTTTTTTTTTTTCTTGTAAATCTGCTAATATCCAGATTCTGGATATTAGCCCTTTGTCAGATGGGTAGATTGCAGAATTTTTTTCCCATTCTGTTGTTTGTGAGTTCACTCTAATGACTGTTTCTTTTGCTGTACAGAAGCTCTAGAGTTTGATTAGGTCTCATTTGTCTATTTTGGCTTTTGTTGCCAGTGCTTTTGGTGTTTTGGTCATGAAGTCCTTGCCTGTGCCTAAGTCCTGAATGGTTTTGCCTAGGTTTTCTTCTAGGGCTTTTATGGTGTTAGGCCTTATGTTTAAGTCTTTAATCCATCTGGAGTTAATTTTAGTGTAAGATGTCATCCAGTTTCTGCTTTCTGCACATGGCTAGCCAGTTTCCCAACACCATTTATTAAACAGGGACTCCTTTCCCCATTGCTTATTTTTGTCAGGTTTGTCAAATATCAGATGATTATAGATGTGTGGCGTTGCCTCTGAGGCCTCATTCTGTTCCATTGGTCTATATTTCTGTTTTGGTAACAGTACCACGCTGTTTTGATTACTTTAGCCTTGTAGTATAGTTTGAAGTCAGGTAGTGCGATGCCTCCAGCTTTGTTATTTTTACTTAGAATTGTCTTGGCTATGCAGGCTATCTTTTAGTTCCGTATGAAGTTTAAGGTGGTCTTTTTCCAGTCTGTGAAGAGGGTCATAGGTAGCTTGATGGGGATAGCATTGACTCTATAAATTACTTTGGGCAGTATGGCCGTTTTCACAATATTGATTCTTCCTAACCATGAGCATGGTGAAACCTTGTTTCCACACACAAAAAATACAAAAATCAGCGGGGTGTGGTGGCACACAACTGTAGTCTCTGCTACCAAGGAGGCTGAGGTGGGAGGATCATATAAGCCCACGAGGTTGAGGCTGCAGTGAGTCATGGAGTCATGATTATGTCACTGCATTTCAGCCTGAGGTGACAGGGTGAGACCCTGTCTCCAAAAAAAAAAAAAAAAAAAAAAAAAAGTTTGCAAAGCCTCCTCTCCAAGTTTACACTGTGAATGAGTGGCACTAGCGGGGTCCAGTCTAAATCTACCTGGCTGCAAAGCCAGTGCTGTCTCCTGTACAACACACATACTGTCTTCCCAGAGTATTCCTACATTTCAGTTTTCATTATGCTTCTGGATTTCAGGCTTATGGATGTCACTGTTCCTTTTTATGCCAAACAAGCAGCTCTTTAGCATTTGTTGTGCAATTAGCAATTCTATAGCTAAAAGCAGGGATGTTAAAAAAAAAAAAATCTACAAAGCTGTCCTATCGGAATGAAGCTTTGGATGTTCATTTACACAGCTTTCTCAGTGTTTGAATTGTGCTTGCATGTGTTTCTGTGTCTTTTTTTTTTTTTTTTGACAGAGTCTTGCTCTGTCTCCCAGGCTGGAGTGCAGTGGTGCGATATTGGCTCACTGCAACCTCCTGGGTTCAAGTGATTCTCCTGCCTCAGCCTCCCAAGTAGCTGGGACTACAGGCGTCTGCCACCATGCCTGGCTAATTTTTGTATCTTTAGTAGAGACAAGGTTTCATCATGTTGGCCAGCTGGTCTTGAACTCCTGACCTCAGGTGATCTACCTGCCTCGGCCTCCCAAAGTGCTGGGATTACAGGTGTGAGCCACCGCACTTGGCCCTGTGTTTAAATTTATATGCATGCACACAATACCTAAAAAAGCCTCTTTGAAAAAAATAATGAAGTTCTTTCTAATTGGCAACATACAGAATCATAGAGCTTATTGTTTACAAAATAAATCAAACTTTTAAACTGAACAACAGGAAAGTGAGAGTTTAAGATGAGACCAGTCTTCTGCAAATTGGGACCAATAGCCATGTATTGATTTTATTCACCGTTCCAGGTCTTTTTATTCACCATTCCAGGTCTTTTTATTCACCATTCCAGGTCTCTTGTTATCTGAATAGTGACTTGTCTAATAGACTAAACTTACACACCATCACCATTGTCAAGAATGCTAAGAAACTAGAAATCAGTATAATGAACTCTAGCCTGAAATTCCTTAAATGTAAGTCTTTGCGTTATGTACAAGGCATTTCTATTGTATCGTCTTAAAATTTAGAATTTAACATTTCATTAAGTTTAATGTAAGAAATGTATTCTTTAAGAAAAGCTTCCACTTTGGATGATTTTCTTTTTGAAGAAAATGTCAGGATCATCATATCTAGAGATATTTAAAAACAGAATGAATCTAAAATAAAAAAGATGTTTGTTTGTTTGTTTTTTGAGATGGAGTTTTTGCTCTTTGCCCAGGCTGGAGTGCAATGGCACAATCTCGGCTCACTGCAAACTCCATCTCTTGGGTTCAAGTGATTCTCTTAATTCAGATTCCTGAGTAGCTGGGATTATAGGTGCGTGTCACCATGCCCAGCTAATTTTTGTATTTTTGGTAGAGACAGAGTTACACCATGTCGGCCAGGCTGGGTCTTGAACTCCTGACCTCAAGTGATCGGCCTACCTAGGCCTCCCAAAGTGCTGGGATTACAGGTGTGAGCCACCGTCCTGGCCCAAAAATATGTTTTTATTATAGAAAAAGAAATGGTTTCTATGGTACAGATTTTTCTCCCCATAACAACTTGCTATAAAAAAGTAAGACTCCCCTCTCTTCTTCTAGCAACCCCCAGGGAATAAGATTATCCATCCACTAAAGAATAGAACTAGGAAATCACTCTTTGACTTCTGATAGTCTATTTTTCTGATGTTTTCTGTACCTCCATTACTGGTTTTACATAATATTTGCCCTTTGAGTTTTTAACTTTCCCCAGTTGTTGTCATTCTTGAGAAAGTGAAAAGATGATAAGTTTGAACATAAAGTTGGAGTAAGCTCCAGTCTTCACACACACACACAAATCACAAGGCACTTACAATGTGTCACAAGCTACAGGTCTTTAAAATACCACCTATTAGCCACTGAACACAGGGCTGTGACACACTTTTATTGATCAGAGAACATAGTTGCTACGCTCTCCATATAACAACACTTTGGAAAACTTCCAACCATTAAAACTACATTGTTTTGGCCGGGCGCGGTGGCTCACCCCTGTCATCCCAGCATTTTAGGAGGCCGAGGCGGGCAGATCACCTGAGGTTAGGAGTTAAGACCAGCCTGGCCAACGCGGCGAAACCCCATCTCTATTAAAACTACAAAAATTAGCTGGGAGGGGTGGCACGTGCCCGTAGTCCCAGCCACTCGGGAGGCTGAGGCAGGATAATTGCTTGAACGTGGGAGGCAGAGGTTGCGGTGAGCTGAGATCACACCACTGCGCTCCAGCCCGAGTGACCGAGTGAGCCCAGGCTGGTCTTCAACTCCACTCCTGGGCTCAAGTGATCCGCCTACCTTGGCCTCCCAAAGTGCAGAGACTATAGGCATGAGCCACAGCACCTGGCCTGCAAACTTCTTTCTTCCTGCATTTTCCCCACCTGTAAGGTGAAGATGTTCCCTGGAGATCTGTATTATGTTAATGCTCTTTAACCAGTGACACACCCAGAAACCAGGATAGGGATGCTATTAGAATAAGAAAATAGGTTTTAGTCATGAAGTCTTTGCCCATGCCTATGTCCTGAATGGTTTTGCCTAGGTTTCCCCCAAATGGGATCTAATTAAACTAAAGAATTTCTGCACAGAAGACAAAATTATCATTAGAGTGAACCGACCACCGACAAAATGGGAAAGAATTTTTGCAGTCTACCCATCTGACAAAGGGCTAATAACCAGAATCTACAAAGAACTTAAATTTACAAGAAAAAAACAATCCCATCAAAAAGTGGGAGAAGGACATCAACAGATACTTCTCAAAAGAAGATATTTTTGCAGCCAACGAACATATGAAAAAATGCTCATCATCACTGGTCATTAGAGAAATGCAAATCAAAACCACATTGAGATATCATCTCATGCCAGTTAGAATGGCGATCATTAAAAAGTCAGGATCAAACAGATGCTGGAGAGGATGTGTAGAAATAGGAACTCTTTTACACTGTTGGTGGGAGTGTAAATTAGTTCAACCATTGTGGAAGACAGTGTGGCGATTCCTCAAGGACCTAGAACCGGTAGTTAACATGGTCCTTCAAATTTCTGGAAACAGGCCTTGAGGGAATTTCTCTGTTCTCACATAGGGAGTGGGGATAACTGAGAGACTGAAGACCTTGGGGGATTGAATCAGGCTTAATTACACCCTTTGGTATAAGGATGGGAAGGCTCCCAGATGTTTTGAATTCTTTTTACAGACAAGGAAACATTTACTTTAAAGAAATAAAGGACTTAAGATGTAAACATAAAAAAAGAAAAAGAATAAAAATAAAATATGAGAAATATGAGGATAGGAAAATGTTTCAAAGCTAGTTGCATGCAATGTAAGCTAGATCTCTGAAGACAAGGCTGTTATCTTTCTGCCTAGAATAAGTGGTTCTGTCTGATGGAACTTAGCTTTAGCTCGTGGTTACTACCCATGACATTTTGATTCAATGAACAATAAACTCTTTCATTTTTCTCGCTTCTCAAGATCCCCATATGTAACCCACTAAAACACCTACAGATTATTAGTTCTCTATTCATATGCTCTCTGACTTGGTAGCAGGGGAGAGGCACTTATCTTAATGTTCGTTAGACAGAATATTAAGAAACAGACAGTATGTCAACAAATGGTTAGTGTTAGGAGCCCTTTAATAACTTCAGCAAGGCATCCGTTTAGGAGCCTTAAAAATAAGCTTCAAATTAATTGTGGCACCTACAGAGCAACTCCTAATGCAGCCACTCCAAAATTTTGCATTACAAATCTCTGCAAGCACTACCAATAGTAGTAACTCAGTATGCTGAAAACCAAGAGAGACGTACAACCTGAATCTCAAAGATAAACCACCAAGTCCTAAGAAAGACGAAGCCAAAATGAAAATACTAATCTGTGGTCTGCCCTCTGTCCTAGCCCAGCAGGCCCTTGTGGCACCTCCCAGACTCACCTCCCAAACTCTTTGCCTCTCAACTCCCAGGACACAGAACAGGGGTATAAACCTGGTCACCCTGAGAGCTAAGTTCTGTCCCCCATCATGAAACTTACTTTTGTCCCTCTCATGTATGCCCATCCCATTCCCTAATCACAGTCTAATATTTTATTTTTTGAGACAGAGTCTCGTTCTATCACCCAGGCTGGAGTGCAGTGGCTCAATCTTGGCTTACTGCAACATCTGCCTCCCCACAACCTCTGCCACCCGGGTTCAAGCGACTTTCCTGCCTCAGCCTCTCAAGTGGCTGGGATTACAGGTGCATGCCACCACGCTCCGCTAATTTTTGTGTTTTTAGTAAAAATGGAGTTTCGCCATGTTGGCCAGGCTGGTCTTGAACTCCTGACCTCAGGTGATCCACCTTGATCTCCCAAAGTTCTGGGATTACAGACGTAAGCTGACACACCGGGCCACCATCTAATAGTTATGATGAAGGTGACCATCATCATGATGTGCTGTTGTCATCCATTTTACAGATGAGGAAACCAAATCCTGGTCAATCAGCCTCCAAATTCAATATGAGAATGAGACAAGCTTTCTGTTTTGTTAAACCACCTCTGTTATTTAGGGTATTCCTGTTCTCAAAGTCAAAATTAGGTGACATAGCAATATTAATATCCCATCTTTTTTAAAGCAAACCTTATGTGGGACATGTACCTCTGATCTTTCTTTCAAAATTCCTTTTTAAAAAAATAGCTCTTGTCAACCTAAACGGTTTTTGCAAGTCTTGTTAATGCAGAACTTCCACTTTTTAAAATCCTATTTCTAGAAGCACCTTTCTGCCTTTTCTCCGTGTCCTTGTTTTTGTAGCCCTTTTACACGTGAACTTTCAAAAGCAATAAACTTATTTATATCATGTCCCACTTGGAAACGGATGGAAGGTGACTGCTTGAAGATCTTAGACAATTTCCTACTCAAATTTCATACTTCGAAAGGAACCCAAAAAATGCCTTGCCTGAGTCTTAGCCATGTTGGATCTGAGCCATCTCTAAAATACGGGTCTTAGTGTCAGTCTCAAAGCTTTTTTAAAAGCAGGTACCGCCAACTTGCTTAGTAATGAATTCACCCTCTCAAACCAGATCTTATATATATATATATATAAATTTTTTTTTTTTTTTGAGAAGGAGTTTCGCTCTTGTTACCCAGGCTGGAGTGCAATGGCGCGATCTCGGCTCACCGCAACCTCTGCCTCCTGGGTTCCAGCAATTCTCCTGCCTCAGCCTCCCGAGTACCTGGGACTACAGGCACGTGCCACCATGCCCAGCTAATTTTTGTATTTTTAGTAGAGACGGGGTTTCACCATGTTGACCAGGACGGTCTCGATCTCTTGATCTCGTGATCCACCCGCCTCGGCCTCCCAAAGTGCTGGGATTACAGGCGTGAGCCACCGCGCCCGGCCGATATCATTCATTTTCTTTATTGATTTCTTATTTTCAATATCAGTGATTTCTGCTCTAGTGTTTGGTGTTCTCTGTTTCAGTCTTAAATTGTCCTTCTTTTCTCTAGTTTCCTTTCATAGTTCTGTAGCTTATTGATTTTAGATATTTCTTTTCATCTAATACATGCATTTAATGCTATAAATTTCCCTCTAAGCACTGCCTTCACTGCATCCCACAAATTTTGATAAGTTGTATTTTAAAAATTGTTATTATTTTATCATTTTTTGAAGAGACAGAGTCTCAATATGTTGCCCAGGCTACTCTCAAACTCCTAGCCTCAAGCGATCTACCTCAGCCTCCCAAAGTACTGGGATTACAAGTGTGAGCCACCACACCTGGCTGCTAAGTTGAATTTTTATTTTCATTTAGTTTGAAATGTTTTTAGTATTTCTTGAAACTTCAACTTTGACCCATGAGTTATTTAGGAGTGTGTTGTTTAATTTCTAAATATTTTAGGATGTTCTGTCTATCTTTGTGTTGTATATTTCCAGTTTAATTCCACTGTAATCTGAAAAGATACTTTACATGATTACTATTTTTCAAATGGTTGATCTTGGTGTATATTCTATGTAAGAATAATGTGTATTTTCCTGCTTGGATGAAGTATTCTGTAGCTGTCGCAACTAGTTGGTTGATAGTGCTGTTCAAGTGAACTATATATACCTTTACTGATTTTCTACCTGCTTGAACTATCAATTGCTTGGAGATGAGTGATGAAGTCTCTATTTATGATAGTAGATTTGTCTATTTCTCCTCCAGTTCTATCGGTTTTTGCCACATGTATTTTGACACTTTGTTGTTAGATGCATAAACATTAAAGACTGTTTTATCTTCTTGGAGAATTGACCGCTTTAGTATTATGCAATGCCCCCGTTTATCAGTCATAATTTTCCCTGCTCTAAAGTCCACTTCGTCTGAAATTCATATAGCTACTTCAGCTTTTTAAAAATTAGTGTTAGCATGATATCTTTCACCATCCCTTTACTTTCCATCTGAGTCTATAAAATGGGTTTCTGTCTTATAGATGACATATAATTGTCTTGTTTTCTAATTCACTTTGACAGTCTTTGACAATCTTTGTCTTTTAGTTGCTATATGCAGACCATTCTCATTTAAAGTGATATTGTTGATACTTGGATTAATACCAGCCATGTTTGTAATTGTTTTCTGTTTGTTGCATTTGTTATTTTTCCCCTCTTCTGCCTCTTGCAGTTTTAGTTAGGTATTTTATATAGCTCCATTTTACCTCCTTTGTTAGCATATAATCTATATTTATACTTTCAGAGTAAAATACAATATACATTTTAAACTAATCTAAATCCACCTTCAGATAATAAAACTATACCACTTCAAGTATAGTAAGATACCTCACAGTAGAGTATTCCCAATTCCTCCCTCTCCCTTTATGATATTTCTGTTATTCATTTCACTTATCTATATAATTGTTCAATACATTGTTATAGGTATTACTTAAATGATTTCTTTTCACTCAAGAATAAGAAAAACAAAATATTTTATTTTAGCTTCATTTATTCCTTCTTCAACACTCTTGCTTCTTTATGTAGATCTGATTTTCTGACCAGTATCGTTTTTCTTCTCTCTGAAGAACTTTAAACATTTCTTGCAGGATAGATCTGCTGACGACGAATGCTTTTGTTTGTCTGACAGGGTCTTCATTTCTCCTTCATTTCTGAGGGATCATTTTGTGGGATCTAAAATTCCAGATTGGTGGGATCAGGGTTTCTCTCAATTAAATATTTCACTCAGAAGTCTACAGTAATTCTTATCTTTGTTCTCTGTAGGGGATATGGTTTGGCGGTGTCCCCCAAGTCTCAGGTGGAGATAATTGAATCATGGGGGTGGTTTCTCCCATACTGTTCTTATGGAAGTGAATAAGCCTCAAGAGATCTGATGGTTATATAAATGAGAGTTTACTCTGTAACCTCAATTATCTGATAGGTCCTAGAAAAGTCACCAATTTTCAGTTTTCCAGCTTTTCCTGTTGAAAGGGTGGGAGTGACAACTTCCAAGATCCTTGCATGTCAGCGTTGTAGTCAGAAGGCACCTAGATATTTAATTTGAATTACTGTATTCTTCCAAGCTCAAGAAGACGCTGCAAATGTGGTACAGTATTCTCAGAGTAATGATCTATCCCCAGTGTGAGTAGAAGTATTTTCACCTTGCCCTGGTACTGTATCCAAAAATAATCGTTGATATATTATCAGAATGCATAATTTTAGGGCAAGAATTTCATGCTGCCAGTGATTTGTTGATGTGATTGTCACATTTAGACTGCTTTCCCCACCCCAAAGACTATAGTTATTCCTTTCCCTTCTCTTCTTCTATATCCCATGTTGAATATCATTTACTGGGAAAGTTTATATATATATGCTGACAGCTCTTAGAGTCATGAAATACTTTTATGTGTTTTGTTAAACTTATTCCTACTGTGATATAAAACAACATTGTTACATCTCTTGTTTCATTTCCTGTGAACTTGGAAACTTAAAACTCCTTGTCTCGTTGTAAAACAGATCATGACATTTTATAGTCGAAATAATCAGCATCAGGGCTAATAATAGGGTGCAAAATTTGCAGAGGCACAGAAAAACTCAGTGATTGAGATAAATAATAATGTAATATTTTTAGTTAATGTAAAAAATTTATAATGAACAAAGTATGAATGTGTTCAATAACATGAGGACCAATATATTATCTTGTCTAAAGATTAGAAATCCTTCCCACATGGGCCAAGCATGGAATCTACTCTTTTATTGCTCAGCATGGCTAAGATAGGTTGCAGCCTTTAATAAGACTTAACTCAAAGTTCAGGACTTAACTCAAATGACAGAAAGTCATTTCAATGCAGTACACAAACAGTTTTAATTTATTTCAGCTGCCAATGGATACTGCTGCTCTCAGAGCTCCTCAGACAGGAGCCATCTTTCCTGGATGCCTTGGTCCAGTGTGTATGAGGATAGAGGGTATGTAACCCTCTACCCAGAAAGAATACCCTTGAGCGAGTCTCCTGACATTGGTGTCCTGTGCTGCCAGCAAAGATCTATACAGCAGAAACAGGCTCTATCTACTTTCTCCTTGCCAAGCCAATCTAAGAACTGAGTTATCAGTCCTGATTTCCTCATTTAGAATGCATCTTTTTCTGAAATAACTGAGGATGAGAATATCCTTTTGGATCAACAAAAACCATGCTAATAGGGCTTGGAATTTGTCATAGGGCCTCAGTAGGAAATCACACCAGAGTACATTAGTATAACATCAGAACCTATCTCCAAATACGTATGATTCTATTTTAAGAGCCTCACATGCAGATCAATAGTATAGTCCACGCTGAATTCTACTTCGTCAGTTGAGTTCCCTCTTTGTGTGAGATGAAGATCAACCTTTGTGTAGTTTCTATCAATGGCTAAGTTTCAACCCCTGATTACTCATGAATAATTTCTCTAATAAGAACAGAAGCAACAACAAGAACAAGACACACACACACACACACACACCCACCCACCCACCCTCCCTAAGAAGGAGTAGCAGATTGTAGGCATAGTGTAGTTTAAATTTAAAAGGGGAAGTAAGTCTTTTAAAAAATCCCACCAGCCGGGTGTAGTGGCTCACGCCTGTAATCCCAGCACTTTGGGAGACTGAGGCGGGTGGATCACTTGAGGTCAGGAGTTTGAGATCAGCCTGACCAACATAGAGAAACCCCGTCTCTACTAAAAAAAAAATACAAAAATAGATGGGCATGGTGGCTCACGCCTATAATCCCAGCACTTTGGGAGGCCGAGGTGGGCGGATCACCTAAGGTCAGGAGTTGGAGACCAGCCTAGCCAAAGTGGTGAAACCCCACCTCTATCAAAACACAAAAATTCCAGGCGTGGCGGCATGTGCCTGGAATCACAGCTACTTGGGAGGCTGAAGTGGGAGAATCACTTGAACCCGGGAGGCAGAGGTTGCCTTTGCACTCCAGCCTGGGTGACAGAGTGATTCTGTCTCAAAAAAAAGAGAAAGAAGATGATTCGAAGACACAGGGAAATCAATCTAAAAGCCAAGGAGAGAGAACTGGAACAGGTCTTTTCCTCAAGCTATCAGAAGAAAACAACCCTGATTTTGCACTGCTAACTTCCAGAAATAAATTCCTGTTGTTAAAGCCACCTAGTCCATGGGACTTTGTTATGGCAGCCTTAGAAAGCTAAAACTTTGTTGTTTGTATGGTTTCGTAATTTTACCTGTCCATGAAATCTCCAAATCTTGGGATTCTCATCTCAATTCATTAGGGGCCAGTTTTGTCTTGTGCATGGGGAAGCAGGGGGTCACATATGCTTCTTTTGTGTCTCCTCACACAAAGTGGGCATCTCATCAAAACTTGCTGAAAGCTTGGAATATAGAAAAAAATATCCCAAAAGATCACTGGGGAAATGCTAGATGAAGAAAATGCTTTACCACACTCCCAGCAGACAAACTGAAAACTGTCTTATTCTCAATATTAAAATCAAATTTGACAAACAAGATTCATGTTGACAGAATTTACTTCACAACGATGGTTTTCCTTTATAGTGTTTATACTGTCAACAGAGAACCTTTCCTCTCTTTTTTTTTTTTCATTCTCTGTTTCCCCCTTGTCATGATTATTATGCCCCTGACTCAGGGAATTTTCTCTCTCTCTCTCCTCCATGGGATGAAGTTACCACAGCAGATACTTACCAGGAGCCAACTGTGTCTTCCTAGCTACCTAAAGTCAAGGAATTTCATTCAAGGTCCATTTTCCATCATGACCCTGTAGAGTCTACAAAACCCAGGTTCTCCCTGTGCCTTTAAACTTGTTTCAGGCTGGTTCACATCTGTAATCCCAGCACACTGGGAGGCCAAGCTGGGAGGATCATGTGAGCCCAGGAGTTGAAGACCAGCCTGGGAAAAATAGGAAGACCCCATCTTTGCAAATAATTTAAAAATTAGCCAGGCATGGTGGTGCACACCTGTAGTCCCAGCTACTCAGGAGACTGAAGCAAGAGGATCACCTGAGCCTGGGAGGTGGAGGCTGCAGTGAGCCTGTTCACACTACTTCACTCCAGCATGGGCAACAGAGCCAGACCCTATCTTAAATAAATAAATCCCATTTTATGAATGCAAATCAAAACCATGGTGAGATACCATCTCCCACCAGTCAGAATGGCTATTATTAAAAAGTCAAAAAATAACAGATGCTGATGAGTTTGCAAAGAAAAGGGCACACTCATGCATTGCTGGTGCTCATGTAAATTAGCTCAGCCATTGCAGAAAGCAGTTTGGTGGTTTCTCAGAGAACTTAAAGCAGAATTACGGTTCAACCCAGCAATCCCATTATTGAATATATACCTAAAGGAATATACATTATTTCAACATGAAGACCACATCCACGTGTATGTTCATTGCAGCAGTATTCACAGTACCAAAGATGAGGAGTTAATCTGAATGGTCATCAATGGTGGACTGGATAAAGAAAATGTGGTACAATATGCCATGGAATGCTATGTAGCCATAAAAGAAGAATGAGATTATGTTCTTTGCAGAAAGATGGATAGAGCTGGATAGAGCTGGAGACCATTATCCTAAGTGAACAAAGACAGAAACAGAAAACTACCCCATGTTCTCACTTCCAAATGGGAGCTAAACATTGAGAACACATGGACACAAACAAGGGAACAATAGACACAGGCTTAGTTGAGGGTGGAGGGTGGGTGGAGGGTGAGGATCAAAAAACTGCTTATCGGATACTATGCTTGTTACCTAGGTGACAAACTAATCTGTACATCAAACTCCCTTGGTACATAATTTACCTGTATAACAAGTCTGCACATCTATCCCTGAACGTGACATAAAAGTTAAAAAAAAATTTCATTGTGTTGTCTCTGTGACCTTTTGAATTACCTATAAGAGCACTGAGAGGCTCATGTACCCTCTTCCTATGCTTGTCAGACCTGAGTCATTTCTCCATTAAACCCTGCCTCATAGTTCTGTCTGGGCACTCTGAGCCCCACCAGCAAGGTCCTTTGGCATCCAAAGCTGTTGGTGGTGCTGAGGGACTGAACACTCCTGCTTTTCTCAGGCAGAATTCCAAGAAATGTCCCCATGCTGGTCATTGTTATTGGTTCATAGGGTATGAAACAGAAACCAGGATTCTTAATTGATGTGTATTGTACCAATGACATTTCACACTCTTGCCTTGAATTTCCTTCAGCTTTGCAAACACACTTTCTTCACCAGGGCATCCAATAACTTACTATAAAAAATTGACTTTTATAGATCCTGAGGCAAAACTTGGGGGAAAAAAGATTGAATTGAAACAAGTAAAATTATCTACTTTTAGACAGGAAACAAGAATAATAATTTTCTAAAACAAGGTTAAAATGCAAATTATCTTATTTAGAAAAATCACCCATTACGTAAAGTGTAACAACAAAAAACAGCCCAAAATGAGATCCTCCTTGAATATCATGGTCTCATGAAAGCAGGTTTCATAACAGAAAACATTTGTGTAACCTCAGCTCTAGCATTTTCCATTTGCGAATATCACAATATGCTCTGTGGGGAGTATTAATGAATACATCTGTTTGCCTCCTTGCACAGTTGAATAATATCTGAAAACAGATCTGTTTTCATATTTCAGAAAAATACCCAGTAAGTTCTCGCTGATGAACAGTGTTAAGTTACATAAGAGTCCTTTACCTTGGCGTTTAACACTAAAAGGTATAGGAGTCTCTAAACAGCTGCTAAAACTCAAGGACATACTATTTACTTTGGAGCCATAAAGTGCCCAGGCAGACATTTTTATCTCAACATCCGTTAATTTCCACTCTGATCCACTACCACTCTTTTTCATAAACAGCGTTGTCCTTGCTTTGGACTTCCTCTCTTCTCTGTCGTGACTTCCTGTAGGGAGAAAGATGATGCAGAAGCCCAGAGCTAGAAATTTAGCCTTAAGAGGTCCATTTACTACTTTCTACAGAGCAGAGAGGCCAGACGAAAGGCTGTAATTGCTGCTACCTCAATGCATTGCTGCAGTTCACAGCATAGGAAGATTTACCTGATCTGTTATTGCAAAGAGCAACAGTTTCACAGCTTCCACTCATTATGGCTTTGTTTGTGTGTTTGTTTCGGTGACTCATAGAAGATCAGGTAAATGTGTTCCCTGAGCCCCTCTGATTCCAAAAATAGAGCCCTGATGTTCTGCCATGCTCCCATTCCCATTTTAGCATTGCCCCCAGATAACGTTTCCTCTTGATTCAGCCACATTATTTGATTCTTCTCCTCCTCCTGCTGCTGCATGCCGCACGTTTGGGATACCTTTGCCATAGTGACATCAGCTGAAACAAGCTGGAACTGAAATCTCTAAGCATCACAGAAACCCCCAGATTCACATTTTTCTTTTCTACATGACTTAGAAGTACCATTCAAATAATCGCTGTGCCGTAAAAATCATCCCAGTTGGATTTGGAAACAGACTTTGTGAATTTCAATATAATTAATAAAAATAATTTTACCAGTGTACACTCATGGCCATGAGAACTGACTAGTCCTTACATTTAGGCTCATGCTTTGGAAAACATGCTGGCAATAATGATGTGAGAGTGATTCTTAAGTTAACTTTCACATTTTTAAGAAGACTTCTTCATAAATTCATACGAATTAATAACCAGCTAATACTTACTTTTGGATTAAACTTTACTGAAATATTCATTTACAGGGCAAATATATATTTTGAAATCAGATTTATGCAAGGCACGGATAATGCAAGATGGCTAAGATGTTTACACAAAGATGTGTGAATCTTGGGTGTTCCCTGTCCCCTGGGAATTTACAGCACAACTCTTAGGTTGGTGCAAAAGTAATTGCGGTTTTTGCCATTAAAAGTAATTGCAAAAATTGCAATTGCTTTTGCACCAACCTAATAGAAAAAAACCCATTTACAATACAATTGGATAAAATCTGCAAAATATAGACTGTGTTAATTGACATAAAAGAATGCTGTAAGAATTCAGATGAAGGAAATCGGTTAGCATTTTAGTTGGAATTTGAAGACTGGGTACAACTTTTTAAAAACTGACACAATAGTTGTATATATGTTGGGGGTACATGTGATATTTTGATACATGCATACAATAGGAAATGGATCAGATTTTTTTTAAGTAATGCAAATTAACAGTAATTATTATTTTTTATTCCCAAAGTCATTTTAAATTTTGTTCTGGGACTAGGCTTTCTTGGGGGTTTTTTTGAGACTGAGTCTCACTGTGTCACCCAGACTGGGGTGCAGTGGCGCGATCTCGGCTCACTGCAACCTCTGCCTCCTGGGTTCCAGCGATTCTCCTGCCTCAGCCTCCGGAGTAGCTGGGATTATAGGCATCTGCCACCATGCCTGGCTAATTTTTGTATTTTTAGTAGAAACAGGGTTTCATCATGTTGGCCAGGCTGGTCTCAAACTCGTGACCTCAAGTGATTCACCTGCCTCAGCCTCCCAAAGTGCTGGGATTATAGGCGTGAGCCACCACGCCCGGGCAGTACTAGGCTTTCTTTTTAAGCTTTGTCGGGTAAGATCAGGGCAGCCTGATTTAGTCTCTAGCGTTCTGAGAACTCTATGCCTTATGATCACAAGGTTTTCCTTTCTGGCTGCTGAAAGCACAACTACTACTAGTCCTGTGTATGCTCTGAGGATTGTCTCCTGTGCGCCTGTCACGTGGCTACTCTCTGTCACCAGGGTGGAGTGCAGTGGTGGGATTTCTGCTCACTGCATCCTCTGCCTCCCGGGTTCAAGCGATTCTCCTGCCTCAGGCTCCTGAGTAGCTGGGACTACAGTCACACGCCATTATGCCCACCTAAGTTTTGTGTTTTTAGTAGAGACTGGGTTTCACCATGTTGGACAGGATGGTCTCGATCTCTTGACCTCGTGATCCGCCCGCCTCGGCCTCCCAGATTGCTGGGATTACAGGTATGAGCTACTGTGCCCGGCCAGAAATCGGACTTTTTTTTCCAGAGGGCAGTAAGAAACTATGAAGGAGTTTTAGAAATAGGTTTGATGGGATTTAATTTCCATGTCTGCTGTGTTACCTTGTGGTAATTTGTGTCTAATGTTTCTTGTGAAGTCGTTGTGAGTCCTGGGTTTCTACATATATTTATTTAATTTTTATTTATTTTTTTGAGATGAAGTCTCACTGTTGCCCAGGCTGGAGTGCAGTGGCACAATCTTGGCTCACTGCAACCTCCACCTCCCAGGTTCAGGCAATTCTCCTGCCTCAGCTTGCTGAGTAACTGGGATTACAGGCATTCGCCACCATGCCCAGCTAATTTTTTGTATTTTTAGTAGAGACGGGGTTTCACCACATTAGTCAAGCTGGTCTCAAACTCCTGACCTCATGATCTGCCTGTCTTGGCCTCCCAAAGTGCTGGGATTGCAGAAGTGAGCTACCGCACCTGGCCTCTACATATATTTATTACAGTTGGAGAGTTTGCACTTACTAAATGTTTTTCAGGAATACCTCTCCTCTGTAATTTAAAAAGTATAAACCTTTTTTCTTCTCTGGTATTCCAGAATTACAGGTTGGGCACATTGGCTCATGCCTTTAATGCCAGCACTTTGGGAGGCCAAGGCGGGAGGATCACTCAAGCCCAGGAGTGTGAGACCAGGCTGAGCAGCAGCATAGGGAGACCCTGCATCTACCAAAAATTTGAAAAGAATTAACCAGGAGAGTAGTAGCATATACCTGTGGTCCCAGTGAGAGGCTGGGGTAGGAGGATCACTTGAGGCTGGGAGTGAGCTGTGATTGTGCCACTGTATATAGCCTGAGTCAAAGAGCAAGGCCTTGTCTCAAAAAAAAAAAAAAAAAGATTTATGAATGCACCTTTTTTGGTGGGGGCCAAACTGTGTAAGTATATATATATATATATACTGCTAATAATTAGGCCTACAATATTTTATTTAGGTACAACTTTTCAGAAACACATTTGTTACGTAAAGTGCCCACCATTTCATGAAATACGTATTCTTTACCTGGTGACACAGTTTTAAAAACCTGACATGATTTTGTAGATGACATTGTCAAATCTGTGGTATTGTTTTGGGTAAGCTTCTTGATGATAGTGTTTTTAAAAAATGCCCTCTTTTGCAGAAAATTCGACGCATACTCAATAGAGAGCATAGTATAATTAACCCTCATGTATCTGTCACCCACTTTCAACAGTTTTCAGCACGTGGCCTTTGTGTGTGTGTGTGTGTGTGTGTGTGTGTGTGTGTATCTATAGTCCACCCACTGAAATATTTTGAAGCAAATGCTAGACATCAGACTATTTCATCTCTAAGTACTTGAGTATGCATTTTTGAAAGATTAAAATCCCTTTCCTCCGTTTCTCTCTTCTCCCATTCCTTCCTTTCCTCCCAATAACCACAACACTATTATCATACCCAAAAAAGAACAGCAATTCCTTAATATTTAAAAAAAATACGGTGTTCAAATTTCCTCGATTGCCTCAATTTCTTTTATAGCTGCTTATTTATTATAATCGGAATACAAACAAAACCACACAATGCATTTGGCTGAGTGAGACTCTTAAGTCTCTTCTAATCTATACATTCCCTTCTTTCTTTCCTTGTAACTTTTTTTGTATCTGTGTTATTTTCATTTGTATTTTTGTTGATTGTATCCACGTAAGTGACAGTTTCTCTGTCTTCTATATTTCCTATGAACTGGTACTTGTATCTGGGGAACTTACCAGATTTAGGTTCAGTTCCTGTTTTAGCAAGAAATGGGCTCAGTGTGTCATCTCAGGAGGTATATGATTATCTGGTTGTCTCTCTTTTTGTGATATTAAGATTGACAGATGCATTCAGGAACTGTGAGGTAAATGCATCCTTTATACAGTGTCTCATCAACTTTTCACCTGATGGTTTTAGCAGCTGTTGGTGATGGTTGCATAGCGCCATTATTTTACTAAGGGTTGGTTGTATTATAATATTTTGGAAAGCTCCATTGACTTATTAGAGATGAATCCTAGTTAAGGTAAAATTTGGTTAAGCTTCTCACTTTGGATAGGACAAATAAAAACCAGGAGAAATGAGAAAAGTACCCAATGTCTGCAATTCTCATTTGCTGGGCGTATTAAACACACCTCCCTTTCATTGACTGTAGGTGTTAACAGCTGTCTTTTGTTGAGACAGACTTAATCCTAATGACAAGCCCCAGGCAGGGCTTCAAGTCTGGTTTGGCCTTATGCAAGTGACCTCAGCGAAGTTGATTAATCCCTCTATGCCTCAATTTCCCCATTTATAAAATGGATAGTTCTCCTATCTACTTCAAAGAGTTGTGAGAAGGCAAATAAAGGACTTGACACATCATAAGAGATCAGAATTAGCTGTCATTCCTTAGTCACTCATTCAGTCATTCAACACATTTTTTACACTATTTTATCATTTTCACCATTAAATGAGATGAGCACCAATTTCAACTATAAAACACTGGATTCCTTGGAGGGCGGCTTTTCTTTCCTAGACCTTTACACTTACTTAGTAGTCTATAGTTGTAAGATGCATTCACATACATGAGTTCATCTAACCTGTTTATTTTTGTTTGAGACAGTCTTGCTCTGTCGCCAGGTGCCAGGCTGGAGTGCAGTGGCTCAATCTCGGCTCACTGCAACCTCCGCCTCCTGGGTTCAAGCAATTCTCCTGCCCCAGCCTCCCAAGTAGCTGGGACTACAGGTGCACGCCACCACACCTAGCTAATTTTTGTATTTTTAGTAGAGACGGGGTTTTACCACGTTGGCCAGGATGGTCTCAATCTCTTGACCTCGTGATCAGCCTGCCTCAGCCTCCCAAAGTGCTGGGATTACAGGCGTGAGCTACCGCGCCCGGCCTTCATCTAACGCCTTCAATAGCCCTGCACTGCAGGCAAATGTGTCAATGACCCTAGCAGAGGAGAGAGAAAATGGAGGAGAAAGGTTAAACAACTTGCTCTAAGTTTCCTATCTGATTAGTGGCAAAGCAAGGACCATAATTTATTTTTTCTGGCTCTTTCCTTTGGCACGCCACTTTACATATCCTCCGCAATAGAAGGCTCTTTATTTGTTTATACCTTTATTCTAGGTATTCTTTCTTTGTTTAATCAATTAGCTTATACATTTTAGGCCAACAGGGCAGATTCTCACATTTAATTTTATTTAAAGTATCCTTTATTTTTAGGCCGGGCGCAGTGGCTCGTGCCTGTAATCCCAGCGCTTTGGGAGGCTAAAGCAGATGGATCACTTGAGGTCAGAAGTTCGAGACCAGCCTGGCCAATATGGTGAAAACCCATCTCTACTAAGAATACAAAAATTACCTGGATGTGGTGGCTCACACCTTTAGTCCCAGCTACATGGGAGACTGAAGCAGGAGAATCGCTTGAACCCGGGAGACAAAGGTTGCAGTGAGCCGAGATCGTGCCACTGAACTCCAGCCTGGGCAACAGAGTGACCCCATATCAACAACAAAAATCCTCTGTTTTTATAATTTGAGTGTTGGAGACAAGAATCCTACTGTGGAGTTCTTAATGTATAGCTTTTTCCTTTAATGGTTAAGTCAAATGAACCATTCTAGTTCAACTACTCGGTGATGTTTATCAGTGTACTAATATTCAATATGCCTTCTCATTCATGAAGTAAAACCAACAGTAGAGATAGGAAGCTTATTTTCTCTATTCATATGGTGAGTATTAGAGCAAACCTTTTTGCATAAATAGTTTCCTAAGGAAGTAAATTAAAGAGTTGCTCATAGACATGATAAATAACTTTTTCTTCAGTGTTCTATTTCATTCATATCTAGTTACTGTGGTGTTACCGATAAAAATAGCATAGGTGTCAACAGGGTGTTACTAGTATCACGGACTGAAGATTCCAAAATCAGCTATCTTATTAGCAGTCATGAGAAAGTGCTTTTCTCAGATTACAGCCAGGCATAGTGGCTCACGCCTGTAATTCCAGTACTTTGGGAGGCTGAGGCGGGCAGATCACTTGAGCTCAGGAGATTGAGACCAGCCTGAGCTCAGCCAGATTGAAACCCTGTCCCTACTAAAAATACAAAAATTAGCTGGGCATGGTGGTGCAGGCCTGTAATCCCAGCTACTCAGAAGACTGAGGTGGGAGAATTGCTTGAACTGGGGAGGTTGCGGTGAGCTGAGATCGCACCATTGCACTCCAGCCTGGGCAACAAGAGCAAAACTCCATCTCAAAAAAAAAAAAAAATGATTACAGAAAAATTTTCAAATACCATTAACATTGCCGTAATCGTTTAGTTAAAACTGATGCTCGTCACCTGATGATGAAATGTTGTGTATCAGTGTGGTCAGTCGTGAAGTCGTGAACTGTTTGTTATCAGCCCACAGGGAAAGGAGGACAAGCATTAAAACAATTTTAGTAATTTGATAGAGCAATCTTATGCCTGTGGATCCTAATAGTTTTTAAAAAGTGGTTACGTATATTTGTCTTTTAAATTTCATTTCTCCAGTAATTCAATTTTTAAACTTACTGAGGTATAATTTACATAATCCCATTCTCCTATTTTAGGTATACATTTAGGTGAGTTTTGGCAAATCTGTTCGTCCATGTAATCATCAACAAAACATAATATAGAATATGCTTGTCACCCTCCCAGATTTCTTTATGCCTAATCCAGGAAATCAGCCATTATGCCTAGCCCTAAGCAACAATGATCTCCATTTTTACAGTGAGATTTTCCTTTTCCAGAGTTGTTGATGAGAAAGTTGTTCACTCCCTTGTATTGCTGAGTCATACTTCTATTCTATAGGTATTCATAATTTGTTTATTCAGTCACCTGTTGATGGATATTTGGGTCGTTAACAGTTTGGAGACATTATGAATAAAGCTGTTATAAACATTAGTGTACAAATCTTTCAGTGAACATGTTTTATTTCTCTTAAATAAATACCTAGGATTGGACTGTGTACGGTAGCTCACCCCAGCACTTTGGGAGGCTGAGGCAGGCGGATCACCTGAGGTCAGGAATTTTGAGACTAGCCTGGCCAACATGGCGAAACCCCGTCTCTATTAAAAATACAAAAATTAGCTGAGCATGGTGGTGGGCACCCATTATCTCAGCTAATCGGGAGGCTGAGGCAGGAGAATTGCTTGAACCAGGAGGTGGGGGTTGCAGTGAGCTGAGATCACACCGTTGCCCTCCAGCCTGGGCAACAAGAGTGAAACTCCATCTCAAAAACAAATAAATAAAATAAATGCCTAGGATAAGAATTGCTGGGTTGTAACAAAAGTGTTTAACTTTTCCAAAGTGGTGTGCTATTTTACATTTCCACTAGCAATGTCTGTGACTTCATTTGGTTCACGTCACTGAGAACATGGTATTGTGAAATTTTAACTTTTAGCAGTTGCGATGTGTTTTTAGTGGTACTAGATTGTGACTTAGTGTTTCCTGGTAACAATGCCAAATAGTTTTTCATATGTTTACTAGCCATGTGTATCTTCTATGAAATGTTTCTATGAATCCTTTGACCATAAATAATTTCATTGTCTGAGTTAAAAGAGTGCCTCATATATTTTTGATATTAAATATCTTACCTTTGTAAGATAAAATTTCAAATACCATTAACATTGCCATAATCATTCAGTTAAAACTGATGCTCATCGCTTAATGAGAAAACATTATAAATCAGTGTGATAAATACACTCATCTTAACTTTGTATGATAAGTGTATTGCAAATATTTTCTTCCAATCTGTAACTTGCTTTTTATTTAATTATTATTTTTTAGAGACAGGGTCTTGCTCTGTCACCCAAGCTACAGTGCACTGGTGTGATCATAGCTCATTATAATCTCGAACTGCTGGGCTCAAACGATGTTCCTGCCTCAACCTTCTGAGTAGCCAGGACTACAGGTGCATACTACTATGCTTGGCTAATTATTATTATTATTATTTTTGTAGAGAGGGTGTCTCATGATGTTGCCCAGGCTGGTATCAAACTACTGGGTTCAAGCAATCCTCCCCAGTCAGTCTCCCAAAGCATTGAAATTACAGATGTGTGTCACCACACCGAGCCTTGCCTTTTATTTTAGTATTATCTTTCTTTTCTTTCGTTCTTTTTTTTTTTTCTTGAGACGAAGTCTTGCTCTGTCACCCAGGCTAGAGTGCAGTGGTGCGATCTCAGCTCACTGCAACCTCTATCTCCTGGGTTCAAGCGATTCTCCTGCCTCAGCCTCCCAAGTAGCTGGGATTACAGGCGCCCGCCACCGCACCTGGCTAATTTTTTTTTTTGTATTTTTAGTAGAGACGAGGTTTCGCCATGTTAGCCAGGCTGGTCTCTAACTCCTGACCTCGTGATCCACCCGCCTTGGGCTCCCAGTGCAGGGATTACAGGCGTGAACCACCGTGCCTGGCCAACTGTTTTTTTATTAGAGACAGCGTCTCGCTCTGTCACCCCCGCAAGGCTGTAGTGCTGCAGCAGCAGAATCATAGCTCACTGTAACCTCAAGCTCAACCTGCACATGAACCTCGAATTTTAACCTAGGCTCAAACAATCCTCCCTCCTCAGCCTTCTGAGTAGCTAGAACTACAGCTGTACACAACCATGCCCAGCTAATTTTAATTTTTATAATTTTGTAGAGATAGGATCTTGCTGTGTTGCCTAGGCTGGTCTCAAAACTCATGGCCTTAAGTAATCGTCCTGCCTCAGCCTTCCAAAGCACTAGGTTTACAGGCATGAGCCACCACATTCTGCCTAGCTTTGCTTCTTTAATATCTAAAAAATCTTTGTCTACCCGAAGGTTATGAATTTTTTTTTTTTTGAGACGGAGTCTCATTTTGTCGCCCAGGTGGGATCTTGGCTCACTGTAACCTCCGCCTCCTGGGTTCAGGCGATTCTTCTGCCTCAGCCTCCCGAGTAGCTGGGACTACAGGTGCATGCCACCACGCCCGGCTAATTTTGTGTTTTTATTAGAGACGGGGTTTCACTATCTTGGCCAGATTGGTCTCGAACTCCTGACCTTGTGATCCGCCCTCTTCAGCCTCCCAAAGTGCTGGGATTATAGGCATGAGTCACCGTGCCCGGCTGAAATTTTTTTAAAATAAGTTTTAGATTTTATATTGTCTATAATCCATGTTGTGTTAATTTTTATGTGTGGTATGAGGCAAGGGTTGAGGTTGATTTTTCTCCATAAATATATGCAGTTGTTCTAACATTTGTTGAAATAACTAACCTTTCCCTATTGAATTACCTTGGCACCTTTGTCAAAAATCAATGAGCCATATATGTGGGTCCATTTCTGAATTCTATTCTGTTCATTGACCTATATGTCTATCCTTATCTAAACACCACCTCTTGATTGCTGTAGCTTTATATAGTGAAGCTTTATATAGCACAGTGCAAGTTCTCTAATTTTTTTTCCAAAATATTTTGGCTATTCTGTGTCATTTGCATTTACATATAAATTTTATAATTAGCTTGTCTACAAAAAAAGACTGCCAGAATTTTACTGGAATTGAATTTATAGATCAATTTAGGAATAATTAACATTTACAAGATTTACATATACACAGTTGAGTCTTAGGTCAGGCATGGTGGCTTATGCCTGTAATCCCAGCACTTTGGGAGGCCAAAGCATGAGAATCGCATGTATCTGTGAGCCAGAGGTTGCAGTGGGCTGAGAGCGCACCACTCTACTCCAGCTTGGGTGACAAAAGTGAGACTGTCTCAAAAATAAACAAAACCCAAAACTGAGTCTTCCAATCCAGAATTATTGTGTTATATTTCCACCTACTTAGACTTTTTCATTTCTTTGCAAGTTCTGTAGTTTTCATTGATAGGTCTTGCACAAATTCTGCTCTACTTGTTCCTATTTCATGTTAATATTATTTTAAATGTTGATTTTAAAATGCCAATTTCCATTTGTTTCTAGCATGTAGAAATAAAGTCGAACTTTGCATATTGACTTCGTGCCTTACCTTGCTAATTATTCTCATAGCTTTTTTGATTCTTGAGGGCTTTTAACATGTCTGATGTCTTCGGCAGTTTTGTTGCATCATATATGCTTTTTATTTTTCTTGCTTTATTTCACAGGCTAGCATCTTCCATACAATTCTGAATAAAAATGGTTAAGAGCAGGGTACCTCTTTGCCTTTCCCAAATCTTGTGGGGAGGGAGGCAGAGTGGTGAGGGGCAACAAACATGTGATGTGAGTCGTAAGTTTTTCCATAGATACCTTTTTATCAGATCAAAGTTCTAGTTTGCCCAGAGTTTTAATCATAAATGGATGTTCAATTGTGTATTTTTCTGCATCTATTGAGTTGATCATGTTCCCCCCCATTGTATTTGGTAAATACTCATTTTTAAAATTCTTGTAGTAATTCTTTTAAAAAAGCTCAACTGTGGCAAAATATACATAATATGAAATTTACCACCTTAAATATCGGTAAGTATATTCATAGTTGTGCAACCATCTCCAGCTTTTCAACTTGCAAAACTGAAACTCTATACCCACTTAACAGTAACCTCCCATTTCCCCTTCCCTGCTACTAATTGTTTTTATTTTACAAATGTTTGTGACAAATTGGAAATAAGAAAATGCTCCTTCACTACAGAAAGTTTTAAAAGCAGTGTTCTAAAGCTGTCAGTTTATTATTAGTAAAAAGCATTTTAAACACATACTTGCTTGCAGATTAAACTCTAAAGCTGTACACAGAAAACTGAAGTCCTGGGAGAACAAATATACCTCATTAGTGTCTTGGCTGATGATTTTTCATCACTTCGAACTAGATACAATTAGATTGTGTATTTTTAAAGCAATTTATTTCTAACCATAACTTCCTATTTAAGCATGTCAATCAAAGTTTCATCATTGCTTCACCATAAAGAAAGGCATGAATTACTTTTTCCTGACCTCTTCCATTCTTCTATACTCTAGTTCTGGCTGAAGCAACCTGCTCATAGCCAACATGGTCAGGTAATTTTTTTGTTTAAAAAAAAAAAAAAAGGCTTTACTAAAGGTTTACAGTTTAACAAGCCTTCTGACAGCTACTCAGTCTTACCACTTCATCTGTTACTATTCTAAAACTATTTGGCTTTGTAGATGGAATTTCATTAATTTTCTTAAAGAGATTAACCTACTAATTTCAGTTCAGTGGAATATGTTCTTCCCAAATTGATAGCTTTTAAGTAAAAAGCACGCACAGGAATCATACGTACAATATATCACAAGTGGACTGTCAGGATGTTTGTCACAACAAAACATCCTAGGGATTTGAGATTTTGTTTTCGGGAAAAAATTTTCAGCAACACAGAAACATACTGTATAATAGTTTTATTTTTCTCATTTTACTATTTTTACATTTTATGCACAAATATTTTTTTATCTGCGTAAAAATAGAAAATAACTTTTATGTAAAATTACAAAAAAAACCACAAAGAAATACATAATTGTTATTATGACAGTATAAGTGTTGTTATTTAAAGAGTAAAAATGTATGCAAAAGTCCTCCTCCCTTTTACAAAAAGATTGAGAATTTTTTTTTTCCTGGCAGCAAGTGAAATACTGAAGTATCAATATTTTTACGCCCTTTAGATCTGAAGACATTTAGTCACAGGTTTGTTTTGCAATTATGAATTTTAAAACATTTTTGAGCTGTTTCAAGTTCTTTCTTAAAGGCAGTAGCATAAAATGATGAATATGAAAAACATCAGACCTCACAAAAATATTTGGTGGTACAATTCTTTTTGTAACCTACTTGAGTATCACCAATCAGGGGAGAAAACTAAACAGTTTTTCCTAATTAAATGACATAGACTGATACAAAAATGAATGTGACCAATTTATCTGAAGATCAACCACACACAACAATTGTGCCTAATTTGTTTGATCTTCTGATAACACAAATATTTAGACTTCAGGCTAGTGAGATATGTATGAAAGTTGGCTCAATAAAAACTTTATATGAAAAACAAGTTTTAAAACAAAAATGAACATTTCTTTTACTTATATTCTTGCACTTTTAAGGTACAAATGACCACTAATAATTTTATCTTTCTTCCTTTGCATATACTGTAAATTCTATGAAAAATTCATATGCAAAAATGAAAATGAATAGCATGAGTTTTATTTTCTTTCACAATATAAGTTACCTTTTAACAGAAGAAAAGACTACCTGGTTTTCTGGTAACTGCAACCTCAGTAAGTAAAACAAATATTTTATAAATAATTTGAGGCAAAGTAATGAGTTTCTTGAATCAACTGGAGAAATTAGTCATATTACTTACCTATGTCGTCGTGCATAAATGATGGTAAGAAAAAGCATCTGATCATGTATGAGAACTGTCTCTGTTCAAATTATGATGAGAAATAAAATGAAAATTGCCATAGAAAGAAAATGAATAAAATATGATTTTTTAAAAAAGCATATGGGAATTGCATAGATGAGAAAACAATTTTCATTCTAGGGATCTAAAACGAATGCGTTTCTAGCTTTAAAAACATACACACACATATATAATTGAGACATGTCTGTCATCTTGGCTAGAATTTTAATATATGTCTCTCCAAAAGCATTTTAAATATGAAAGCCAAGATTCTTAAGCTCTTGATGATATACCAGAAGGGTATACTTTATTACTTTTTTAAAACTACAAGCAACTTGTCAGCTCCCTAGGCTGTAAGAGGATGGTACAAAACCTTTCTAGCTGGCTGTCTGTTATCTGAAGCTAGAGCTTCTGCATTTTATTTCATGTTGTTATTTTACTGATATTCTTACAACCACAGTGCCCAAATTGTACTAATAATTTGTCCATATATTCCCTTTCAAAAAAGTAAAAACGGAAATACTCTGCTCAGATACCCACTGCAGAAAGGACTTAATATAAATGAATTAAAAGAAAATGTTGTAAAATTATGCTTTAAGATTATCAGAAAGAGATCAAAGATCCCTCTTCTCTCTCTCCTCTCTTCCTTAACCTTAAGATCCCTGCCTCTTAAGATTCATTCCAAACCACTACCAGAATTGCTAACAATGCCATCTTGCCTGTATTATCATCTCCCTTTCTCCTAGTTAAGTCAAAAGCATTAACTGAGCTCTAAAGAAGCTTTTTAAGGGGACAGATTTAAAGAAAACAATAAAGGAGAAGGTACATAAATATTTGAGAATGTTCTCAAATCTGTAAGAGGATTAATAGCTATCTGCCAGTCTCATATAATAATTCATGCTTAATACCTTAAACAAACAAAGACATTTCTAGCCATTTTTGTTTAGTGTTAGCTTGCGTAAGAATTAAATATATGCAAGAATTAATTAGGAAGCTTAAAATGAGTTATTTAATAACTTTTCTTCTGCATGTCTTTATGCCTTCATGTATGTTTATTATAAGATGATCAACTGAATATGTATATAGACATATGTATACACATATATAATATTAAAAGGAAAAAAAAGTATAAAAGTATTGTTTTAAAGAGAAGACTGCCTGTAACAGAGGTCAAATTTTTCTTTTAAAACTATTTGCAAGTAATTTACTAATGCCTTGAAAGGTAAAGTACTGCTGACTGATTTAAAGTCTTCATTTTATCAGAAACACAGGAATATAAACTGCTTCACATAATAAACTGGCACTATAGGGTAATTAAAAAAAAAAAATAAATAAAAGAAGCTATAACAAACCAAACCAAACCTTTATTTTTGGGTTGAGGTATACCTTTTCAGTTTTTTAAATCTCTGACAGGAAAAACAGAGATCATTTTATAATTTCTGTAATAGCTGGCTTATTAGAATTAAATGCCTCTCTCAAAATAATTTAAATTCTTGGTCTGACATGAATAATCTATTCAGAAAATCCTTAAAACTGGCTTGAGTTAATAAGCCACATTTAAACCTCGATCTCCTTCAGCACTGCTATTCTGCCAGTCAACTTCTTACTGTCCTTTGCTTGCAAATATATAAATAACCTGATACTCTTAGTTTAGTAATTTATTAATATAATTTTATTTTGCTAAGAACATTTTAGCTCTGCTTGATTAGATGAAACAGGCACATGCTTTAGCTGAGAAATTCCATTTTCTGGTTCTAGGTAAAGCAACATCTAAAGCAGCAGAGAGGGGAAACAGTTATATTTTCAAAAATAGTTAAGCCTGAATGTTTCCTGGAGATACTTCATTTATTTTTCATTTTCAGATACTACTGGCTATTTTTGGTAGGGCTACACATTAATACTGACCAGTTTAGCTTTCCTGACTGTTAATAAACTACTCCACAGTGAACCTGCCTTCAAGCTGCAGACACTGTGGAGATCCTTTAACATACACATATTCTAAAATATATGCTCAAAGTAAAAAGATCCAAATTCACAAGAGTATGAAATATTTATAAAAAAAATCATGCATCAGATTGTACAGTCTAGAAATAAAAGAAGACTGAAATTCAATAATAAAGGTAAGAGCTATACTTGCTCTAAACATATTAAGAAAGACTTTGGAGTCCCAGAACGTACTAGGGCTCAGTTATCCTTTTCTGTTTGCAGAGAAGCAGTAGCCAGAGCTACCGCTGTGACTGGCTGGGCAATTCCATGGAGCTGCATCTTTGCAAGTTTCTTCTGTTCACACTCTGTGACCAAACGGTTCAACTCTGCTGCGCTGTATCCGATAAGAGTCTTCAAGTCACAGACAAACTTGTACACAAATCTCTTTCCTTGAACCTTACAAATCATGTCCCCATCATAATAATATCTTTAAAAAGAGAAAAAGAAATTAGAGACTTCATAAAAAAATAAAGAATTCAGATTTCTTGCAATAGTTTACAGACTATTCCATAAGCAGAAGCCTAGTAGAATACTGCATCCTCCACAACAGCAATTAATATTGAAGTTACAGAGAATATTTAATGCTACTTACTATCAAAGGAAACATCCAAACATTATTTACTAAAATTTCAATGCTCAGTACTCCAAAAACTCTACACACTCAACTTTCAAAACATATTTCCAACAATTAGGATAACACACTGATTTAAAAATAATTATTAAACAAAATGAAAAACTGTGAGAGCAGCAGTAGAGCCTAAGAACAAGAGCGGTGGAGTAAGAAAGCCAAGATTCAAAACCTAACACTTTTGAGACCACAGGAGTCATATTTTCCAGGGCTGGCAGACTGCAAAGGCCTTATTTTAAAACTGCAATGCTCACTGACAAAAGGCTGTTACAAAAGGAACAATTTGCAAAAGTACCAGTGATACAAACCTATCACATTTAGCAGGATAAAAGTCACTTGGCTTAATCAAGAATCTATTAATCAAGACTAACCTACATACAGGAAATTGGGAAATTGTCATCTTTCTCTAATTCCAGAATAGCAAAAGGAAAATAGTTATGTTTGATTTCCCAGTAGGCGATATAACACACTGGGCAGTCTGATAGTTTCCATTTATGTCAATTACATTAGTATAGAATTTGGATCTCAACTCACATACCAGCAATTACATGCCTTTCAGTTAAAAATGCTGTAGGTATTTCAATTTCTTTTAAAAATTTCTGTATTAATATGTAAGATTATACATGGGAAAAAAAGGAAAATGGAAAAGGAAAGAGGTTTTATAATCTAGGAGGAAAATGTAGTTGGCATAATCACATTTCTTGGTAAGAGGTGATAAAAAAGAAAATACACACACACAAATTTGAATTTTACTTAATACTTCCTTTTATCTAGTAGCTACATCACACAACTGTAAATAGTAGCATTCATTCCACTTGTTCCCTCCTTAAAATGAAGAAAGTAGAGAGATACACAATACCTGTATTTCATGGATATGATTTCTTTTCTTCCCTCTTTTTTTTGAACTTGTATTTTTTTAACCTTTTTAATTGTGAGATATCACACAAACAAAAGGACACAGAAGTGAACAGCTCAGTGATTTATTACAAAGTGAACATGCATTCACCTGTTAAGTATCACTCAGGTCAAGAAACAACACTGCCAACACCTAGAATCCCCTTTAGGTCCCCTCCTAATCATTCCCCAAATCCTGGCTCTAAAAGGTAAATACAAGCCTGTTTCATGATAGTAATTTCACTGCTTGTCGTCTTTATATTTTTATCACCCATTCATCCCTAAATACTGGAATTGACTTTTCCTGTTTTTTTGAACTTTACTAAGTAAATGTAATCATACAGAATTTGGTCGTTTGGGTCTGGATTCTGTCACTGAACATTATGCTTGTGAGGTTCACTGATGATGTCGTTTGTAGCAGAAGCTCGGTTTTCAAGAATGCAAGGTATTCTTGTATGAATATATCATAACTGATTTATTCACTCTACTGTTGATAGATATCTGGGTTGTTTCTGGGGTTTGGATGTTATAAACAATCTGCTATGAACATGTGTATGGGCACACAAGTACACTTCTGTTTGATATATATGTAACAGTTGCTTAGGGGAGCAACTGCTGAGTTACATGTTACAATTTACATTCCTGTCAAAAGGGTAGAAAGCATTCCCATTGCTCCATATCCTCAACAGGCTTGGTTCTGGCAATCTTTTAAAGTGTAGCCATTCTAGGGGGTGTGTTGTGCCATTTAATTATAGTTTTCAATTGCATTACTCTGAATATTAAAGAGGCAGTACAGCTTTGCATATAATCATTGGCCATTTGGATAATCTCTAGCCTGAGGTGTCTAGTCAAGTCTCTTGCCCATTAAAAAGCCATTTGTAAGAATTCTTTAGATATTCTAGATACTTCTGTCAGACATGTGGCTCTCTTAAAGAGGCTTTCAACAACCAAAAGTTCCTAATTTAAATAAAGTCCAATTTATTGATCTTTCCCTTTAGAATTAGTCCTTTTGATTCTGTTTAAATGTCTCCCTACCACCACAAGTTATGAAAGCATCTCTAGATGCTTTTCTATTTTACTTTTTAACACATGTAGAGCTACAAACTACATGGAATTGATTTCTGGTATGGCATAAGGAAGAGGTCAACTTTTACTTTTCCCCAGAAGATGGATGGTAAATTATCCCAGCACTGATGATTGAAAAGCAGGTATTTTCTTCATATGTTTTCTCCCCACTGCCATTTCTTTAAATCAAATGCGTATGTATTGCTGATTCTATTTTGGTTCCCTATTCTACTGTATGTCCTATTTGTCCTGAGCAAATAGCATAACTGTCTTATTACTGTAACTTTAAAGTCAGTCTCAACATGCTGTGGGATAAGTCTTTCCACTTTGCTAATCCTCAGGTGTCCTGACTACCATGGTATGTTCTAGTCCCATGTAAATTTTACAATTATCTTTCCAAGTTCTGTGAAAAAAACTTAGAGCTTTCAAATCAAAATTCAGTGCTGCACTGAACCTTAGATCAATCTGGGGAGAACTACATCTTAATTATTAATTCTAACAATTTACCTGTAATTTTGAGGGGACTTGGATATACACAATCTGTATCCAAGTATCAACTTTTAAAAATGGCAGCTTTTTAAAATGGCAGCTTTTAAAAATGTATCAACTTTTAAAAATGGCAGCTTTAATTCTGATTATATACAAAAAATCTTTAGCCAGTTTGCAATGTGTTTGAGACTGAATGACAAATGATAAGCATACTGAAAACTAAACATTTTAGTTACTGATCAACTCTGAGGAACAACAGGTCATTCAGGAAAAGAAAAATAATCATGGTCAACTATGTTATAGTAGTTACATGGCTATAATACTGTAACAATAACGCTCGCTGAACCAAAATTTCCATATAGTTACACTGGGATATTGAGATGAGGGG